>CM040122.1:276972006-277527091 GCA_022559845.1 Amorphophallus konjac
AAAGTCATTTATATCAAGAATAGAAAATATGTCTCTCAAACCTTATGAGCTGATACATATGTATCTATTTGGACCAACACGATCAGTCAGCTTGTCAGGTAGGAGATATTGTTATGTCCTAGTTGATGACTTCTCTAGGTATACTTAGGTCTTTTTCATCACTCACAAGAATGATGCTTTTACTGAATTTCAGGAGTTCTATTTAAATATCAAACAGAAAAATAAAAATTTGATTAAAAATATTTTGTCTGATCATGGAGGTGAGTTTGAAAACTCACAATTTGAAAACTTTTGCAGGGACAATGGGATTACTCATTGGTTCTCCTCCCCAAGAACACCTGAGCAGAATGGAATAGTAGAGAGGAGGAACCTGACACTTGTGGAGATGGCCCATACACTACTTGTTGAAGGTGGCTTACCAAGAAAATTTTGGGCAGAGGCAGTTAATACTGCATGTCATGTAATCAACAGAGCCATGGTAATGCCTTTCACTCAGAAAACTCCTTATGAGATTTTAAAAGGTAAGAAGCCTTCAATTGCTTATTTCAAGGTCTTTGGGTGTAAATGCTTCATTCATGTTAATGATAAAAGAGATCTTGATATATTTGAACCTAAAAGTGATCCAGGAATCTTCTTTGGATATTTAGAAAACTCTAGGGCATATAGAGTGTACAACCTTAATTCTAAAACTCTTGAGGAATCTCCACATATTGTCTTTGATGAGTCCCTAAATAACTGTGAGGTTGGTCAATGCAGGAAAGAAGATGACGGAGAAATTCTCAAGAAAGAAAAACCTGAAGATCAATCAGACCAAGAAGAAGAAGCTGAAGAAGGTAATGCAGAGGAGCCTGTTGTTCAGGGGGAGGTAAATGAAGGTCAAGGTAACCAAGTTATAAATGTCAGATTTTAAAGAGATCATCCTATTGAAAATATCATTGGTGACTTGCATGAACCCCCTAGGACTAGAGGTTTCATTAGAGCTCAAAATGAATTAAATGCATATGCATTGGTTTCTCATGTTGAACCCAAAACCATTGATAGTGCTCTCAAAGATGTGCATTGGATCAATGCCATGCTCGAAGAGCTTAATCAGTTTGACAGGAACAAGGTGTGACATCTGGTCCCACCTCCTGATCATGGGACTGTCATTGGAACAAAATAGGTTTTTAGGAATAAAACTGATGAGCTAGGTAATGTAGTTAAAAATAAAGCTAGACTTGTTGCTCAGGGGTACAATCAAGAATTTAGAATTGACTTTGAAGAGTCATTTGCCCCTGTAGCTAGGTTAGAAGCAATTAGAATGCTTTTGGCCTATGCATGCTCATTAGGAATAACTCTCCAGCAGATGGACATTAAATCTACTTTTCTCAATGGGGAATTAAAAGAGGATGTCTTTGTGAGACAACCTCATGACTTTGAATGCTTAGATTTTTCTAATCATGTTTATAAGTTAAATAAAGCTCTTTATGACTTGAAGCAAGCCCCTAGAGCTTGGTATGACAGACTCAGCAAATTCCTTACCGAGAAGAAGTTCACAAGAGGTGAGGTTGACCAAATGTTGTTCACCAAGGTAAGTCATCCAGACATTCTCCTTGTTCAGATTTATGTGGATGACATTGTGTTTGGGTCAACTAACCCCAAATTGTGTAAGGAATTTTTTGAACTAATGACACAATAATTTGAGATGAGCTCAATGGGTGAGCTAAAATTGTTTCTTGGACTACAGGTGACTCAAAAAAAAGATGGAACATTTATCACCAAGTCTAAGTACATAAGGGATCTGCTGAAGAAGTTCAAATTTGAAAACCTCAAGGAAATTGTAGCACCAATAGGTACTTCAACAAGTCTTGATGAAGACTCCAAAGGTAATACAGTGGACCAAAAGCTATATTGAGGTATGATCCGATCCCTTTTATATCTTACTACATCTAGGCCTGATATACAGTTTGTAGTGTGTTTATGTGCCAGATTTCAGACTAGTCCTAAGGACTCCCACCATGTGGCATCTTTTATGTCCTTGGTACAAATTGATTTTTCCAGGAACTACTTCCTTTGAAAATTCTTGAGTTGATTCTGCACTTCTATGTCCACTCCTTTTACTAAGAATGGACAACAGTCTAGTAATTGGTTCATTGTCATGAGCTGCAATTATTACAACTCTTCTACTCTAAGAATCACATGTGCTCAATTGAATGAACTGAAGGTTTAACTTTAATAGGCTGTAGAGTTCAAAAGACTGTCTTCAGAAAACAAGGTGATAGAAAATATTTATAGCTCTTAACCTCTATCTCATGGCTATAATAAAGCAGGTCTTCACAGTATCTGAACATG
This sequence comes from Amorphophallus konjac, assembly GCA_022559845.1. Taxonomy (NCBI): domain Eukaryota; kingdom Viridiplantae; phylum Streptophyta; class Magnoliopsida; order Alismatales; family Araceae; genus Amorphophallus; species Amorphophallus konjac. The sequence continues at coordinate 276,974,338 of CM040122.1, forward strand.
ACAGATTTAGTGAAGTCTAAGGTTTGAAAACTAAAGTCTATATTGTTCTTAAACAAGTCACTCCTAAAAGTTATAAGGGCAGAAAAATTAAGATCATTAAAGAAAAAGAAATGAACAAAGTGGCAGAGCAATGACTGAGTTACACTGAGAAACTGAGGTCTCCATCAAAGAAATGGAGAGTACCTTAAGTCATGAAGTGACTCAGGTTAACACTATTCATGTGGTCAAATTTATAGGAGAGGTTTCACTGAGTAACTAGGGGTACTGGCCTCTGATCAAGGTGTACCCTTAATGTCAAAAGTGCAAACTATCTATGTAGCTTTTGATCAGAGACAAATATAGTGGCTTATGCTTAGTAACTAGGTGTATCAGCCTCTAATCAAGGTATACACCTAATGTCAACGGCATAAGTGACACGTGACTGTTCAGTAAGTTCAAATTTCTGAAACTCATGAAAGAAAATTGATGTAACCCTTGGAAAAACAAAAGTCATTGCGTGTCAATTATTTAACCTCAATACAAATTCAAGTGACTCTCCTTGCTATTCACTCTCTCTGAAATAAGTAGGGTGTTGTCTCGACCTAGACTTTCATGGTTATGTGACTAAGCTTCATTGCTATAAATGGAATATATAACCCTATTTCAGAAAGTCAGTGAATCCACTTTACCTTCTATAACTGTTAAACCTGACTTTAATCAAGAAAGCCCATTGCTCAATTCATATAATTAAGGGTTGCCCCATAATTTGCTCACATTCTGAACTGTTACATAAAATGTTGTTCCTTATTTGCTGATGGCAAAGGGGGAGAAAATGTGTGTTTGCATTCAGATATTCAAAGGATTCAAAGGACTCGCTCAGGGAGTAAGTCTGTGCATAACTTGTGTAGTTGCATACATGCCACTTGATTATCATTCATGTCTCATCAAAATACATCATCTCATTGTATTCATTCTATGTGTTGCCATAATCAAAAAGGGGGAGATTGTTGGGACTCCTCTGGGTTGATAAGCAGCTCATGCACTACTTTGTGATGAAATGGTTTGATGATTGACAATAGTTGTTTTGATGACTAGCAACAGTGGTGTGTGACTCAGTTGACTTTACTTCTATATACGATGGTGTAAGTATTTTGATGCATTCATATGTCAGATAATCATATCAATGGTGTGTGCATCTTAGTCTGTGCTTTGAATAGAGTCAGTGTAACACATGGTTAATTTTGCATTGAGTCTGTGCAATCCTCGCTAATGCACATGACTACGTTGGTGCAATTCTTCTCGATGCACACCACCGAGTCGGTGCAACCTCTGCACCAGGCACTTAGAGTCAGTGCAATATGTCTTAGGTAACTCGGTGCATAGAAGTTCATGCATTCTCCTTTTACATATTAAGTCTGTGCAAGTCAAGCATTCTGTGTCAATAAGTCCGTGCAAGCTCAGGCACAGGGCATGCTAAGTCTGTACAACATCTTCTGTGGCAAGTCATCAGGTCAGTGCAATACTTGCCCATTGCACACACTCAGTCGATGTATCCGTAGGTCTTGTGTTGAAACCATGTCTGTGCATCTGCTTTTGAAGAGATGAGTGAGTCTATGCATGTGTATGTAAACACCACAATTGAGTCCGTGCATCAAAATCTCTATTCTGTGCAATCTCCTTTTCATATTGTATAATTGTCTGAATATGATATTATATCTGATGCCTTGACAGGTGCCTTTTCGTAAAGACTAAGAAGGGCACGTGATCCAAGATTGAAGAAAGTGCTAGGATCGTGACACGTGGAACGTAGCTATGCTGAGATGCCGCCACGTGACGAAGGTGTTTGGGCGGGAATTGTGGTGACCACACGCCCTATCCTTCTACTGCTCTATAAATAGGAAGCTTCTTCCTCAGGAGAAGGGTGATTGTGAACATACTTTGAAAGAGTAGGAGCAGAGAGAGCTTGCACGATCCAGAGAGAAGAGAAAAAGAAGAAAGAGAGAAAAAGAGAAGGAGAGAGCTGAAAGATAGATGTATAAGAGAATACTGTGAGTGTTTGTTCCTCAGTCTCTTGGTTCAAAACTGGAGCTGAAATTGCTCAGTGTTGAGCTACATTCCCCTAGTGGGTTCTTTTGTTTCTTCGTTTGCTTTATTTTTTCATTCTTGAAACTGCGTTTTAAAGCTGTGTCAGCGGAGCAAGCTATGAAGCTCAGCGGTTTGCAGAGGTGGATTCCTCTGGTTGGGTAAAGCTGTAAGTCCCCAGCGGTTTGCAGAGGAGGATTCCTCTGGACTGCATAAGCTGTAACGCCCAGCGGTGTGTAGGGTTTTGACCCCAAAGCCGTGGATCAGCGAAGCTGTGTATCAACAGTAGAAGCCACATTCCGATTTGGAGTGTGAGGTGGACGTAGATCTCGGGTTTGAGATCGAACCACCTTAAAAATCTCTGTCTACTGTGCGATTGCTGTGTGGTTTGTGTGCATCCTGTTTATTTCTTTGATCCGTAGTAGACGAATGCTTAGGCCCATCATGATCTAGATCTGTTAGGTCGGCTTCCATTGATTGTGTTGTTTGTCCTTCTCTCGTCCAACAGCAGCTTGTTTTAATTCCGCACTTGGAGCTGTTGTTGTTGGTCTTAATTGGGTGTCTAATCTATTCACCCCCCATCTAAATCGATTATAGCATCCTATCAGTTGGTATCAGAGCATACCACTTGATCCTAACAAATGCATGCATTGGCTATCATGAAACTTGTCGGTATCATACATTGTGATTTGAAGCCATAAAACATACTCCTTTGTGAAAGGTGAGCGATATCTATTTTCTTCTTTTGGTTTGGGGGAAGCACCATTTTTCTTAACTACTGGTGTTATATGTGTCTTCATGGCAGGGGATCTGAAGCGAATCTGTGAGAGTATGCTGGGCTTAGTTTCACAATGCTGCTTAACCAAGCATGTGTTCCAGATGAGTAAACAGTATCTTGCTCATTCTACTCTCAAGATTTACTATTAAGGTTAGTATGATTGTATATTTGGTCTTGAGGTCCTTTTTTTTTTGCCCTAGGATTCAGTATGAATCTGTGAAACCAATGGAAGTGAAGAATATCTTTTTTTTTAATTGATTGAGTCCCTCATTAATTGCATTTTTGTTGATGCAGATATACAGAAGACAATAGATTGATAGTCCAAATCTACTCATTCTAATTCTAGAAGACTCAAGGCACTGTATGGAGTCTGAAGGTGGGATCTAGGCCTTCAAGAGGCGAGATATCAATATTTTCAAAAGATTCAATATTAGATGGAGCTATGTTGAGTCGACCCCTTGCACTCCGCAGGCAGGTGTGTCGACTCCACAAAGGTGAGACTCAGAGTCGGGATGCTTGCTAGAGTTGAGATGAGTGGACTCCATAAGTGGCGGGGTGCAGTTGAGTCAACTCCATAGTGCAGTTGAGTCGACTCCATAAGCGACAGGGGGCTTGCTTGAGTCGATTCCATAAGTCTATTATCATGAGTCGACTCCATAATTCTAGCTACTATTTGTCCGTGGACGAAGATTAATTAATTCTTGTAACAAGCTGATTCAATTTATAGAGTAGTGAAGGCATTCATTCAGGGGATGGATATAATAATTTTGGCATAGATTTGTACTTAGATATCAAGCAGTTAAGGAGCATATGCAATGCCCTTTGTGTTCTAGTAGGCATCCATTTGTGTTCTTCATTCTTAACTTAACACATGTTCATAAATGATCAGGTGGCAAATCCATTTATTTTAAAGAGTTCCCACTTTATGGGTGTATTTTTTTATAGTAGTTTGTTGTGGGCATCTTTCCCCATTGCTTGCCAATACCTTGAAATGGCTATAGTTTTAAGGTCTTCTTTTTTGCACAACAAAAAGGGCATTATTCTTTTTTCCTGCAAAATAACATCAGATTTTCACTCTCTTGTGGCTTCTTCCTTAACAATTTCCTTTTTTTTTATCTATGCCTAAATCAATTCTACTTGCAGATGATCAGTGTAGCTGGAAAAGCTCCTACACCAGGCTAGGCCATGTACAGTTGCTGCAAAGTAGCTGGAAAGGCTCCTACACCTCTGTAACGACCCAGAGCTCCGGACACCGATATACCGATAAAATCGATACACCGATACCAAGAATTGGGGACGCCACCCAAGAGGCTGATGAGGCCCCATAAGGGTTAGTGAGGTTTATCGAGGGATTGCATAACGAATTGGAATTACAACGCACAGAAATTAATTATAGCCACAATGTTAATATAGTGCGGAAGCAATTTAAAATATCAGAGTGGTAAAATATATACACTAGTCCAGATTTACAAATAAGCAAAAGTCCAATGTACAACTACACGGGACATACCCCGGTCAAAAGTACATAAAAAGATGAACCGACCACTGCTGGCACGCTAGACTCGGTGTAGCGCTCGTGCCTTAGCGGATTCGTAGCAGTTCAGATCTAGGCTTTGTCCTGGTCGTTTTGGCTATTTTTGCGGATTTTTAGGTGTTCGTTTGGCATTTATTGGAATTTGTTTAAGGTTAATGGCAATTAGAGTTAAGTTTTCAAAAAATAATAATAATAATATATATATATATATATATATATATATATCTCTCTCTCTCTCTTCCCATCGAACTCTCTCTCCCTCACTTGTTCTCTCTCTTCCTCTCTCCCTCTCACGATCTCTCCTCTCCCTCTCTCTGGGATTCGGTCCGGACGGGCCCCGATCGAGGCACGGGAGGTACCGACGAGACGGGCTCGACGCGAGGATCACGTGGACGCCAACTTTGTCTCGATCCGTGGTACGTGGAGGCGCGTGGGACCGAGAGTAGCCGCGGCGTCCCTTCATCTGTTCGGCACCGAATCGCCATTTTCGTCGCGATTAAGGTAGGGGGATGGAATTGTTGTCTCGCTAGGATCGCATTGGCATCACATGCACGTCTGTTTGATGTCGTTTTCCTCGATTTCCATGAAAATCCCATGTGGATGTAATTTAACCATAAATTCTTGAAAATCACTTCATGGGCATCATTTTTATGTTTTGATGTATAGATTAGTTGTAGAATGGTATGGTTTGGCAGGTTTTACAGCTTTTCCATGTTTTCCCGTCGATCCGGCTCGACCGGGAGGGAGTTCGGTTTTGAACCTAACCCGTCCGTAACCCAGACAGTGTGACGGTCCTGCCAGGAACCGTCACATTGGTAACGGCCATCATGGGACGCATTACAGTACTGTGACGGACCTAAGTAGGTGCGTCACAGTGTGTGTAACGGTCGAGCCCACGACCGTTTATTGGAGTTAGATGGAAGGCTCTATCACCACAGGATGTGGATCTAGAGGGGGGGGGTGAATAGATCAACTGTCTATTTAAAAATTATGTCTAGAATCAAATGCAGAATTAGAAGAACAGTAGACGAACACAACCAATGCACTGAAAGAAACACACAAGAGGCACAAGGTTTTTAGGTGGTTCGGTCAATCCGACCTACGTCCACCCCACATTCAACTCGAATGTGGATTACTGCTGATACATAGCTTCAAACCGCTGGGCTTTACAGCTTGCCAACAACGGCTGGGGCTTACAGCTTATCCCGACCAGAGGAACACCCTCTGCAACAGCTGAGCATCACAGCTTGCTCTGCTGGGCATTACAGCTTAGCCGACCAGAGGAACGCCTCTGCAACCCGCTGCCTCACAGCTTGAAACCGCTGACTAACAGCTTGATCGAACAAGAGTTTTCAAAGGAAAATAACAAAGACTGAAAAGCAAACGAAACATACAATCGAATGGAAGAAAGCCAAAAATGACTGTAGCTCAAGGTTGAGCAGTATCAGCTCTGGTAACTGGACCAAGAGACTGATTCACAAACTCTCACGAAAACTCTCTCAACTCATCTCTCTTCTTCTTCTTCTCTCCTTTTCTTCTTCTCTGCTTTTCTTCCTCTCACAGTGGATCTCGGTGGCTGCTTGTTTCAGACTGGATGTATATACTTCGCCAACTTCGATCAGCCTCTATAGAGGATGAAGATTGATATTTATAACAGCAGCAGCTGGATAAGGGCGCGTGGCTTCCACGTTTTCCCGCCCAAGGAATTCTCCAGACTCGAGATGCTTCCATCCACGTGGCAGCATCTGGTCACCTTGTCCTCCTGGGATCACGAGCCATGTCAGCAATCTCATTAGAGAGTCCCTGTCAAAACAGAGTATCGGATGATCAGGTTGAAGAACAACTCTGCATAGACTTTATCAGAAGCACTGCGTTGTATAGACTTCATATAAGTGAAAGCTATGTACAGACTTGACCAAAAGCCTGAGACACTAACGAAGACACTGGACTGACACCAACTCGAAGACGAAAGACAAAACTGACACGAAGTGTAGTTAAAAAACAAGAAAGACACGAGGTCTTAGGAAAACAACACGAAGACAGAAATAGCAAAGAAGACTCAGACGCAGAGACAGCACGAAGTGAAACGAGAACGACACGAAGTGCAGTAGTGACAGAAACACACACTACACAGAGAACGACACGAAGTGGCACAGAAAGCAACACGAGGTGCTGCGATGTCCTGCACGCAATAGAACAAAAACGACACGAAGACGATGAAAACGACACGAGGTGAAGTCACAAAGCGACAAAGACACGAGGTGTAGGAAACACGACACGAAGACATGAAACAACACGGAGATGAAACAGCAACCGACACGAGTTGAAAACAACACGAAGATGAAAACTGAAATCGACACGGAGTGTGGTCAAAGCGAGAATGACACGAAGTCTAAAGCGAAAAACCAACACAAAGACAGAATACAAAGAAACGACTCGAAGTTAGGACAACACTAGGAGAAGACTGCACGAAATGAAAACAACACGAAGACAGAAGATGCCACGGCTATCACGACACGTGATGAAGCAGTGGGACCAGAAAGAAACGACACGAGGAACAACAGTAAGTGACACGAAGTCAAGGAGAAAAACATCACGAAGACAATGTATGCAACAGTGCAATGTCTAGACTTTAAGTCCAATGCAAACGGCTGTACAGACTTGAATATGTGAAGCCAATGTACAGACTTACTATAACAGACTGATGTGCAGACTTTGAAGAATAGTCCAATGTATGGACATTGAAATCGAAGACCAAAGTACAGACTTTGGCGAAGTAAAAGGCTGTATAGACTTTGCCTAAGACAATGCATGAACTGACGTTGTATATACTTAGCCTATGCAGACCAATGTACAGACTTTGAAGAACATAACGTTCAGCAGTGTATAGACTTAGCCAATGCATTATGGATGTATGGACTTTGAGACTTTGAGTGTGTGTTCAGTGTGAAGACAAGATAAAAAGCATATAACACATAGACAATCTGATATCATCAAAACATAAACAGTGTTGCCAATTCATCAAAACAATGTGTTGCCATATGAAGTATAGTTACATGTCAACATCATCAACATATAGGAGTCACAACAATCTCCCCCTTTTTGATGATGGCAACCCCCTATTATGTAGATTAGCAACATCCTGTCATACAGATGCATTTTTGATGAAAGACATGATTTATTATTCAGATTGTTATGCAGATGCATGTAGATGCTATGAATGACATGCTGCATGCTACAAAATGTAAGCAACTCCCTGCTAACAAAAATTTCCCTCTTTGCCATGCCATGATGTAATACACTCCCCCTGAATCTAATATTCAGACAATATTCTCCCCCTTTGCCATCAACAAATAGGAGGGAAAGTGAAGACAAGTGAAAGAAAGGTCAGCTGACTGGCATTCTTGGCAAATAGTTCAGAAATTATGCAACTAAAGCACAGAACCTTCAGTCATATGAACGGAGAAATGGCTTAGAAATTGAATTTCTGGTTTAAAAGTTATAAAAATGAAAGTTCATGCACTACATTCATTGGATAAGGTTGATGTTCATGATAAAACAATAAACCAGAGTCATATGGACATGAGAGATTCAGTTTCAAAATATCTTACTTTAATAGACTCAGTAAAATGTGTTAAGAGAAGCCAGGGCATGTATTGAAATTAAACAATTGACATCCATGAAATTTCTTTTAAAGAACAACATTTTCAATATTATTTCATTTAGGGCATTCAGGTACCAAAAGTCTTTTTACGTAAGGGTATACGTTTATCAGACGCCAATACCCCTAGATACTCAACATGATGGACCATCTTGCCTATGATCAAATTCAATAGAATTGATTGACACCTTTTTGTGTGAGGGTACACGTTTATTAGACGCCAGTTACCCCCAGGTACTTAGTGAAAAACAACCTACTGTTTTGATCATTTTATACAGAGATAGCTGATACACCTCATGACATGAGTGGTGTCCACTTCTTTGATAGATCACTCAGTTTCTCTGTGATTTACCAGTCATTACTCTGTCAATACTATTTCTCAATTGATTTTTAATGTTTTTCAAAAGCTTTCTTAGCTGCCCTTTATTTGTTTCAGAATGACTTGTTTAAGGACAATACACATACTTAGCTTCTCTGACATGAATTCAGATGAGTTTTCAGATTTCAGATATAATCAGCTTTGTCTGACATGAAATAAGATAAGGGTTGAGAGCTTTATCAATTTTCAGCATCCTTATTTACTGATTGTAGTCTTTCAACTCTAAAGATTATAAATTTAAACCATTAAGTCAGTCTTTAAGCAATTAAGGTTCTTATGAAAGAAGAAATATGTTTTCTATTGCTTAATATTAGAACTGACTAAAAGATTGCCATATTGTCAGACTCAACCATTCAGAGTCAAGGATTGAATAGACGCAACAATTCACCTCGAAATTCTGACAAGACTCCCCCTGACTATATGCATGCGATTTTGCAAAAGATGACAAATCAGATGATTTTTGAAGTTCATGCTTAATCAGACTATCTTTATCGTGCAGTATGACCCATGCAGAGATATAGACATATCATGCATCTAGACATATGTATGCAATGATGATCATGAGTGCAATAAAGGATATGAGAGTCATGCATTATCACAAGTCTGTTGCACAATATTTATTCAATCTATCAACAGCAAGTCCAAATCAGAAATTTACTCAAAGCAGCTCAAAAGTTTTATTCAAGTCAACAGAGAGTTCATTCATTATGCTGAAATTTACACAAGCCAAGTTCTCTTCTAAAAAATTTAAAATTTTCATTTCCAAGTGGCTTAGTAAAGATATCAGCAACTTGTTTGTCTGTTTCAATGAAGTCCAGTTCAATTTCCTTTTTGTTCACAGCATCTCTTAGAAAGTGATGTTTTATTTCTATGTGCTTAGTCCTAGAATGATGAACAGGATTTTTAGCAAGGCATATGGCACTAGTATTATCACATAGAATTGGAATACATTCCAATTTTATCTGATAATCATCTAGTTGGTGCTTAATCCAAAGTACTTGAGTGGCACAATTACCTGCTGCAACATATTCAGCTTCAGCTGTAGACAAGGCTACAGAGTGTTGCTTCTTAGATGCCCAAGATACTAGACAGCCATCAAGGAATTGACAGTAGTCACTAGTGCTTTTTCTATCTACTCGACACCCAGCATAATCAGCATCAGTGTAGGCTAGAAGCTCTAACTCACACCTAGCAGGATACCATAATCCTAGCTCCTGGGTGCCTATCTAAAAATCCTTTTCACATCTTTAAAATGATTTTCCTTAGGACTGGCCTGAAACCTAGCACATAATCCTACAGTGAATTGAATATCAGGCCTAGATGCTGTTAAGTAGAGAAGGGATCCGATCATACCTCTGTATAATTTCTGGTCAAATGGGTTACCTTTAGTGTCTTCATCCAAGCTTGTAGAAGTACCCATTGGAGAAGCTATCTCTTTAAGGTTATCCATCTTGTATTTCTTGAGTAGATCCCTTGTGTACTTGGACTGAGTAATAAACATTCCTTCCTTTATTTGTGTGACCTGCAGTCCAAGAAATAATTTGAGCTCACCCATTGAGCTCATTTCAAACTCATTAGTCATTGTTTCAGAAAATTCCTCACACAATTTGGGGTTAGTTGACCCAAAAATGATATCATCCACATAAATCTGTACAATAAGAATTTCAGAGTGACTTACCTTTGTAAACAAGGTCTGATCAACTACTCCTCTAGTGAAATTTTGATCAGTGAGGAACTTGCTCAACCTCTCGTACCAAGCTCTGGGAGCTTGCTTAAGACCATAGAGAGCTGTATTTAATTTGTAAACATGATTAGGGAAATCTAGACATTCAAATCCAGGGGGCTGTCTAACATAGACATCCTCATTAATTTCCCCATTCAAGAATGCAGATTTTACATCCATCTGCTGGAGGATTATACCTAGGGAACATGCATAAGCTAATAAAATTCTAACAGCTTCTAATCTGGCTACAGGGGCAAATGACTCTTCAAAGTCAATACCAAACTCCTGGTTGTACCCCTGAGCAACAAGTCTGGCTTTATTTTTAACAATATTCCCTAATTCATCAGATTTATTCCTGAAGACCCACCTAGTCCCTATGACTGTTCCATGATCAGGAGGTGGGACCAAGTTCCACACCTTGTTCCTGTCGAACTGATTAAGCTCCTCATGCATGGCATTAATCCAATGCATATCCTTGAGGGCACAGTCAATGGACTTGGGTTCAATTTGAGAGACAAAAGCATATGCATTTAGTTCATGTTGAATTCTCAAGAGACCTCTAGTCCTATGGGGGTCATGCAGATTTCCAATTATATTATCTACAGGATGATCTTTAAGATATCTAATGTTAACAATTGAATTGTCATGTGTTTGATTTACCTCCCCCTGAACTGTAGACTCCTCTTCATTAAGTTCTGTATGTCCTTCTTCATCCTCTGAATTATCTTCAGGATCTCCTTCCTTCAAGATTCCACCATTGTCTTCATTCCTGCATTGACCAACGTTAGAATTTACCAAGGATTCATCAAAAATTATGTGTGGAGATTCTTCAACAATTTTAGAGTTCAGATTGTACACTCTATATGCTCGTGTGTTTTCAGAATAACCAAGAAAGATTCCTGGTTCACCTTTAGGTTCAAATTTATCAAGGTCTCTTTTGTCATTTATATGAATAAAACATTTGCAGCCAAAAACCTTGAAATGAGCAATAGAAGGTTTCTTACCCTTTAAGATCTCATATGGTGTTTGCTGGGTAGAAGGTCTTACCATGACTCTGTTAATTACATAACAGGCAGTGTTTACTGCTTCAGTCCAAAATTTCCTTGGTAGATCACCTTCAGTAAGAAGTGTACGACCCATCTCCACTAGGGTTCTGTTCCTTCTCTCCACAACCCCATTCTGCTCAGGTGTCCTTGGTGAGGAGTACCTATAGTTGATTCCATTTGACCTGCAGAGTTCATCAAACTGTGAGTTTTCAAACTCACCTCCATGATCAGTCAAAATATTTTCAATTTTCTGATTTACTTTAACATAGAACTCCTGAAATTCTGGGAAAGCATCACTCTTATTAGATAAGAAATAAACCCAAGTATACCTAGAAAAGTCATCTACCATGACAAACCCATACCTTCTTCCTGATAAGCTGACAGATCTGGTTGGCCCAAAGAGATCCATGTGTATCAGCTCATAGGGTTTGGAAGACAGATTTTCAGTTCTAGACTTAAATGACTTTCTAGTTATCTCTGATTGAGTGCATGCATCACAGAATTTATTTTCTTTCTTGAAGGAAATTTCAGGAAGTCCTCTAACCATGCTATGCTTGTTTAGTTTATGCAAAATGGTATAACTAGCATGGCCTAACCTGCGATGCCATAAAAATGCTAAATCTTCTCTATTTGCAGTAAGACATAGGTTAGAATGCTGAATATCATCTAGATCTATCATGTATGTGTTATTTATTCTCTTTCCAGAGAATTTTAAAATATCTGAATCAGGTTCAAAAACCTTGCAGCATTGAGAATCAAATAAAACCTTATGACCCTTATCACACAAATGGCTGATACTAAGTAAATTGTAAGCTAACCCTTCAACCAGCATAACATCATCAATGCAGCAGTTAGAACACTTACCTACCTTACCTGATCCAATGATCCTACCCTTTGTGTTGCTTCCAAAGGTGACAAGGCCTCCTAGCTTTTCAGTTAGCATGCAAAACTTGGCCTTATCTCCTGTCATATGCCTGGAGCAGCCACTGTCCAAGTACCACAAGTTGCTCTTGGCTGCCAGGCATACCTGCATACACAATTAGGGCAAAGAGTTTGGAATCCAAGTCTGATTGGGCTCCAATGCAGATGAAGTGCAAGTAAAGAAAGAAAGCATGGTTTTGGGAATCCACATTTGTTTGAAGCAGTTCTGTTCAGTGGATTTTCCAGATTTCTTTTTGTTTTGCTTTTTCTTGTTGACTTTCTTCTTATATGCACCAACAGAATTAATCACAGAATTTTGGTTATTGTGCCAATGCTTCAGCCAGGTTGCATTCATAAAGTTTTAGCCATGGTAGTTCCTGGGCTGGCTGTGGAAATTATGGTAATTTCTAGGCATCCGACTACCATACCCATTTTCCCAATTTCTGACATAGGGTCTGTAAAGGTGTGTAGGTTGATGAACATACCCTGTATACATCCCTTGAGTTCTAGTCCACCCACGCCCATTAGAATAGATTGGCTGTGTGGGGTAGTAGAACTGAACTCTAGATGGATTGAATTGGTTGGGCTGACTTCTGAAAATATTTTGTCTTCCCTGCACCCTTGACCCTGCTGACCTATTCATAGGTTTTGGTTGGGTCCTTTTCTGTGATGATGGTGGTGAAGACCTTTTGACATTGACATAGGGTTTGTTTACCTGAACAGGCTAACCCCTAACCTTGGGTTGAGCACTAGAGCTAAGTTTGGAAGTCCCAATTTTACTAGGCTCACCTACTTTTTGTTTGCCCTTCTCCTCTGCATTTAGCCTTTTCAGACTCAAATTTGTCTTTACAGCATTATTAGAATTCATGTTGATCAGAGGTCCTTTCTCCTTTTGTGCAACAAAGGAAATAGTTTTCATTCCAAAGCTTTTGGTTACACTAGAGTTGAATCCTAGGCCCTCTCTTCTGAAGTTTACCTTTGATCCCAATAATGCATCTAAATTTTCAGATCCTTGGGTCATTTTCTCAATTGTTTTTAGCTTATCCTCATTGTCTTTCTCAACTTCATTAATAGATTTTTTCAACTCATTATTCACATTGAGGACAGCTTCATATTTTTCAGAAACAATTTTTATCTCATTTTCATAATTCTGAATTTTCAGTTTCCATGCATCAATTTCATTGTCTAATCTCACATTTTCTTCCTTAGACATTTTTAGTTCTTTATTGATTTCTTCAAATTCAGAACATGTGAGTTTCAGATTACTGTTCTCAGTTTCTAAGCAGGTAATTTTATCAGACAATGCATGATTTTAATTTTTCTTCGTAGATGCCTGTTTTATTTTCTGACCTCATCTACTCTATCAGCAAGTTCATCATAAGCAACCATCCAATCAGTAATAGTAAAGTTTTCATAGCGAGAGGATACCTCATCAGATTCTTCCTCTCTATCTTCTGAGCTGGTTGCCATGAGGCAGATTGGCTTCTCAGCTTCAACTTTGCTGTCCGAAGTGACGCTCAAGGATCCCTCGTCCTCATCACTCTAGGTACTCACCATAGCTTTAATGTGACCCGCCTTCCTGCATTGATAGCAAACATTAGTTTCAGCTTTCTTTACAGGGTTTGATTTGTACCTTGTGTCTCGGCGGCCACTGTTGGGATTTCTTCGGCTGAATCTTCTTCCTTCCTTCTTGAGAAATCTCCGGAATTCCCTAGTAATCATGGCAATATCAGCATTTGCCACTTCTTCTTCAGACAGGCTCTCTTCTGTTGATGATCCGTTGGGGCTGGATCGACTGGATCTGCTAGCACCAGCCTTCAGAGCTATAGGCTTCCTCTTTCTGTCAGCCTCCTCTATCTTTGGCATATTCATCTCATAAGCCATTAGAGATCCGATCAGCTCATCTGCCTTAGTATTATGCAGATCTCTTGACTCTTCCATTACTGTGGCCTTGGTGTGCCAAATTGGAGTCAAGGATCGCAAGATCTTCCTGACTACTTCATACTCAGAATATTTTTTTCCGAAGCCTCTGAGACCATTTGTGATAATAGTCAGCCGAGCATACATTTCCTTGATGGTCTCATTAGGCTTCATCCTGAAGGCTTCGTATTCTGAAACCAGTAGATTGGTCTTAGTCTCTCTGACTTGTGAAGTCCCCTCATAGATGACTTCAAGTGCATCCCACATTTCCTTCGCTGAGGAGCAGGCAGATATTCGTGAGAACTCAGTGGGATGCAGAGAGCACTGGATTGCATTGGTTGCACTCCAGTTGAGCGTGGACCTTCTGATTTCTTCCTTGGTCCATACGTCTTCATTTGGAGACAGCTCGAAAGGTCCCTTGCTAACTACCTTCTAAATTTCATAATCTTTAGCCCTCAAAAATACCTGCATACGATGCTTCCAGTATGCGTAGTTGGTTCCATCGAAGTACGGGGGCTTGGATGTAGATTGCCCTTCAGCTATCATCCCTCTTCCGTCCATCTGTGCTTATCCTCTTCGGGCGGTAAGTCCCTGTAGAAGAGTCTAGCTCTAATACCAATTGTTGGAGTTAGATGGAAGGCTCTATCACCACAGGATGTGGATCTAGAGGGGGGGTGAATAGATCAACTGGCTATTTAAAAATTATGCCTAGAATCAAATGCGGAATTAGAAGAACAGTAGACGAACACAACCAATGCACTGAAAGAAACACACAAGAGGCACAAGGTTTTTAGGTGGTTCGGTCAATCCGACCTACGTCCACCCCACATTCAACTTGAATGTGGATTACTGCTGATACACAGCTTCAAACCGCTGGGCTTTACAGCTTGCCAACAACGGCTGGGGCTTACAGCTTATCCCGACCAGAAGAACACCCTCTGCAACAGCTGAGCATCACAGCTTGCTCTGCTGGGCATTACAGCTTAGCCGACCAGAGGAACGCCTCTGCAACCCGCTGCCTCACAGCTTGAAACCGCTGACTAACAGCTTGATCGAACAAGAGTTTTCAAAGGAAAATAACAAAGACTGAAAAGCAAATGAAACATACAATCAAATGGAAGAAAGCCAAAAATGACTGTAGCTCAAGGTTGAGCAGTATCAGCTCTGGTAACTGGACCAAGAGACTGATTCACAAACTCTCACGATAACTCTCTCAACTCATCTCTCTTCTTCTTCTTCTCTGCTTTTCTTCCTCTCACAGTGGATCTCGGTGGCTGCTTGTTTCAGACTGGATGTATACACTTCGCCAACTTCGATCAGCCTCTATAGAGGATGAAGACTGATATTTATAACAGCAGCAGCTGGATAAGGGCGCGTGGCTTCCACGTTTTCCCGCCCAAGGAATTCTCCAGACTCGAGATGCTTCCATCCACGTGGCAGCATCTGGTCACCTTGTCCTCCTGGGATCACGAGCCATATCAGCAATCTCAATAGAGAGTCCCTGTCAAAACAGAGTATCGGATGATCAGGTTGAAGAACAACTCTGCATAGACTTTATCAGAAGCACTGCGTTGTATAGACTTCATATAAGTGAAAGCTATGTACAGACTTGACCAAAAGCCTAAGACACTAACGAAGACACTGGACTGACACCAACTCGAAGACGAAAGACAAAACTGACACGAAGTGTAGTTAAAAAACAAGAAAGACACGAGGTCTTAGGAAAACAACACGAAGACAGAAATAGCAAAGAAGACTCAGACGCAGAGACAGCACGAAGTGAAACGAGAACGACACGAAGTGCAGTAGTGACAGAAACACACACTACACAGAGAACGACACGAAGTGGCACAGAAAGCAACACGAGGTGCTGCGATGTCCTGCACGCAATAGAACAAAAACGACACGAAGACGATGAAAATGACACGAGGTGAAGTCACAAAGCGACAAAGACACGAGGTGTAGGAAACACGACACGAAGACATGAAACAACACGGAGACGAAACAGTAACCGACACGAGTTGAAAACAACACGAAGACAAAAACTGAAATCGACACGGAGTGTGGTCAAAGCGAGAAAGACACGAAGTCTAAAGCGAAAAACCAACACAAAGACAGAATACAAAGAAACGACTCGAAGTTAGGACAACACTAGGAGAAGACTGCACGAAATGAAAACAACACGAAGACAGAAGATGCCACGGCTATCACGACACGTGATGAAGCAGTGGGACCAGAAAGAAACGACACGAGGAACAACAGTAAGTGACACGAAGTCAAGGAGAAAAACATCACGAAGACAATGTATGCAACAGTGCAATGTCTAGACTTTAAGTCCAATGCAAACGGCTATACAGACTTGAATATGTGAAGCCAATGTACAGACTTACTATAACAGACTGATGTGCAGACTTTGAAGAACAGTCCAATGTATGGACATTGAAATCGAAGACCAAAGTATAGAGTTTGGCGAAGCAAAAGGCTGTATAGACTTTGCCTAAGACAATGCATGAACTGACGTTGTATATACTTAGCCTATGCAGACCAATGTACAGACTTTGAAGAACATAACGTTCAGCAGTGTATAGACTTAGCCAATGCATTATGGATGTATGGACTTTGAGACTTTGAGTGTGTGTTCAGTGTGAAGACAAGATAAAAAGCATATAACACACAGACAATCTGATATCATCAAAACATAAACAGTGTTGCCAATTCATCAAAACAATGTGTTGCCATATGAAGTATAGTTACATGTCAACATCATCAACATATAGGAGTCACAACACCGTTACATTTCATTTGATTATTGTTGACCAGGTAAGGCGGTTGGCCTGACGGTCCGTCGGGCGGCTGTCAGCGCCTCGTGACGCGCCTCCGGGCGTGCGTCACACCCTGCCTGATCGTTGAAGAAAAGTCTTATTTTTATAGTTTCGCGTGGCGTAACGGCTCAGGGGAGGCGCATTACGTTCGCGTAACGCCCCTGCCCTGGCGCGTTACAGCCTGGACCTGACGGCCCGCCTGGGAAGCGTCACAGACCTGTAGCGCACCCTTCCCCGACCGTCACACCCTGTGACGCGGCAGAGCTAGACCGTTACATTCCCCTAGTTTTTAAAAGCATGCATGGTTAATTTCTAATGCATTCCATGATATATATGTGCCATGTTTAAGTTGTTTTATGAACGATGGCTTGTTATTAGATCCCAATGGAATTACTTTCTCTTTCCTTGTAATGGAACCACTAGTCGTAGCCCAGCGACTGAGCGTGTCGTCCCACCCGGGAGAGGTGGAGGGGTGTTCCCATTGAACGGTTTGTAAGCTAGTTACCGTGGGCCCCTGCGGTTACCGTTGCGTCCAACACGGGGGGGGGGGGGACTAGCTAGAGGCCTGGCTCTAGGCAGGAGTCAGTGTGTGCACACGTGGTCGGAGACTTGGACTAGCACTGACAAGTGTTGCTCTGACTAGTACTTGGTTTGGTCCTGTTACGCCTCTCGCTTGTCACGTTCCAGACTTGCGAGTTGCAGAGATGCAGTATAAGCCGTCGGTGGACGCATCTGGTCTTGTTCTTCTAGTGGGTTGTTCCATCTCTCACTTCACTTGGTTAGCAGTGGTTTATTCTATTGGTAGATTTATTTCCTGTCGTTATTATTTATTAATTTGTGCATCTACCTAGTTATTATTTAAATGCATGCTCTAATTGCTTTTACATTTGCTTGATTGTCTGCTTAGTGAGGTAGGGATCCGCATGACCCCTGCTGAGTCTGGCTGTGACTCACCCTTTCCTCTTTCAGGTGAGCCGCCCCAGTCGTCCGCCGGACCTTCTCGTGGTTGTGCCGACCGTCGTTAGAGTGCCAGCTGTTGTCGGTTTATCTTTTTGTTCTTTTGGGCCGGGGTATGCCCCGTGTAGTTGTGCAGTGGACCTCTGTTATTTGTAAATCTTGACTATTGTATATATTTTACCACTCTGATATTTTAAATTACTTCTGCACTTATTTATTAATTGCTGTCCTAATTAATATTGCGCGTCTGCGGTCTCAATTCGTTATGCAACTCCTCAGCAAACTCCAATAACCCTTTAGGGGCCTCATCAGCCCCTTGGGTGGCTTCCCCAGTTCTTGTTATCGGTATATCGGTATCCGGAGCTCTGGGTCATCACACTCGGTCTCCAAAAGTGCAGGAAGATCCGGCGGGAGGCTAGGGCGGCTCACCTGAAAGAGGAAAGGGTGAGTCATAGCCAGACTTAGTAGGGGTCACGCGGATCCCTACCTCCAACTAAACACACAGGCATACAAATAAAAAGGCAATTAGAGCATGCATTTAAACAATAAACATGCAATTAGCATAAATAAAACAATTCTAATAAATATGGAAAATCTATCTAAACAATTAAAACATCTAACCAATGCCACTTAAATCCCGATAGTCGCGTCAGAAACTAAATCCACCAATAAAGTAAATCTCACCACTTCCTAGTGACAGGAGAAGACAAGGACCACCAGAAGATCGAAACCAGATGCGTCCACGACGTCTTATACTGCGTCTCAAGCAACTCACGTGTACACGTCTACATGTGGGAGGTGTAACAATAACAGTACCAGGAGCAAGTAACTAGTCAGAGCGACACTCATCAGTGCCAGTCCCTGTCTCTGACCACGTGTGCACACACTGACTCTCGCTTGAGCCAGGCCCTCTAGCTAGTTTTCCCCCTCCGTAGGACGCTACGGCACAGTCGGGGCCCCCGGAAACAGCTTAGGAACCGTTAATCGAGATACCCTACCACCTCTCCCTTGTGGGTCAACCGCGTCGTAGGGCTACGACCAGTGGTTCTATCACAAGGAACGAGAAGGCTACTCTATTATGATAATTAAATGCATAATCACATAAATAAACGCATTTTGAAATCTACAGAGATGGGCGGTCTAGCCTCAGCCGCTCATCAATACACGGTCTCCCTTTGGCCGCGCCAGGGGAGTTAAACGGTCACTCTATGGCCGCCTAACAATACACGGTTTCCATTGGGCCACGCCCATGGACATGAACGGTCGCTATATTGGCCGCCCAAGGGACTAAGCGGTCCCTTCATGGCCGCTCCAACCACAATTATGCATAAATTAAATCAAACTACATACAAATATGCCAGAAAAATCAATGCGCGGTCGAACGACTGACCGCTCAATAGGATGGGACGGACGGGTCAAAGGACATTCCACAAACCGCCTTAAATGGTCAACGGGATTGGACGGTCATTGACAGGGCTGCTCAAAGAAGCTACACTGTCCAATCTGTGCCGCCCAATCACTAGGCGGTCTAGGGTGGACCGCTGGAGCCACCACCATATAGGTGCTCCAAAGATGGGACGGTCTGGACTAAGCCGCCTAAGGCAATGGCCGGTCAGGGTCATGCCGCCTAAAGGAATGAGACGATCCAAAGTGGACCGCTCAACGATGGACGGTCACTGTTGACCCGTTATAACGGCGTGACAGTGAGACGGGTTCGGGCTCGGCCGAAACACCACCCGGAGGGCTCAAAACAACGGGAAAAAAAATAAAACAAACCTTCCTGCCGAGCTCATACCATCATTACATACCCATACAAGCTATAAAAACATAAAACGATGGCCATGGAATTGATTTTCAAAAAATAGGGTAAAATTATACTAACATGAAAATATGCACAGAAATCAAGGAAAATGGCGTCGGACCACGGCGCATGTGGTACCGGCAGGTTCCTAGCAAGGAGAGGATTCCATCCCCCTACCTATTGCCCAACGATGTCGACGATTCGGTGCCGAATGGTCGACAGGGGCCACGCCGTCCGCACGACTCCACGCGCCACCACGCTCCGCGGATCGAGGGAAGAAGGGCATCACGACTCCACCTTCCCAACAGCGCCTCCCTTGCCTCGATCAGCGGTCGTCTGGACCAAAATCGAGAGAGGAGAGAGGTTTCAAGAAATTAGGCCAAAATATAATAATATGGGGTTTTGCATGAAAATCGGTGAAAACGACGACGGATGGCGACACATGCGACGTCAGTAGGTTCCTAGCGAGACGAGGAAAGCATCCCCCTACCTCGATCGCGATGAAGCCCGCGGATCGGTGCAGATCGGACAACGGGGCATTGTGGCTCCTCTCGACCCATCTCGTCTTCACGCTCCACGAACCGAGGGAAGAAGGGCGCCACCGCGATCCTTGCATCGAGCCCGTTCCAACTGTACCCGCCACGCCTCCGTCCGCGACCCGGTCGGCGCAAACCCAACGAGAGGGGGGGTGACGGCGTCGCACGGAGAGAGAGAGCGTGAGGGAGAGAAAGAAAGAGATGAGGGGAGAGAGGGGGCGACGACGTGCTGTTTAAGTTTTTTTTTTTGAAATTTTAACTCTAATTACAAATTAACCCTGAATGAACTAAAATCGTGTAAATGCCCTTTTAATTTTAATAATTCTTTAACAAATTTCATTTAATGCAAACGACAACCTAAAAATTCGCAAAAATAGCCAAAATTCATAGAATAAATTCTAGATCCAAACTACTTAAAATCTGATAAGATACGGGTCTTACAGTCCCTCCCTCCTAAAAGAAATTTCGTCCCCGAAATTTAAACGAAAGGAAAAGGAGGAAACTGAAAGAAAAAGCCATACCTTGATAATAGAAAGCCGGTTTCCCCCATGGTTTAAAGAAAATTCGCTTAGATCCGCAGCCAACCACGGCACCGTACTTTTCTAACCAGTCCATGCCCAGAATAGCATCATAATCGGCCAACTGCAGCGCGTACAACGTTGCTGGCAACTGCTGATTACTGATGACAATAGGAGAATCTTCTAGGCACACTGTAGTGGACATGAAGTCTCCCGATGGTAATTCAACGAGCAACTCCCAGGATACTTCCACCATCGGCTCCTCAATATGAGCAATAAAATCCTCGGAAATGAAAGAATGAGTAGCACCCGAATCGAAAAGAACATGCGCTAGACGACCAAAAATCAAAACGGTACCTTCCACCAAATTGGATGCCACAGCCTCTGGGCGCGTGATATGAGTAACCCTGCCTCTCGGCTGACGACTGGGGGCAGAAGACTGTTGGGGAGGAACTGAAACTTGCGAATAAAATTACTGAGGTTGAGGTTGCGGAGGAAGATGAAACTGTGACTACTGCGGCTGGGTAAACTACGAGAACTGCACCGACATCGGCCTCTGCAGATAGTCTCGAACAACGTCACCCGGCTGATTGCACAAATAACACACCACTGACAGAGAACACGGTACGCCAGGGTGACTTCCACCACTACAAGAAAAAGAGGGATTTGGGACGAAAATTTGGGACGAAATTTCTGTCCCAAATTTGGGACGGAATATTTTTTGTCTAAAATTCCGTCCCAAATATGGAACTACACACGGAATTTGGGACAGAATTCGGGACAAAAAATATTCTGTCCCAAATTTGGGACGGAATTATTGACGGATTTTTAAAACTGTCTGAAATTTGTGACCATAAAAATGTGACGGACCGACTCCGTCAGAAATCCGTCTAAAAATTCATCGCAAAACACCTTGCGACGGATTTCACAAGGGCCGCCATTGTGAAATCCGTCACAAAGGTGTTTTGCGACGGATTTTGAGACGGATTTCCGACGGAGTCGGTCCGTCACATTTTCTTGGTCATAAATTTCAGACAGTTCTAAAAATCCGTCACAAATTCTGTACCAAATTTTGAGACGAAATATTTTCCGTCCCAAATTCCGTGTGTAGTTCCATATTTGGGACGAAATTTCAGACGAAAAATATTCCGTCCCAGATTTGGGACGAAAATTCCGTCCCAAATTTTCGTCCCAAATCCCGCTTTTTCTTGTAGTGCACCACACCTCGAACACATCCTCGGCTGACTGATTATAGTCCCTTGGCGCTGTTGAAAGGAAGGTGTCGTCTGCTGCACAGTGCCAGAAGAAGCCTATTGATCATGACGCTTCTTGGACTTCTTAAACTTCCACGGGGAACTGGGCTTGGAAAAGGAACCACCAGCAACAGGAACTGCAGACGAAACTCCTGCTGCAAACGGCAGACTGCCCTGCTGAATCTGCACAGTCGGCATAGTCGGCGGAACTGCATCTGGTATTTGTCCTCGGGATCTCGCCAATTCCATTTCTAAAGTCACGGCTGCCTAGTACGCTCCGTCCAGGTCGGCCACACATGCCGCATACAACGGTAGTAGTAACTCTGGCTTTAATCCTCGCAAAAACTGCCGCGTCTTCATGGCTTCATTTGCAAGGACATGGGGCGCATATTGACCCAATTCCATAAACTTGTTGCGGTACTGCACCATGGTCATATCACCCTGAATCAGCTCCATGAATTGATATGCTTTAGCCATCTGGAGACAAGCCGGAGTAAAAGCACGTTCGAAAGCTGCCACAAACTCTGGCCAGGTGATCTACAGAAGCGGTCAGGAACGGAAAGCAACTGCCCACTCAGCATTCCACCACATCAGCGCTGCACCTTGAAGCTGAAAGGTTGCCAACATGACCTTCTCATCCTCCGCGCACTCCATTGCTCAGAATACACGCTTCATCGCATCAAGCCATTGTCTTGCCACCTCAGGATCAGACTGACCGTCATACGATAGTGGGTTGAATAGCAGAAATTCCTTGAGTGCTCTGCCTCGACCACCAGGCAAGTCGACTTGAGGGGCAACAGCTGGGGCTGGAAAAGGCACGACTTGAACTGGAGCTGGCACAGCAGGGGGAGGAGCAGGTACAACACGAGGAGGAGTAGTGACACTCTCTTTCGGGGGAACATGACCTCTTCTATTTCGCGGCGTTCTTTTTTTTCGCGGCGGCATCTTAAAGCTAGAAAACATACGACAATGGAAAACACATCCGTAAGTACGGAAAACATACTAAGCCAGCAATAGACGACTCAAGTGGACTTGCTCTGGACTCGCACATGCAATTTCAACTCCTTATAAAATTCCCCAACACCGCTCTGATACCAACTGTAACGACCCAGAGCTCTGAATACCGATATACCGATAAAATCTATACACTGATACCAAGAACTGGGGACGCAACCCAAGAGGCTGATGAGGCCCCGTAAGGGTTAGTGAGGTTTGTCGAGGGATTGCATAACGAATTGGAATTACAACGCGCAGAAATTAATTATAGCCACAATGTTAATATAGTGCGAAAGTAATTTAAAATATCAGAGTGGTAAAATATATACACTAGTCCAGATTTACAAATAAGCAAAAGTCCAATGTACAACTACACGGGGCATACCCCAGTCAAAAGTACATAAAAAGATGAACCGACCACTGCTGGCACGCTAGACTCGGTCTCCAAAAGTGCGGGAAGAATCGACGGGAGGCTGGGGCGGCTCACCTGAAAGAGGAAAGGGTGAGTCACAGCCAGACTCAGTAGGGGTCACGCGGATCCCCACCTCCAACTAAACACAAAGGCATGCAAATAAAAAGGCTATTAGACCATGCATTTAAATAATAAACATGCAATTGGCATAAATAAAACAATTCTAATAAAGCTGGAAAATCTTTCTAAACAATTAAAATAGCTAACCAATGCCACTTAAATCCCGATAGTCGCGTCAGAAACTAAATCCACCAATAAAGTAAATCTCACCACTTTCTAGTGACAGGAGAAGACAAGGACCACCAGAAGATCGAAACCAGATGCATCCCCGACGTCTTATACTGCGTCTCAAGCAACTTACGTGTACGCGTCTACACGTGGGAGGCGTAACAATACCAGTACCAGGACCAAGTAACTAGTCAGAGTGACACTCGTCAGTGCCAGTCCCTATCTCTGACCACGTGTGCACACACTGACTCTCGCATGAGCCAGGTCCTCTAGCTAGTTTTCCTCCTCTGTAGGATGCTACGGCACAGCCAAGGGCCCACGGAAATAGCTTAGGAACCATTAATCGGGATACCCTGCCACCTCTCCCTTGTGGGTCGACCGCGTCGTAGGGCTACGACCAGTGGTTCTATCACAAGGAACGAGAAGGCTACTCTATTATGATAATTAAACGCATAATCACATAAATAAATGCATTTTGAAATCTGCAGAGATGGGCGGTCTAGCCTCGGCCGCTCATCAATACATGGTCTCCCTTTGGCCGCGCCAGGGGAGTTAAACGGTCACTCTATGGCTGCCTAACAATACACGGTTTCCATTGGGCCGCGCCCATGGACATGAACGGTCGCTATATTGGCCGCCCAAGGGACTAAGCGGTCCCTTCACGGCCGCTCCAACCACAGTTATGCATAAATTAAATCAAACTACATACAAATATGCCAGAAAAATCAATGCGCGGTCGAACGACTGACCGCTCAATAGGATGGGACGGACGGGTCAAAGGCCGTTCCACGAACCGCCTTAAATGGACAACGGGAGAGGACGATCATTGATAGGGCCGCTCAAAGAAGCTACACAGTCCAATCTGGGCCGCTCAACCACTAGGCGGTCTAGGGTAGACCGTTGGAGCCACCACCATATAGGTGCTTCAAAGAAGGGACGGTCTAGACTAAGCCGCCTAAGGCAATGGGCGGTCAGGGTCATGTCGCCTAAAGATGAGACGGTCCAAAGTGGACCGCTCAACGATGGACGGTCACTGCTGAGCCGTTATAATGGCGTGACAGCGAGACGGGTTCGGGCTCGGCCGAAACACCGCCCGGAGGGCTCAAAACAACACGAAAAAAAATAAAACAAACCTTCCTACCGAGCTCATACCATCATTCCACACTCATACAAGCTATAAAAACATAAAACGATGGCCATGGAACTAATTTTCAGAAAATAGGGTAAAATTATACTAACATGAAAATATGCACAGAAATCAAGGAAAATGGCGTCGGACCACGGCGCATGTGGTACCGGCAGGTTCCTAGCAAGGAGAGGATTCCATCCCCCTACCTATTGCGTGACGATGTCGACGATTCGGTGCCGAACAGTCGAGGGGAGCCATGCCGTCCGCACGGCTCCACGCGCCACCACGCTCCGCGGATCGAGGGAAGAAGGGCGTCACCGTGACCTACGTGACACGACCTTCCCAACGGCACCTCCCTTGCCTCGATCAGTGGTCATCTGGACCAAAATTGACAGAGGAGAGAGGTTTCAAGAAATTAGGCCAAATATAATAATATGGGGTTGTGCACAAAAATCAGTGAAAATGATGACGGATGGCGACGCATGCGACGTTAGTAGGTTCCTGGCGAGACGAGGAAACCATCCCCCTACCTCGATCATGACGAAGCCAGCGGATCGGTGCAGATCGGATGACAGGGCGTCATGGCTCCTCTCGACCCGTCTCGTCTCCACGCTCCACGAACCGAGGGAAGAAGGGCGCCACCGCGTTCCTTGCGTCGAGCCCGTTCCAACGGTACCCGCCACGCCTCCGTCCGTAACCCGGGCGGCGCAAACCCAACGAGAGGGGGGGGTGACGGCGTCGCACGGAGAGAGAGAGAGCGTGAGGGAGAGAAAGAAAGAGATGAGGGGAGAGGGGGCGATGACGTGCTGTTTAAGTTTTTTTAATTTTTTTAATTTTAACTCTAATTTCAAATTAACCCTGAAAGAACTAAAATCGTGTAAATGCCCGTTAAATTTTAATAATTCTTTAACAAATTTCATTTAATGCCAAACGATAACCTAAAAATCCACAAAAATAGCCAAAATTCACCGAATAAATTATAGATCCAAACTACTTAAAATCCGGTAAGATACGGGTCTTACAATCTCAGTGTCATAATGCATCATATGATGCCCTTTAAAAACTTATTTAGAAGACGATGTATGTTTTTCCAGTTCTCAAGGTTTGCAACAAGGTTCTTTTGAATAGTTGTGGTAGAGTATCCAGATTACTTTTGATTGGACTCTTCGTACATATATGAATTTTTTAAAATCTATTTTACTTGACCTTCTATGACCAGTGATCCTTCTTTTCTATTTTTCTTTGGTAGGTTTTCGCCTTGACGTCATTTTTGTCCCTTATCTTGAACAAGAGCTGAATTTATATTGATTCAATTCGTGAAGTGTAAGTATTATATGCATCATGAAATTTATATGTAACTTGCATGTATTCTTTCGATACATAGTATTATATGCATCATGGAATTTATATGTAACTTGTATGTATTCTGTATTATATACATCTTGAAATTTATATGTAACGTCCGTGTATTCTTTTGATACATAACTTGCATCTTTTTTTGTATTATCTATCATATTTTTTTGCTTTCTAATCTCTAATGAAAGAAATTTAGTGTTGTATTTCTCCATCAGTCATGAATGATTGGAACATGCAGCATAATATGTAGGTGCATAATTCAAAGTTTGTGTTTGAAACTTTATTTGCCTGTCGTGGTTTAATATAATGTGCATGTCCAACTGCATATGCTACACCTAAATTTCTAATGTACATGCTTGGTTCTTGGATAATGCTAGGAGTATGGCGTAGGGCATTGTTATGTTAGAATGTGATCAATAAATCACCTTGGGCTGATATTGATTAATTGGCCAGATCGCTGCATGTTTGGCAATTTATAGAAATTCATAACACCATGTTTTTTTTATTTTGTTTGATTACCAATGGTAATTCTAGAGATTATCTTTTGATCAAGTTTGAAAGTTCCAGATTTTACTCTGTACCATTTAAAAAACCAAAGTTTTCAAGTTGATTAATGCAAATCATAGCTATTTTTTTTGGCACTATTATGTTTAATCATATGATGCATAATAATGAGACTGTTTATGCTCAACATTTTTTATTTTTTTTGGTTTTTTAGTTCTTTTTGTTTTATTACTTTCTGAGCTTCTTCCATGGTGAATTGTTGTTCTTTGTAGATCAACATCGATTTTATTGTTGAGAATCATACTTACAATTAGTATGTTTCCTTATCCTGGGAATGTTTGAAGCCAGAGCCCCTTTCACTGTCTTGGTTTTTGGTCTTATTAAAGTGGTTGTTCATGTCAATATTGATGATAATGTTGTTCCTAGTAGGCCTTCAAGTGGGTCACACTGCCCACTTTCAAAAAAAATAACAAAGTGGGTCACATTGACTTGGGATGACTTTTTTAAAAAAGAATTTAGGGGTTGTAACACACATCTATTGAGGAGATAAAGAAAAGGGCAAGAAAGGTCGAACCTACCATGAAAACAAAGGGTAAAATGCAAGATAACTTTCCTGACAGTAGGTAAATATTAGATACCACCCATGGAGACTTTAATCCTCTCCATTCATCTTGGCCAATAGCTCAATGGCTTCCTCTAACTGGCATACCTGGCCAACATCAAGTCTTTCTGACCATCTCACAACTTTACTCATTTGCTTAGGGGGCGTAGAGTTATTGTCAAAGATTCTATCATTGTTTTCAATTCCAAATTGCCTAATGTTGATTGTTGGTCCCAAGAACTTTCAAGTGATCATGTACTCATGATTTCGTTCCTTTGTCCTTTCAATTTTTAAAAACTTTCTACACCTTATGCTTGGAATTTTCCAGCCTTTCCTACCTCATAAATACTAGTGCTTGGGCTGACTCTAGCAGAAAATGTCGTTGGTCCTTGAAAGGTCTTTTTTTAGGCAGTGAAGTCATGTAACGATGGATTTTGGCTGAATGGTAGATTGACAAAGGTGAAGAATTTGATCTAAACATATGCTACAAAGAGATGACAAGAACGAGGTCAGGTGGGAAAGATGGAAAGGGAAAAGTCATCAATTTTTCTTTTAAAATTGAATTTTGTTTGGTGATTGCATATTGAAAATTTTAGACATGGGCATCTTGAAATAAAGAATTGTTGTTTCCCATGCTCTCTAGATGTGAATTAGCATCATTGATGAAGGATGCTCATAGTGGTGTAATTACCCGGCAGTTGTCATGCGCTTCCCCCAGGCAATCTCGTTCGCGCTATCCCTGTCTTCTTTTAATGATTGGCAAGAATGGTTTGACCATTGGCAACAGTGGGTTAACCAATCGTTGACCTTGGCAACATCTACTTTTTATAGGTCAGAATTAGTCCCAGTTTCATTTTTTGGGTCATTGCATTTTCAGATATGAATAGAAGCTCATCAGATTGAATGCACAGTCACTTCTTCGAACAAGTTTTGCATTGGCACATGGTCCGTGCATATATTGGTCAGTGCAGATTTAGTCTGCACATGACCAAGGTCAGTGCACATCTACCTTAGTCTACATATAGGGACGGTGCATGTTTTGTTCCATGCGACACAAGTTGGTGCACATTTTAAGGTCAGTGCATGCAGTCCTTTGCACATGTTTTCGTTAGTGTTCATAAGGTCTGTGCAGCTCTTACTGCGAGCAACTCTGTGCATGGTTTAGCTGCATGCACGTTCTTTAGGCTAACGCATATAAGGTCGGTGCATTTCTACGCAAGGATTGGTGCATGTCTTAGTATTATGTCTCATGCACAGGTGTGACCGAGTCTGTGTCTCATGCTATTTTCATATTTGAGTCTTTGTTTGTGTCTCATGCATAGCTGCGACCGTGTCTGCGTCTCATGCACTTATGGTCTTGTGTCTCATTCTGCGTCTCAGTGCATTCTACATCTCAGTCTGTGTCTCATGCCGTGTCATTTTTACGTGCACAGTCGGTTGGTGCATACTTTGGTTATATGCTTGTCAAGGTCGGTGCAATACTCGGTTTCAAAGGAACTAAGTCGGTGCAGTGTCTTCCCTTGCACATACAATCTCGGTGCACATTTCTACTGTTTACATGCAATGTCTGTGCATGTTCTGCATTATGCTTGCACATAGTCCGTGCATTCCACTGTAGCAGTCCGTGCATGTTTCTATAGGACACACATGTAGTCGGTGCACAAACAAGATTTCTTTGCTTAACCTCACATAAGGTCTATGCATGTTGTAGCCCCAAGACTTCATAGTCTGTGCATTCCTTGCCTCGGTGCAAGTTTTGCTAGTGCATGTCTTGTTCATGCTACAAGTTATAAGGTCTGTGCAATGTCTGCTCTTCTACGTGGCGAATTCTACTTTGTTGAGAATAATCCTAAACGGTACTCTGTCTTCCTTCTACAGGGAACAATTTCGTTTATAGAAGAGGCACGTGACCTCTTAAAAGGTAGAAGGCTGGCTCATCGATAAAGGGAGAAATGATGGGCACGTGATCTGAGGAAAGGAAGCTTCTATTCCCTAACACGTGGACCAATGGAATGTCAGTAGGGTTCTGTTGCTTGATCCTTACGTAGCCCCTGCTCCTATATAAGAATACCTTACCCTTTGAAGAAGGGTGCTGGTGCTGGACAGAACTGATAGAAAAGAAAAAAAGAGTGCTGCCAGAGAGAAGAAGAGAAGAGAAGCACGAGAGAAGAAGAGAAGAGGAGAGTCTAGAAGGAGAAGAGAAGAGAGATCAAGAAAGAGAGAGCCACCTTCAGGAAGAAAACAGAGCATCGTAAGAGAGAGAGTGAGAAGGATAAGAAGTGTGAGCTGTAATCTCTTTCTAACCTCTGGATCAAATCCAGGGTCAGCTTGCTATATTTTCAGAGCTATATTATTTTTTTTCATCTGTGTGTCTTACGTTTCTTCAATTTTTCTTTTTGAAACCTTTAGAAGATGTGAATCAGCAGAGCTAAGCTATATTGCTCAGCAGGCGAGGGTGTTCCTCGGACAGCAAGCTGTGAGGCTCAGCGGTTGTAGGGATTTCCATCCCCAAAACTGTGGATCAGCGGTATTCAAGCTGTGTGGCAGTAGGAAGCCTTACTCAGTTGAGTAAGGGGTGGACGTAGATCTCTGGACAGAGATCGAACCACCTTAAAAACTTTTGTCTCCTGTGTGATTGCTTGTGCGTCTTCTCCTCGGTAGATGAATGCTTAGGCTCGCCTAAATGGTTTAGCATGGTTTGATTAGTTAATCGTTCATCTGTTGTTATCTTCTGATTGGTTTCATCTTGCGTCCTTAATCTAGTTTCTACTGCTGGTTGGTTTCACGTGCTCTTGGATCATCCTTCTTCTGAATCTGTGGGTGAGTCCATAGCAGTTTAGTGTATTTCCACACTAGTTATTTTTAACTGCCTGTGTTGCCTTTCATTTGGGGTTGGATCTATTCACCCCCCCTCTAGATCCGTTCATCACACCCTTCACTTGGTATCGGAACCAACCTCTCCCTTAGGGCCTTACATCCCGGAGAGTTTAGAATGGATGTTAGAGGGTTAACTGCTGAGGGTCAGTCCACTAGTAAGCCCCCTTTCTTCGATGGGTCTAATTACTCTTACTGGAAGAATCGCATGGAGGTATTCCTTCAGGCTAAGGACTATGAGATTTGGAAGGTAGTCAGTATTGGTCCTTTCGATTTACCCCCAGATGAAACGTTCTGGACCAAGGATCACATCCGTAGGTCCACCTTGAATTGGGCGGCCATTAATGCCATACAATGTGCACTTCATCCCACCGAGTTCTCTAGGATTTCCTCCTGTACCACAGCAAAGGAGATATGGGATAAGCTGAAGGTTATCTATGAAGGGACTTCACAGGTTAGGGAAACCAGGGCCAACATGTTGGTCTCTGAGTATGAAGCATTCAGAATGAAGCCTGATGAGTTAGTGTCTGAAATGTATGCCCGTCTGCTAGTTCTCACTAATGGCTTGAGAAACTTGGGTAAAGTATATAGTGAGTATGAGTTGGTTAGGAAAATCCTGAGGTCTCTGACACCTATTTGGCATACCAAGGCCACCGTAGTAAAGGAGTCAAGGAACCTTGCTACCACGACCATTGATGAGCTCATTGGTTCTCGTATGACTTATGAGCTAAACCCTAAGAGGGTAGATGAGTCTGAGAAAAGAAGGAAACCCATGGCGCTTAAAGTCTCAGCTAGTAACAAAGGGTCTAATAGTGAACACAACTTGTCGAGTTCAGGTGAAGATAGTGATGATTTTGCTATGTTTACTAGGAATTTTAAGAGGTTTCTGAGAAAAGAAGGAAAGAGCTTTAAGAAAAAATATTCCCAGGAAAAAGGTAGTCAAAGCGTAAATTTGTTACTGCCAAGAAAACTGATAGCAATGTCTGTTATAATTGCAGGAAGGCAGGACATCTCAATGCAGATTGTTCGGAGTTGAAAAAGGTTGAGAAAGCTAAGCCCAGGTGGAAGAACGGGAAAGGAAAGGCTATGGTTAGCACTTGGAGAGATGAAGATGAAGGAAGTCAGAGCAGCTTCTCTGATAGTGAGAAGGAAGACAAGCTATGCTAGATGGCCAAAAGTGGTGAAGACAAAGAAGACAGTGATGAGGTAACTTCAATTTTTGAAAATTTCACTCATGAAGATTGGCAAGAAGGATATGCTGAGTTACTCGATAAATATGATGATATGAGAAAAGAATACAAACGTTTGAAAAGGAAAATTAATTCTATAATTCATGATAAATCTTTGAATGATAAAATTACATGTCTGGAAATTGAAAATATTAATTTAAAAAATTCTCTTGATGAAGCTGAGTGTGATAAAGTCATCTTGATTGACTTAAGATCTAAAAATGAAAATCTGATGAACACCATTGATGAACTCAAACTTAGAACACATGAATTTTAGGAAGAAACTAGGATATCCACTGAAAAATATGAAGCTATCAATGGTGTGAATGTTGAATTGAAAAAGATAATAGAAAAATTAGAAAAAGAAAATACAGACAAACAAAACACCCTTGAAAGCATGACACAAGGTACAGAAAATCTGAATGCCATCTTGGGAACAAAAAGTAATTTCAAAAAGGGTGGTTTGGGTTTCAACCCAACTAATAAGGAGAGGTTTGACGTGAGAACCATCTCTTTTGTGGCAGAAAAGGGGACATTTCAACCCCTGATAAACATGACTTCTGGAGAAGGTCAAAATAAGAGCAAAATGAAAAACATTGAGAAAACTAAGCCCAGTGCCAAGGACAAGGGCAAAAGAAAGATAGAGGTGTCTAGTGGATCATGCTTACATACTCCCACACCTAAATTTAAGGGTCAGGCCAGGGGTCAATTTTCTAATGCTAGAACTCAAGAAAACCCCAAGGCCAAAACTACCCAGTCTCCTCAGAAAGGTCAGGGCAACCATTCAGGTGCTTCGACTTCTACTACTTCGAGGTACAAGTCCTCTAGGAACTCTAGGCCGAGCAGAAGTACCTCAGGATGAGGCTACTTCAACACTTCTCCAACCTACTCTTCATGTCATAACTTTTCTCACTACAATTCCCATGAGAGAGGTCAAGGTAGTTTCTATATGAGGCCGATGCAGTATCATTTTCTGAACCCATACACTACTCAGATGCATCAACCTCAACCTTGGAACTCCTATGTGCAACCTATGCACAACAAAATCATAAGTCAGAACCCCTATGGCTTTTACCATTCGATGTTCAGTCAGCCTAGGGTCTTCGGTGCACCCACTACTCCCAAAGCCTATCGGACTAAGCACTGGCAAAGAAAGTTTCAAAATGATTTTAAAAGGAAGAACCAAGTCACAGTACAGAAACAACTTCCAAAAACTAAAAGTGGCAAGAAAAGGCAGACTGAACCGAATGACAAAAAATCCACTATGAAGAAACCAAATCAGATATGGATACCAAAACATTTAGTTTCTAGTTTGCATGAAATAAATGCTTTTATGGGGCCCAAACAGTTTTGGGTTCCAAACATTTCTGCTTGATTCTCCTTGCAAGTATGCCTGGCAGCCAACCAGAATAGATGGTACCTTGATAGTGGCTGCTCCAGGCACATGACCGGGGATAAAGACAAATTTTGCATGCTGGTAAAGAAGGATGCAGGTTATGTTACCTTCGGAGGTAATACCAAAGGGAAAATAGTTGGATCAGGTAAAGTAGGTAAGTGTTCTTCATGCTGCATTGATGAAGTGTTATTGATAGAAGGACTTGTCTACAATCTACTTAGTATCAGCCAACTGTGTGATAAAGGTCATTAGGTAGTTTTTGATTCTCTTGCATGCACCATATTTGAACCAAATTCTAAATATGTCAAATTTTCTGGTAAGAGAGTCAATAATATCTACATGGTAGATTTAGATGATGCAGTACATACAGATTTATGCTTAACTGTTAATAAGGATGACTTAGCCTGTCTGTGGCACCGTAGGTTAGGTCATGCTAGCTATCATGTGTTGCACAAACTGACAAAACACAGCATGGTAAAAGGTATCCCTGAAATTTCATTCAAAACAAATTATAAAATTTGTGAGGCCTGTACTCAATGCAAGAAAACTAGAAAGTCACTTTAGTCTTGAACTGAAAGCTTATATTCTAAACCGTTTGAGCTTATTCATATGGATTTGTTTGGACCATCTAGATCAGCTAGCTTAGTTGGTAGGAGATATGGTTATGTTTTAATAGATGACTTCTCTAGATTTACCTGGGTATATTTCCTGACATATAAAAATGATGCTTTTAAGGAATTTCAGGAATTCTACCATAAAATAACTCAGACCAATGAGCACTGAATTTTAAACATTTTGTCTGATCATGGAGGTGAGTTTGAAAACTCACAATTTGATGATTTCTGCAGGGATAATGGAATCAACCACAGGTTCTCATCTCCAAGAACTCCAGAGCAGAATGGAGTAGTTGAAAGGAGGAATAGAACCTTGGTGGAAATGACTAGGACAATGTTTGTTGAAGGGAATCTGCCAAGGAGGTTCTGGGCCGAGGCTGTGAGCACATCCTAGTATATAATTAACAGAGCTCTGGTAAGACCCTCCACACAAAAGACTCCTTATGAGATACTTAAAGGTAAGAAACCTTCACTAGCACATTTCAAGGTCTTTGGATGTAAGTGTTTCATTCATATAAATTCGAAAAGAGACCTTGATAAGTTTGAACCTAAAAGTGAACCTGGAATTTTTCTAGGATATTCCGAAGTGTCCAGAGCCTATAGTATTTATAACCTAAACTCAAAAACTGTTGAGGAACCACCTCATGTTGTCTTTGATGAACATTCTAATAAATCCAAAATTAGTTTTTGCAGAGACGAGGCTGATGGTGATATCCTTGAGAGTAAAGAAGAACCAAATCCTGAACCTGCAGAAGATGGTGAGACTAGTGTGTCTGGAACTCAAGGGGGGGGAATGTAGAACTAGGTAATCAGCCTACCAATGTTAGAGTTATTAAAGATCATCCTTTAGAGAATATAATTGGTAATCTAAATGAACCCCTTAGGACTAGATCATACTTTAGGATTGAAAAATGAGTTGAATTCTTTTGCACTAGTCTCTCAAATAGAACCAAAAAACATAGATAGTGCCTTAGAAGATGTGCATTGGATAAATGCCATGCATGATGAGCTGAACGAATTTGAAAGGAACAAGGTAAGGCACCTAGTTCCTAATCCCTCACATGGCTCGATTATAGGCACTAAATGTGTTTTCAGGAATAAGACAGATGAGCAAGGTCAGGTAGTTAGAAATAAAGCTAGGCTAGTGGCACAAGGTTACAACCAGGAATATGGGGTAGATTTTGAAGAATCTTTTGCACCCGTCGCCAGGTTGGAGGCTATTAGAATACTTTTAGTTTTTGCATGTAGCCTAGGAATAAAATTGCTACAGATGGATGTAAAATTTGCTTTTTTGAATGGGTTGATAAAGGAGGATGTGTATGTTAAACAACCTCTAGGTTTTGAATGCCTTGATTTTCCTGATTATGTTTACAAATTATATAAGGCATTATATGGACTGAAGCAAGCTCCCAGGGCCTGGTACGACAGGCTGAGCTCCTTCCTCACAGGTAAGGGTTTTTCAAGAGGAGAAGTTGACCAGACCCTATTCACTAAGGTCAGTAACAATGACATTCTTATTGTTCAGATTTACGTAGATGATATAGTGTTTGGGTCAACTAAATCTAAAATGTGTGAGAAAATTTTAAATTAATGATAGATGAATTTTAAATGAGTTCTATGGGAGAATTGAAGTTTTCCCTTGGTCTACAGGTCAATCAAACATTGGAGGGAAGCTTCATCACACAGTCCAAGTACCTAAGGGACCTGCTGAAGAAATATCAAATGGAAAACCTCAAAGTAATAACAGCACCTATGGGCACCTCAACCAGTTTTGATGGTGACTGAATAGGTAAATTGGTTGACACCAAGCTTTATAGAGGTATGATCGGATCCCTTTTGTACCTTACTGCATCTCGACCTGATATTCAATTCTTAGTATGTTTATGTGCTAGATTTCAGGCTAGTCCTAGAGAATCTCACATGAGTGCCGTGAAGAGGATTTTTAGGTATCTCAAGCACCCCTGACTTAGGTCTATGGTTTCCTGCTAAGTGTGAGATCGACCTTGTAGCTTACACTGATGCAAAATATGCTGGGTGCGGAATAGATAGAAAGAGCACTAGTGGGTATTATCAATACCTAGGCAGTTGTCTTGTGTCTTGGGCATCTAAGAAGCAACACACTGTTGCTCTTTCCACTGCTGAAGCAGAATATGTTGCAACAGGGAATTGTGCAGCACAAGTCTTATGGATAAAGCACCAACTTGCTGATTATCACATCAATCTAGGATGCACACCTATTTTGTGTGATAACACCAGTGCTATTTCATTAACCAAAAATCATGTTCATCACTCTAGGACAAAGCACATAGAAATTAAACATCACTTCTTGAGAGATGAAGTAAGTAAGAATGAAATTGAATTTCACTTTGTTGAAACTGAAAAACAAATTGCTGATATATTTACTAAGCCCCTTGGAAATGATAGATCTAAATTTTAAAGAAGTGAACTAGGCTTATGTAAATTTCATCATGATGATTAATGTTTCAACTGCACATGTCACAGACTATCAATTAAGTAACTCTGTCAGTAGTTTAACTGCATGCATTGCACTCTGTCCGTTAATAGAGTCATAGTTGCGTCGTGCATTTGTGTCAAGCATTTTCATTATGCATTCATGTCACCTTGTTTCGACCAATCATGATACACATAGACAGGGGGAGCATGTGTTCTCCATTCTTGTTGATTGTCTACCTTGACATGCATGTGTTAGAGGAAGTTCAAAAATCCGTCTATCTGTTTTGATTCTTTTTTTTAACCAACTTCTCTTGAAATCATTTCTCCGGACATCCCTCTATATCAAGTTGATACCTTCTCTTGGTAACACACTTGGCATCTGACCTACCTTTACTTCAGAAAATTCATTCACTCTCATCCTTGAAAATCTTGCTATCCCTGAGATTTTGAAATAAAGACAAACTGATGATCATTTCACTATACTAAGCTTCTAAAATCAGATATCTACTCCTATAAGAATCTGAATGCACCTTGTCTGAACTGATGATTTAGGTTTAATGAACTTTAGAGTCTAAAGGCTTAACTCAATGAAAAAGAGTTGTTCAGTTAATAGCTCTCAACCATTCTTTACATGTTATGTCTGATTCTGTCATTCTGAAATTGAAAGTCTATAAACTCAAGAAATCACAGTTGAGAAACTTAGATATAAGTGTTGTTTTTAAACAAAACAAAAGGGCAGCTATATAAATCTTTTGGGTCAAAAACAATTTAGCAGAGCAATGACTGAAGTCAATGAGAAACTGGGTCCTCCTTTAAAGAAAGAGGATGCACCCATGTCATGAGGTGCTTTAGTTAACTCAGTTTAAAAAGGATAAAATTTTGATTCAAAAACTAATTGGTAGAGCAATGGCTGACTGCACAGAGAAAATGGGCTCTCTATCTATGAAATAGAGTGCACCTATGTCGTGAAGTACTTCAGTTACCTCTGTTCAAAAAAAAAATTAAAACAGAATGGTAAATCCTACTGAGTAAATTGGGGATGCTGGCGTCTGATCAACGTGTACCTTCATGTACAAAGGTCTGGATCATACCTGCCTATTCATACATTTATGGTCAACAAGTTAAATCCAGCTATAACCTTGAAGAAATATATCAGATTTTGCTTAACCTCAATACCTACTCTAGTTGCTCCTATGAACTTCTCTGATTTTATACTCAAATAAGTTGAAGATTGATTGTTCTGACCTGATGTTGTATGCCTGGTTTATTGCTATTAACATCTCATGCAACCCTCTACAACGAGTCAAGTTGCTAAACTCTAACTCTCATTACACTTAAATCAGATTTTTACCAAGGTTGCCTTACGTGAACTCTTATTCTAATAGATTGTAATCTAAGTATGCTTGTTTAATGAAAATTTACTTCAGTTTGTCACCAGATCTCATGGAATACATACTCTACAACCCTTCTCATCTTTATGTCTCCTCACTGCCTCAATTCACTTGTCTCTCTCCTGTTCCTTGTTTGCTGATGGCAAAGGGGGAGAGAATTTGATGAGTTTTAACTCGATGGGAAGTTTGAGCCTTATCAATTCTTTAGTGAAAAGGGGGAGTGTTTAAAGGGGGAGAGATTTTAACCTTCCTTTGCAGTTTCTGACTCTTATTGCATTTGTGTTTCCATCAAAGTATAAATTTTTGCCATCATCAAAAAAGGGGAGAATGTTGTGTCTCCTCTGAATTGGCGCTATCCTTGTCTTGTTTTAATGATTGGCAACAATGGTTTGACCATTGGCAACAGTGGGTTAACCAATCATTGACCTTGGCAACATCAACTTTTTATAGGTCAGAATTAGTCCCCGTTTCATTTTTTGGGTCATTGCATTTTCATATATGAATAGAACCTCATCAGATTGAATGCACAGTCACTTCTTCGAACAAGTTTTGCATTGGCACATGGTCCGTGCATATATTGGTCGGTGCAGATTTAGTCTGCACATGACCAAGGTCCGTGCACATCTACCTTAGTCTACATAAAGGGTCAGTGCATGTTTTATTCCATGCGACACAAGTTGGTGCACATTCTAAGGTCAGTGCATGCAGTCCTTTGCACATGTTTTCGTTAGTGTTCATAATGTCTGTGCAGCTCTTACTGCGAGCAAGTCTGTGCAGGGTTTAGCTGCATGCACATTTTTTAGGCTAACGCATATAAGGCGGGTGCATTTCGACGCAAGGATTGGTGCATGTCTCAGTATTGCGTCTCTATTTGTGTCTCATGCATAGCTGCGACCGAGTCTGTGTCTCATGCTATTTTCGTGTTTGCGTCTCATGTACAGCTGCGACCGTGTCTGCGTCTCATGCACTTATGGTCTTGTGTCTCATTCTGCGTCTCAGTGCATTCTGCGTCTCAGTCTGTGTCACATGCCATGTCATTTTTACGTGCACAGCCGGTCGGTGCATACTCTGGTTATATGCTTGTCAAGGTCGGTGCAATACTCGGTTTCAAAGGAACTAAGTCAGTGCAGTGTCTTCCCTTGCACATACAATCTCGGTGCACATTTCTACTGTCTACATGCAATGTCTGTGCATGTTCTGCATTATGCTTGCACATAGTCCGTGCATTCCACTGTAGCAGTCCGTGCATGTTTCTATAGGACACACATGTAGTCGGTGCACAAATAAGATTTCTTTACTTAACCTCACATAAGGTCTGTGCATGTTGTAGCCACAAGACTTCATAGTCTGTGCATTCCTTGCCTCGGTGCAAGTTTTGCTAGTGCATGTCTTGTTCATGCTACAAGTTATAAGGTCTGTGCAATGTCTGCTCTTCTACGTGGTGAATTCTACTTTGTTGAGAATAATCCTAAACGGTACTCTGTCTTCCTTCTACAGGGAACAATTTCGTTTATAGAAGAGGCACGTGACCTCTTAAAAGGTAGAAGGCTGGCTCATCGATAAAGGGAGAAATGATGGGCACGTGATCTGAGGAAAGGAAGCTTCTATTCCCTAACACGTGGACCAATGGAATGTCAGTAGGGTTCTGTTGCTTGATCCTTACGTAGCCCCTGCTCCTATATAAGAATACCTTACCCTTTGAAGAAGGGTGCTGGTGCTGGACAGAACTGACAGAAAAGAAAAAAAGAGTGCTGCCAGAGAGAAGAAGAGAAGAGAAGCACGAGAGAAGAAGAGAAGAGAGTCCAGAAGGAGAAGAGAAGAGAGATCAAGAAAGAGAGAGCCACCTTCAGGAAGAAAACAGAGCATCGTAAGAGAGAGAGTGAGAAGGATAAGAAGTGTAAGCTGTAATCTCTTTCTGACCTCTGGATCAAATCCAGGGTCAGCTTGCTATATTTTCAGAGCTATATTATTTTCTTTCATCCGTGTGTCTTACGTTTCTTCAATTTTTCTTTTTGAAACCTTTAGAAGATGTGAATCAGCAGAGCTAAGCTATATTGCTCAGCAGGCGAGGGTGTTCCTCGGACAGCAAGCTGAGGCTCAGCGGTTGTAGGGATTTCCATCCCTAAAGCTGTGGATCAGCGGTATTCAAGCTGTGTGGCAGTAGGAAGCCTTACTCAGTTGAGTAAGGGGTGGACGTAGATCTCTGCACAGAGATCGAACCACCTTAAAAACTTTTGTCTCCTGTGTGATTGCTTGTGCGTCTTCTCCTAGGTAGATGAATGCTTAGGCTCGCCTAAATGGTTTAGCATGGTTTGATTAGTTAATCGTTCATCTGCTGTTATCTTCTTATTAGTTTCATCTTACGTCCTTAATCTAGTTTCTACTGCTGGTTGATTTCACGTGCTCTTGGATCATCCTTCTTCTGAATCTGTGGGTGAGTCCATAGCAGTTCAGTCTATTTTCGCACTGGTTATTTTTAACTGCCTATGTTGCCTTTCATTTGGGGTTGGATCTATTCATCCCCTCTCTAGATCCGTTCATCACACCCTTCATGCTTCAGTGCAGTCTTTAGGGGATCTATCAGTAGAGGGTCTAGTTGTTCGAGGCCAGGTGTTGCCTTTCATCTTCCTTTTGTTTGTGAGGAACCTCTCCTCCTTTTCTGATTGTACTACCTGTTTGTATCTTGAATACAATTGATGGCATAATCCATATTCTTTTCAAAAAAAACATTTATTTCAAGGCCAAATGGCCAAGGAGGTCTATTCAGAAGAAATCATTCTAACTATCGAGCCTTCACTAGCTGGAAAAGTTAGTTAAAAAAACATGAATATATTAGATCTCTTATGTATGCTAAAGGTGAGGAAGAATAATGTTTTCTAGGAAAATCACATAGACTCAGAGGCAGAATTCTTTTAACTTTCCCCCCTTTTTATTGTACACATGTGGAATTGGAGATGGTCCCTTTTTCATGCATGTAAGGGAAGGGTATGTGCAATAAATCATCGACCATTACTATTCATGCGATCCTATTTTCTATGTTATTAGAAAATAAGCATGTAAGGGTGGGGTGGAAGTGATTTCTGAAGACATTGCAAATAAGCATTTTCTTGCTGCTTTGTAATTTCCAATTTTTGTGCCCTTTCAGCTATGAAGCATGGGTCATCTATAATTTCCTCTCACTTTGCCTCGCATGGGTTGGAGGTCCAAGCGCAGTTTTGCAAAGCCTAAGTTGTCAAAATTTGAAACCTTCATGGTGCTTGATGACATGTTGTTTTCGTGCTATTTCAATTGATGGGTATGCTACATTCTTATTTGTCAACTGATTCATCAAACCAAATTTTCATGTCTTTTTGAGACATTTCAAATTATGTCCACTGTTAGCTGAATATCTTCTAGTACTCGTGAATGAGCATATAATGCATTCAAACTTTTCACTGATTGGATAGACTATTTATTCGGAGGTGCAAGCAAGGTGGTTTGCAATTTGTCATTTTGAAACCCATCTTAGTGGCTATTACCTTTGTCCTTTATGCTGGAGGGAAATACGAAGATGGAAATTTCAGTGTAAATCAAGCTTACCTACATTGTATGTGGCGTATGCCTTGGCCCTATTCTATGTGGCATGCAGAGATCTTCTCCGCCCATTCAATCCAGTTCCAAAGTTCTTTTTGATCAAATCTGTTGTTTTTCTCACATATTGGCATGTGCATTTTTTATTTCATAATAGTTTCTGTGTTTTGAACTTATAAATTGTTTGTTCTTTGAGAATTGGCATGTGCAGAGAGATGTTTCCCTCTGGTAATGCTTACAATTCTATAGTTGCTCTTGATGGCCATTGTTGTCTGCTGGGGTGTTATTTCTTCCCTCTACAAGCAGTAAATTTTCTTCAACTATTTCTTTCAGGGTGTTTTGGTCTTCCTTGCTGCCAAGTCAGGATTATTAAAAAGTGTCGATGACACTGCTGATTTCCAAAACCTTATCCTATGTATAGAGATGCTTGTTGCTGCTGTTGGCCACATCTATGCATTTCCTTATAAAGAATATGCATGTGCCAACATAGGCACACCAGCCACCTTTACAGGAAGCCTTGCACATGTCTTAAGGAACTACTTAATTTTTTGGATTAACTAACTATTCAGTATTTTTCTTGGATTCTATCATTACTTTTCTACATTGTGCTTCAGATACTTTAGCTTTCTTAAAAGTAATGTTTTAATTTCAACCAAGAAATCTGATACACTATTTAGTTTTTATATTTCAACTATTGTCTCCGCCTATACATGTAAAGCACATAGCACATTGAAGCAACAGGGTATATTGTGATTGTCTCTACCTATACATGTTGATATTGATGTGTTGAATGTGAGATTCATATAGGAAACATTACATGAATGTATACATGTTTAATATGATTGCACAATGAACATGTAAAAGAAAAAACAATATACCTATGCTTTTTATTAATCGAGACTAGTTCTTTTTCTTACATTTTTAAGACATTGACGCTAATACTTTTTCATACGTTTCTTTCACTACATGGCCAAAAGTAATACCTACATTTTTATTAACATAGGTACAACCTCTTATATGCGTGTGCATATATGTTTTTAACCTACGCTTCTATTGGACTATTCCTACGCTTTGGAAGTGTAGATATAGGTTGATCTATACCTACGTTTCACAGAAACGTAGGTATAACCTATAGTTACGCGAGCAAGCGCCACGCTTTGAAAGCATGGCAAGCAAACGTAGGTGAAGGATTTACCTACATTTTTTGAACCTATACCTACGTTTTAAAAATGTAGGTAAATGCCAGTTTTCCTATATTACTTTCTGCATAAGGACACAACCAAGGTTAATGCCAGATGCATCCATGTAGACTTCGAAGCCACCACCTTCCACGGGCAGTGCTAATATATGGGCAGTAGTAAGATGTTCCTTGAGAGTCAAGAAACTCACCTCACAGTCCTTTGACCATACAAAGGGATTATCATCTCTTATGAGCCTAGTCAAAGGAATGGCGATCTTTGAGAAATCATTTATGAATCACCTATAATATCCAGCTAAGCCGAGAAAACTTCTAACTTAATAGATAGTCATTGGTCGGCTCCAATTCTTGACAGTTTCGACCTTAGAAGGATCCACATCGATACCTTCCTTTGAGATAATATGGCCAAGGAAAGAGACTTCCTTTAGCTAGAACTCACACTTGTTGAGCTTCGCATAGAGTTGGTGTTCTCTTAATATTTACAAAGCTATCCTTAAGTGTTCTTCATGTTCTTCCTTGGTCTTGGAATATATAAGAATATCATCAATAAATATGACTATGAATCAGTCGAGATAAGGCCTGAAAATATTGTTCATGAGTTGCATGAAAGCTGTAGGGGCATTGGTTAACCTGAATGGCATCACCACAAACTCATAGTGTCCATATCTGCTCTGGAAAGCAGTCTTGTAAATGTCTTCATCTTTAATCCTGAGTTGATGGTAACCAGACCTGAGGTCTATCTTTGAGAAATATTCCACTCCAGAGATTTGATCAAATAGCTCATCTATATGTGGCATTGAATATTTATTCTTAATTGTGAGTTGATTTAACTATCGGTAGTCGATGCATAGCCTGAGAGATCTATCCTTCTTCATGATGAATAAAACCGGCGCACCCCAAGGGGATGTGCCGGGCCCAATGAAGCATTTCTCCAACAATTCCTGAAGTTACTTTTTCAACTCCTTAGGTTATGTTTGGTATGGGGTTAAACTGGGGTTATCCCCGTTTCAACCCCATTCTTCGTTTGGTATGGCAAAATTTGATGGGGATATACGGGGTTAAGAAAAATAAGGATAACCTCAAATACGGGGTTAATACGGGGATAACTCATTCCAACAAAAAGTTGGAATGAGTTATCCCTCACCTCTAACCACATTCTCTCTCCCTCTCCCTATCACCGTCCTCTCTCTCTCCTCCCTCCCTCTACATCCCACATAAAATAATATAATTAGTAATAATTGTTATAAAAAATATTATTATTATTAATGATGATGGGCTAAAATTATAAATTTAGCAATATTAATAATCAAGAGTAGTATACATACACATATTAACAAATCCCATGGTATTGTTAATTAGGCATCAATAAGAGGGGAATAATTTTAAAATAATAATATCATTATCATTAAATATTATTAAAGAATCTTATTATTATTGATGATGATTGGATAAAATTATTAATTTAACGATACTAATAATAAAGAGTAGAATTGATAAACACATTAACAAATCCCATGGTATTGTTAATTAATCATCAATAAAAATAAAATAATTTTAAAATAATAATATCATTGTCATTAATTATTATTAAAAACTAAAAAATACCTTAAGTACTAGTTTCATTTGTGCTATTCATAACTAATCAAAAAAATTAATTTGATAATATTTTTATTATTAAAAATCAAGATCATCAAATATAATTAATTAGGTTTAAAATTAATCATAATCATAAGTATTATTATTAATTAAATATAAGTTGAAGATTTGAAAAAAAAATAAGTCATCTTAATTCCAACCAAACGAAGAATAACAATGTCTTTTAACCTAGGATAAGAAGGGTAAAATAGTCTATTTTTAACACGTGTTCTCGTTCCTATCCTTATTTTTTACCAAACGAATAATAGGAATACTAACATACTTATCCTCTCGCATACCAAACGCATATGAGAATAAGAATAGAAATAAATTAATCCTGAATGACTTACACCTATTCCCACTACAATTTATTCTGATACCAAACATCCCCTTAAGTTCTGTGGGGGACATCCTGTAAGGAACTTTTGAAACAAGTGCTGCTGTAGGGATAAGTTCAATGGAGAAGTTTACTTCCCATTCGGGTGGTAAACCGGGTAATTCTGATGGAAAGACATCAAGATAGTCTCTCACAATAGGTATTTCGTCAAGGATAATTTCCCTGGACTTAGTAATGACTACGGAAGCAAAAAAAGCCTCATAGCCTTGCGAGATAAGTTTGCAAGCATGAAGAGAAGAAATGAGAGCAGGATGCTTCCTATATCTGATGCCAAGGAAAGAAAATCGTGGAAGATCCAGTTTTTGAAAGAAAATTCTCCTATTGCGATAGTTGATATCGGCGTAATGGTCACAAAACCAATCTACGCC
Source organism: Amorphophallus konjac (assembly GCA_022559845.1). Lineage (NCBI taxonomy): Eukaryota > Viridiplantae > Streptophyta > Magnoliopsida > Alismatales > Araceae > Amorphophallus > Amorphophallus konjac. The sequence continues at coordinate 277,018,660 of CM040122.1, forward strand.
TAGGATGGCATCGTAGCCTTTCATAACAAGGCATACGAGATTCGCAAGGAGATTATGGCCTTCTATGGTTACCTCACTATTTGGGGAGTGGGTTGTAAGTTTAGTTCCAAGACCTAAGGGTGTTGTTATAGCTAGGTCCGAGGGTAGAGAAACAGGTGAAACCGGTAGAGTTTTAGCAAAAGCAGTAGATATAAAGGAATGAGAAGCACCAGCATCAAATAGTACAAAGGCACGATGTGAGTAAATTTGAACGGTACCCTCCATTAACCCATCCTCCTTGGGTGTTTCCTTGTCCAACACGGCATTAAGATGAGACTGCCGTCTACGCCCGCCATTAGAAGGTTGTTCTTTCATGAGGGGGCAATCGGGCATGCAGTGCTCCCGACTTCCACATCGTAAACAAGCGCCGAGGCACTTCCAGTATTCTTCGACCGAATAACCAAACTTCTCGCAAAACGTGCAAGTCGTCATGACTTGCTTTTCCTCCTCTTTGACCTTCTAAATCTTGTTGTTGTTGCTATTGCCATTCCCATTACGGGACCTCTTCTTGCCGTCACGGGATTTGTAAGACCCCGTGATACTGAATCTTTCTTTTTTTCGTCCCTTCTTTTCATACTTGTGGCCAGAGTCTTCGCCCTTGCCCTTGTATTTCTCGACCTTCTCCAAGGTCCTTTCACATAAATATGCTCGGTGGACCATCTCTGTATAAGTCTGAATATTTTGAGGGCCAAGTTGTTTAACAAAGATGGGCCTTAGGCCATCCATGAATCGATTTGCTTTGAGAAGCTCCGTAGCCACAAGGTGTGGAGCATAAGGTGCCAGGCGAGAAAATTGTAGCTCATATTCTGCTATGGACATCATTCCTTGCCGTAAAGATGCAAATTCTGCAGCCTTCCTTTCCCGGACATCCTCTGAGAAGCACTTCTCACGGAAGCGCTCAAGGAACTCCTCCCAAGTAATTTGAGCATTCTATAGATGAGCAGTGGTGGCCTTCCACCACGTGCGCGCATTTTTATTCACCTGGAAAGTGGCCAATAGGACTTTCTCATGGTCCGAGCATTGCATAACATTAAAAATCCGTTCCATCTCATCAATCCAATTTTTTGCCTCTTCCAGATTTGATGATCTAGAGAACCGCGTAGGGTTCATGCTCTGAAAATTACGGTGTAGATCACTAGCGCCTGCTCGCGCGCCAACTTGAGCCACCATTTGGAGGTCCTGGGTGCGACCCGCAACCGTTTGTTGCATAGCTTCCCAATTCACATGATTGGCAGCCATTGTGAGAATGAGGTGCCTGAGAAAATAAATAATTAGTTATTTCCTTGGAATTTAGGAAGATTAACCTAAAGGTTAATTTCTAAATAAACTATCTCATCCCGAGCTCTACCCAATCTCACATGGGTTCGGAAAGTTTCTTTCTTAGTTCATAGGGGTGGGTCCTTAATCCTTAGACTTAGCCTATGGCATGATTTTTTCCTAGGACTTACTTATGCCTAGGCTCTGATACCACTTTAACTGTCATGTCCCGAGATATGCAGCGGAATTAAGTCAGGAACGTGAACAGCCGACAAATAAAGCCTCAAGCGAGAATGACAATCAGAGCGCTATAACACATCCATATAAAAGAGGAATGCACAAGATAACATACTCGATTTCCAATTTTATTCAATAATAATCAAGGATTACAAAAGACACTTAACTTTGACTCTTTTTGACCTCTAGACTCAATAAAAAGAAAATTACATGACATGATCGACTTCACCACCTATTATAGTGAAGGAACCTAATTACAATATGACTAAATACTAGACTAGCTATAGCTTCTCTCCTCCATCAATCACCCTCGCCCTCGGATCCGTCATTCGAGTAATCCGAATCCGTTCCACTAGACTTTCCTGAAAAGATTGGAAAGTAGGGAATGAGCACACTTGCCCAGTAGGTATCTTCGTATCAACATGAAGGCATAATTTAAGTGATTAACATTTAACTATATGAAAGGTAATAATGTAAAATGCGATAAAACACGTGATAAATCACAAAATAAATATAGAGATATGAGAGAATATGGGAGCATGGTCAAACAGGATTGTAATGTGGCCTTTAACGAATGAGAATGTATTGGCATGTATTGAGAATGTACTTTTTATAACAATAAAAGCTATACACTAGAAAGTCATGTTACAAGAATGTACTAACAAGCATGTAAATTTCATAAGATAGCCTCATGGATTTCACCCGTTTATAAAAAAAGTACTCCCGGTGTAATGCGAAGCCAATAAGCATCATACCCCTTGGTTTACAGTATGTTTCCGGCCATCTGCCGTGGGGGCGAGCGTCGAGCCCTTGGACACCTTCCGTGCCCGCCCTTGCATCTTCAAGTTATAAATCAAGCTACTTCCATGAGAAATATATTGTAGGCCAATAATATTCAGTTCAACAATAGTTTCATGATAACAAAATCGAGGTAAGAATTTACCAAAATGAAACCATGAGATCAAGGATGAATTATTTGGACATCATGCTAATGGGAATTTCGGCAGCATAACGGTACATTGAAAAAATTCTATAGTTCATTAATGACTTAATGAATAAGGTTTTGATATCAGATAATCAGGAGAGCATCTGAGAATTGAACATGAGCAACCCTTGGGTCAGACCTTGGGTTGGGCGAAACTTAGCAGAAAATAGTCATTAGGAGACCGCCTATATGAGAAGACGGTCTTGTGCCGATCGCTATCTGGCTGCGTCGACTCCAAAGGACGAGCTGGGTCGACTCAAGCAAGCTGAAACATGAAGACAGTCATTGGCCTACCCGCAACCTGAAGGTGGTGGTCACAGGATGGCTGTAATCAAAGTTCAGAAATCGTAGAAAACTTAAGTGCTCTCTAGACTTTTAGGCTTTAAAGGTACAACCAGCTCGACATCCTAGTGAGAATCCCAGGCTCACGGAGACTTACAGAGGCCTTGAAACAAGATCACCTAGTTTGGCAGAATGAATATCCGACGAAAAGGTTCTCAAGTCCAAGAGGTGTTCTTATCAAGTGCGTGTGTATCTAATAGCTTACGTACCGGAGTACGGGCTATATACATAACCAGGAAAGACAAGAGATGAGAGTGAATAGTGTAAAAATAGTGGTCAATGCGTAGGAATTGAAAGGAAAACCTTTGTACATACAATACTATATGGTTTTGGCATGAAACTATCATAAGATTTAAAATAAGTTCCTAAGACATGATGAGACATAAAACTGAACCTTGGAACTCACAATATAACAGAAAGCATATTATAGCTAGCTTAGAATAATATACAGTAGGAGAGATAACATAATCATGAATCAAAGAGGGGTGACCTGGCTACTGTTTTGGGTGAAAAGCAGTCAGAAAGTAAGTAGCGGTCAATAGAAGGCCGCCTTATGTAGGTAGAGGTCAAGAGATGATCACAGTCTGATGGTAGTGGTCTCTAGGAGGCCGCCATCATCCTGTCATCCGACAAAAATAAGGCCGATAGTAGGGCTATTTCTAACGCTAATAATGATAAAACTATGTACAAACTGAAGTAAAGCATAGTATCGTGGATCTAAAGCATGGGAGAGTATGCCTTCTACCAAAGTTACTATCTTTTTAATTAACAAGGTATGGGCATCATACAGAGAAAACCCACTGTGCAGTAATAGAAAAACACCAAATACTCCATGTAGACTACATGAAATCACGAGCAAAAGGAGGCATTTTAATTCTAACATGTTGTTTGAGCCATTCATAAGATAACCTACCTCTGGTTTGATCCCTAGACTTCGTATTTTACACCGGAAGAGCACCCTTGTTCCTGCGCGTCCTACGTGGAACCAACAACTTCCAGCCCTTCTAACTTTGACCGCTTGGTCTCCTAGCCCGGGATTTAGCAGAGAGTTAGATGACACTCAAAGGAATAAAACGTTTTAAAGACTTAACCTGAGATGATGATGTCTTACCTTCGAACCACGCAATCTAAAAATTAGGGTTCACGCAGGTCGAATCTGGCTCTATTTATAGAGTTTGGCCTAGGGCTGAGAGATTAGATCGAATTAGAGTCCTAATTTGGAGTAGAATCGATCCCTAGGAGTCCTAGATAGGTTTCCATGCCAGATCACATCAATCCCTGGCATTTAGGTTGGATAAAAATCTAAATTTCTAGGGTTTATCACCTCCCGCTTCCAGTAGGAAGTGGTAGTCTAGTATGGACCGCCCTCAGTAGGTGGCGGTCTTGCGATAGACCGCCATTTGTCTGGCTCGCCTAAAAATTGAGTTTTATTTAAATTCAAACTACAATATTCCTATTATCTCTTTATTTATCCTTTTAATTTAGGAAATTATCCCCATTATGTTTCTAGGGTTGGGCTTGTGCCTAACAACTTTAGAATTGGGTTTATGGACCTAGTTTAAGTGGGCCTAATTACCTCGTTATTACTTGAACTCTCAAATTAATTTATTCAGCCCATAATTCATTTAATAACCCATTAAAATGTTTAATATTTTTATTTAATCCCAAAAAATCCTAGAAAATTCTAGGGGTGTTACATCTCCAGTCCTATCCCCTACTTGACTGACTACGTCGAATGCCCACATGGCGAAAAGCCAAGGAGCTATAAGAGGGTGAAGTGAAGATGAAAGAGCATGAACCTTGTCCGCGTGGAGTTGACATTTGGCGCAATGGCGGACAAAATGGGAATAATCCTCCTCCATAGTGGGCCAGTAATGCCTCAGGAGCTTTTGAGCTTGCATGTGGCCATTCACATCGCCACCACATTCACTGGAATGTGCAGCCTCAATGACTGCACGTGATTCAATCTCATCGAGACACTTCAATGCAAGAGATCGCCTATGATGGCGAAGCGCTCAGTAGTGCGGCGAATGGCCAGCCTATCGGGGGCGCTAGCGTACTCGGGAAATGATCCATCATGAAGATAGTTCTCAATGTCGAAGAACCATGGATTGCCATCATCGAGGTCAATTTTTGGCTCATGAGAAAGGGCGTGGACCAGAGGGGCAGGCGCCAAGAATTGTTGGAACCGAGGATCGGTGTGCAATGGAGTGTGCATCCTTTGCACGAGGACAGCACCTGAGGGTCTTTCAAACGGGATCGGGAGAGAGGATGATAAAGAGGCTAGAGCATTAGCCAGGATATTTTGGGCTCTAGGAGTGTGCACTAGAGGTAGCTTCCTAAACAGCTGGACTACCTTGCCTATCAAATCCTTGTATGGCCTTAGCTTCGGGTCTCGGGTTTGGTACTTGCTAAGAGATTGTTAGAGTATGAGTTGTGAATCTCCAATTATTCGAAGTTCCTTGACTCCTAGGGCCAATGCCATTTTCAAGCCAGTGAGGAGTGACTCGTACTCAGCCACGTTGTTTGTGGCAGGGAAGGTCAAGTGACAAGCACACATGATGATTACACCTTTCAGGGAGTGAAGGACAGCTCCGATTCCACAACCCTTGGATTTGAATGCACCGTCGAGGTAGAGAATCCACGAAGGTTCACCATCGATGATGGCTCCTAACTCTTTGTCTGGAAAGTCTTCATTGACGGGGGAATGCTTAGGTAGTGGATGGTGGGCAAAGTGCTCAGTGATGGCAGGAAAACGCACATCGTTAATACGCCCCGCTACTAAATTTAAATATCCGGCCCATAAATTAAATATAATAGTTAAGTGATGAGACCGAGTCGAATCCACATAGAGGTTTAGATTTAAAAGTTGAAGACCTTGTATTTTTAAGTTTGAAAATCAAGAGAATTGAATTGAAACCGCCTTAGGGAGATTTAGATGCAATTTAGAAGGGGTGGAATGGATAGAAGAACACATGAAAAAATTATAATTAAAATAGGGTGAGTTAGGAAAAAAAATAACTCTAAAACCAGACAAAATTAGAAGAAGTGATAGAAGATAAAGTTGAATATCAAAGAGTTAGGAAGAAGTTTTACGATGAGTGTAGAGACAGCAAATGAGAAGAAGACAGTGAAAAATATGAAATAATAGGATCTATCCGCGCAGGTGAACAATAAACTCGTAGAAGATAGAACCATGAGAAAATACAAAAAACTTAAAAATGAAGAAGAATTATAGGGAGTGATAGAAGAAGAAAATTTAGATCTACAAGAGAGGAACAACTTTCATGAAGAACTCAGAAAGAAAAGAGGAATGGAAGGGCTTAAAAATGGAGGAACAAAATAAGATATCAACTCAGATGAACAGTAATGTGCTAGGACAGCAAGTGGAAAAACGTGTAATAACTTGAAAACAGAGAGGAATTAAAGGAAATGGTAGAAAGAGAAAATATAGAGAACTTAAAGATGAACAACTTTGAAGAAGATAATAAATTTAAATGAAGATCATAAAAGTATGTAAATGACTAAACAAGACTAAAATACTCAAAAACATACAGTAATAGTGAACGAAATTGAAACATGAAGGGACCTCCTGCCCCTCTCTCTCTCCTTGCTTCTTCGATAATACCAAAAACTCACAAACGCTCTCACAAAAACTAATAACAACAAAAGAATTAAAAATATATTACAAAGCTTCTCTTTTTTTTCTCAAAACCACATCCCAACCCTCTTTTATAGGCCTTAAAATGGCTCTGTTTCTCTTTTTCTCTGCTCCACCGTCTGCTCTCTGTGTGAAGCCGCGTGCATTTGTGTGAATATGTCACTTTGACCCGTCAGTGCGTGAACAATGCGGCTTGTGCAAAGGCTACCATCGTCGAAGCCCATGTGAACCATGGGCCTGCCAAGCCTCCGCGTTGAAACCTCATCCGCCGGCTCAGCCATGCATGCAGCGTTTCGTGAGATGTTGACTTCGTGGCCGAAGCCCGTCCGTTGCCATGCGTTGCATGGCTAGCCTCCATCTGCCGACAGCCATATGGAACCGCCGCTGGTGAAGGTTGCTGTGGACCCCTTGTGTTGAAGCCCTGTGTGATGGAGACCCCATCATGGGTGAAGGCTGTCAACCGAAGACCACCATCCTGAGTCTAACGTGCTGTGTCGAAGGCTGAAGCATTGCCGAAACCTTCAGCTGCGCCTTTTGCGTGCATGGCCCATCTCCATCGCATGAACATTAGCTTGGGCTGTTGGCTTTGCTGCGGTGGTTCCTTGGTGTGTTTGAAGCCTCACCACGTAAAGGCCACCATGAAGTGGAGCCTCTGCATGCATGGCCCACGTGAAGAACCTTCCTTGCCCATAGTCATATATAATGTGAAAAAGCCTTGTTAACATTAAGAAATATCAATATGCCAAGCCTTTCAAGTGTTAACATGATAAGTGTGTAATCAGATCTTATATATATAAACATATGCATTAATGTTATATATATATGCTATGTATATAGCTATATTATATATAAATATATTGTGAATATATATATATATTATGAATATAGATATATTATCTATAAATATGTTATATATATAGATAGATATGTTATATATATATATATTATGAATTATGAATATGTTATATTATATCTATAGATATATATATTAACAATATATTATATATTATATATTATATAAGTGAGTATTTGATTTTTATTTATTTTTATCTTTTTTATCTTTTCTTTATTTGAATTATAGAAATATATATAGTAGTATGATATATATATATATATATATATATATAAATAGATAGATAGAGATATAGAATATATATGAGTATATATATATTTATAGTTTTCTTTTTTTCTTTTTTTTCTTTTTAATTAAGATTGGGCTTGGTCGGCCATGGGCTTTGGCTTATTTTTACGCAGACTTATGGAGTTCTTGTATAGTGCCTGCAAAATAACATATTTATTGATCAAATTATAATAATTTCATCAAACTAAGCATTTTGATCAGAAATCGATATTAAGTGTGATAAGTGTATAATTATTAACATTAAAGCTCATAAAACGTGTGTATATCATGAATTAACTCATACAAATGCACACTTATTACAACCCCCAACTTACTCATTGCTAGTCTCTTAGCAATGCAAATAATTGTAAATTAAGGACCAACAAGAGTTTAAAATATCCATGCCTCATTTCCATATCATCTTTCATAGAGTCAACTAAAGATTAGGAATCTGGAAGCATTAACACACACGAGCCGTAGATTTGAAAATTAAGGTACATGTTCAAGAAGTCAATTTAAAGTTCAATAGCACTTGTGCATGTGTAATACTAAATTCACAACGTAGATAATTGCATCCCCCATTTGTTATTCTAAGTAATTGCCCTTCAACCCTGCACTTCTTAATCAGAGCATTAAGTATAATAGTTATTTATCTACCTTATTACTTTGTCCCTTTTGGGATCTCTATTTTTTTCTTTTTTTTATACACTCATGATGCTACACTACTCTTTACTATTTTACGCGAACCTCAACACGTCTTAGGTGAAGCTGACCCGGTTACACAGATCAAGGTTCCCTTTTCCTTTTTACGCGAACCTCAACACGTCTTAGGTGAAGTAGGCCTAGTTACTCAGAATCGGAGCATTTTTCATAGTGTTTTTCTCAAAAAAATTTCAATAGATAACATGGCAGAAAGCTTATAAAAGATCTCTTCTTCAAGAAGTACAGAATATCAGACAACATACCCAAAATAACAGAAGACTTGTCATGCTTGTTTCCTTAGCGTGCAAAGTGATTTTCATTTTTCTAAAGTGCACGTGAACTTTAAAGAGATTCTTAGATCAGTTTTTCATGGCTAGATGAAATAAATTTTTCATTATCCTTATCTAGTCATTTCTATTCAAGAATTACTTTCAATGGAAGCATGAATCATGAAACTCAAAATGGGTCAATTGAAAAAAATGAGATTGTATATGAATGCATGTGCAACATGATTTTCATCCCCCCAACTTAAATGACATTGTCCTTAACGGCATGAACAATATAGAACAATAGAACAATGTAGACATGATATGTTTGGGAAAGAACGGGACAACCTGATGTGTACTTCGACGGCCTTGGTGTTTGAGAGGCGGTACTTGGCTTTGAAAATCGGAGCAACAGAGTAAGCAATCAGCTCTCTCCCCCCAACTTATCCTTTATTCAAATCTGTAAAATAAACGCAAAATCATAATAAAAACTTGGGTTGTCTCCCAAAAAGCCATTTATTATCACACGAAATTATTAAAGGTTTGGGTTGCCTCCCAAAAAGTGCTACATTTAACGTCGTCAGCCAGACGAATTGCAGTTTACTAACCAACGGGTGGCATTCAGAATGAGCCACCAAGTGATCTTATCCTCCGATAAATTTCAACCCTTGCACCGGTGGAGGAAAAGATTATATGCATGTGCATGTGGGCTAGAAACATGCCAAGGTGGGTTTAGAAATTTGGATGGACCCCCCCGGTCAGAGAATGCCAGAGGAATTATCATATCTTCAATCACAAAATATTCTTCTATATTTGTAAGGTCTTTATAAGTATTAAACACATCAATGCGGACCTTAATTTCCTCGAGCTGTTCTTCGTCATCCTTACTCTTAAAATTTTCAAGCACAATGTTGAGGTGAGGAAGAGTAGGAGTGGGAGGAGTTCCAAAGGATTCCACGAAAGGGTGAGTGTCTAGGAGGCAAGGGGTAGTGAAAGAGACGTGCTCCTCAACACACGGATGATTATGAAGTGCACGTGGAATCGACCGATCGGCTAGTTGCAGGATGTAATGGATTTGTATAGAAGTGCCGAGGTTAGGAACAGGTAAAAGATCGAGATCCTCCCCAAAATCAAGAGACACCCAATTAGAGTAAATTTCAAGTGGAGCACCTGGTTCCTCAATTACAAAAGAAGAAGGGTTTATGTATACACTCAATTCTTTCTCCACACTCATATTTCCCTCGCCGTTCACTTGGAAGAAGGACTCGTCAATTTCAGGAAGGGCAAGTAATGGAATTTGATCATTGACTGACAAATCCTCTTCCTCTTCTTTCCCCCCCCGATGACTCAAGATCATCATAATTCTCTCCACAAATGAAATGGGTTTTAGGCTTCTCAGGTTGCTCTTCGCTTAAGCCCTCCTTATAAGATTCTTCCATTATCCCCTCAAGATCAAAAGTGATATGAGTGCTAGATTGGGGAATTATGGATTGATCATATAGACTTTGAGTGTTATCAAATCCAGGAAGTTGATCCTCAAGACTTGTAGTGGAGTTGCTAGGCATTGGATCGACTTCCATTTCTACGATATTTTTAGCAACCCGGCTCACATGAGCCTCAAAGTTTTGCAGTTGTTCCTGGAAGGCTTGTTGTTGAGTCTGGAAGAGCCGTGTCAATTGATCAAACATCTCCTTCTTATGCAAATCTGTGTATGGAGGAGATAGATTGGCGGGCTGAGAGTCAGATTGTGATGGATAATAATTTGGAGGGCACTCAGTCTGAGAATGAGGTGGTGGAGAGTGTATGGGTTACCCTCCATAATAGGGTTGATCATAAGAATCATTTGGGTATGGGACCCAATTTTGAAAATCTTGTTCCTGAGGACTTTGGGATTGATCCTGGTAAGACTCCCAAGAAGAATCATGTTGATCTCTCCAACCAGAATTAAAGTTGTTTGGACATGGGTCAAAATAAGGTGTGGAGAGGTCTTGAGGCATTGGGGCTTGCCTTGCTTGGTCCATCCAAGAGATTGTTGGTTGATCTTCCCAGTTAGAGTTATAAGTATCTGAAGATGATTCATAATTGGGATGAAAAAATCGTTGGACATATTTGTGGATTTGTTTTGCTTCTCTTCTTCTTTTTGTTTTATGTGCAATAAAGATGATAGGCAAAAATCAAAGATCTTAATCAACCCAAGGACATGCGAACCATGAACCTAGGCAACCAGAACAAGCTCTAGCATGAGCATGCTATCTCAATCATCAAACTAAACTAAGGAAATAAAGAAAAACACACGCCGGGGCGTGGAGCAAAAGCAAATAAAGACACACCGCAAGGGTGAAGCAAGCAAAGAGGATAAGAGATATGAGATGGAGAGAAAGCTAATGCCCAATACTAAGAAAGAATGTGATCGCCACCAAAGTAGAAACAAGCCAAAGACTTGAAAATACCTTGGAAATAGGTGGATGAAGCACCCGCCCATGGGAGAGAGAAAATCAGGGAAATCTGTAGATCAACGGAATGTAACTGCCGAAAGTCCACGCGTCACTGGGAAGTGACGGTCGCTCGATGAACCGCTATAAGAATATGGTGCGCCTGCACAAGACCATCAAATAACCTGCAGTAATAGCTTGTGAATTCTTTTAATTCCAACTCTTCCAGCCGGCCAGAATACTTGGGCCTCGTGTGGTGAACCTGTAAACCTGCCAATAAACATGAAAACATAAGAAAACAGACCCAAATTAGCCCTTTAAATAATATAGCATCAATTCTTCAATAAACTCAGTAGCATGCAAAAGGAAAGGAAAGTACCGGGGAAGTTTTGGTTTTTTAACCCCTCTGGGTGTTTTAAAAAGATAGGAGGATGTTTAGATGATGAAAAACCAGGGAGGACTTGGAGAAAGAAGAGGGACAATGCTTTTGATGAAAGGGAGATGATGAAGAACACAATATGTAATGATGAACTTTGAAAACCAATGGAACGAATACTCCCTTCACCGCGAAGCAGGTGAACGTGAAAGATAATTCTCCTTGGTCAGATGTGACTCCAGAATGCGGCAGCACTTCGACGCGAACTCCAGATCTTCCTCTTTCGGGCCATGAAGTTAAGGGTGCTATTTATAGACCCTCAAAGTCTCCGGTCGAGCAGAGGATAATCCAGCAAGATAAGAGGATAACTCTTAGCAAATCCTTGAAGATAATATCACCAAGATTCCATAGAAACAAATAGAAGGTTCTGAGGATCAGAATTGGAAGAGAAATCAACAATTCAAGCTCTTATCTCGACCACGGAGTAGCATAGAAAAGGCCTGAACTACCACGACTCTATGTTGGATGTAACGGCTGCACGACAGACCGCTACATGAAAATAACGCGCTAGGGAACATCCGTTACATTCAGCCTTATCTCAAAAGAGATAAGATCAACGGGAAGAAGATCTAACAAGTTGGACTCTCGAAGGAAAGTAACGGCCAAGGCTAGACGCATTGGAATAAATAATGGCTGCACGACGGACCGTTAGATTCAACGGATAAGCAAGAGGATAAGCTTTAGAACAAAGGCCTCAAACTTTAGGACTCTTCAATAAGTAACGGCCCAGGGATCATGCGTTATATGGAAGTAACGCCCCCAGGAAGGACCGTTATTAACAATGAGGATAAAGAAAGGTGCAAAGCTTGCTAAGCTCATCGAATAAAAGGCCACAATAAACCACACTCCAACCAAGGAGAAGACCCAAGAAACAGGCTTCAAACTGATCAAGGAAACTCGATGAAGAGTGAACAACTCGGAGCATCATATGGATAAACAAGGAGATGACCCAACTTATTGGTCAGAAAATGGGTGTCAACAGATGCCCCTCCTTAACGCCCTCTTTGCAGGGGAACGAGCGGAAGTGAAGCGGAAATGAAATGGAACATGGAGATGAAGCGGAAATGAAGCGGAGTGAAGCGAAAAAGTGGGCGTTAAGGTAAACGACACCCGTTCTTTACCAACAAGCGATAGGAACTTTTTGGAAAACTTTGAACTAATCACAAGGAAAAAGCCAACCAAAGGACGCATGTCTGGAGGAACTAACGACTAAGGAAATGAAACACGGCTAGCCGCCGGAGGCAATAGAAAGGAAAGAGAACTGACTAAACTCCAGACAGGAATCTTCAGCCAACCAAATCGAGCGACGAGATCAAAGGAAACCTTCTAATTCAGAGTGGAATAATTCTCCTCATTCGAGATCAAGAATACAGCTCTTCACCAACATCAAGATACCTAGAACAGATGAAGCACATGAATGCTCAAAAGATGCGTATGATGCATGCTGGGCTAAAGAAAAAGAAATCTTTAAAACGAATGCAAAAAAAGATAAAATATCAAGATACTCGAGAATAATATTGCTAGACTGGAGAAATCAGGGTCAGGACACTATGTGCAACCACGGCGTGCAAGACAGAATCATCGTCCCCAAAATTTTCCAACCTAACGGCCTATCCAACGATTAAACATGTGAACTTAGATCATCATCATTTTTGTTTAAGGGGAACATCAGATCCTGGAACACACGAATGACCAGCCAGTTCTCGAGATAATATATCATAGGTAACATATAGTAATGCATTAATGGATAAGGGAAAGAGATACAATACCTGACTTACCTGCCTGACGAATGTCAAAGCATGGTGTTATTCATAACTTCATTCACAAGAAAGAGGTTAGCCAATAATTGATATGAGTATAGATCAAGGCATAACCATTTGTACATGTGATAATCATCAATAATGAACATTATGGCAGAAAATGCAATCATTTAAACATCAAATAGACTATTTCATTCATCAAGAAACTTGCAAGTTTGTAATGGTCTACTTAGAGAGCGTCACATAAAGTAACGGACCAGCCCTGGGCCGTTATAAATTAAGCGGTTCACATTCTCTAATGAAACAGTTCAAATTCCTGTAACGGTCTGAATAGTACGCGTCAGAGAGTGTAACGGTCAGACGACAGACCGTCACATTTCCTGAGCGTTCAAAAAAAACAAACCGAACGGCCCACGGCCTCATTCATTCAACACTCAAGCAACCAAAACACCAAACGCTCTCCAAAAACCCCAACGAGAGCCACCGGTGACCACCGTCCTCCAGCCAAAGAAATGGCCGGCGACGAGGCCCCACAGCTACCGAAGAAGAGGGAGAGGGGGAAGAAGAAGGCCATACGCCGCCTCCACCGCCGGATAGCGCGGGAAATCGTCCCGCCGCCCGTGGAAGAAGAAACGGCGAGAAGGAGAGCTCCAAGGGTGGAAGAAGACCAAGGGGAGGTTGCCTTGGATGAGGGAGAACCCAAGGAACCGGAGAAGAAGAGGAAGAGGGGCCAAGATCATGAGGTAGGCCTCCGCCCTAAATTTTCAAAAATTTTAATTTTTTTTTGTGTTTTTGTATGAATGCATGTGGGGTTGGGGTAGAAAATGGGTCCATGAACCCATTAGGATAATGTGTAGGCCTTTTGGCCAAAGTGGGAGAGCCACAGAATGCAAAGGAAAAACGCCCCCTAGCAGGGAATGTGATGGTCTTCCTGTGACCGTCACATATCTAACGCGTCACCCTAGATGCGTTAGAGACATGTGACGCCCCTTACAAGGGCCGTTACATGCGCCAGAGGCCAGAAGTGTTTTTTAGGTTTTTAATTATTCAATTTTTGTTTTGTTTTCATTTTATAAATGTTATGCAATGATTCCATGATGCAATTGACTAATTTATGATTTAAATGAATGCAGGGAAAAAGACGGACGAGGATCTCCTGGCTTCAGATCTGGGCAGTGTACCAGGCACTGCCCGATTATCAGAGAGAGAGAGAGACTAGCCGGGATGGGATTCGCCGAGGTGCTGAGCATCGAGGTGACCAGGATGGACACGCCACTGCTCTACGCCGTGCACGAGAGATGGGATCCGATTAGCAGTGCTTTCATCTTCCCGTGGGGTCACATGATCCCCACACTGGAAGACATGGCGAGGATTGCCGGGCTGCGAGTCCACGGAGCTGCAGTGACAGGATGGACTTAAGGGACTACCGGGAGATGGCCCAGGAGCTGCTGGGGCTGGATTTGATCAGACCGGGGCAGATGTCATCCCAGCTCTCGAGATCAGTTCTGCAGGAGAGCCTAGGACTGAGAGGAGCAGCGATAGCTGTGGGTGAGCTACCAGAGGAGCATCTGGGTAGAGTGATAGACCAGGTGCGCCCACGAGTGGCGGCAGAGGCGGGACCGGAGGGAGATCGCACCCTGAGGCGGTTCCTGATGCTTTTGTTCGGGAAGCTCTTGTTCGCGACTCGAGCAGATGTGATCAGCTGTAGGCTGCTGTCGATGATCGAGGATTTGGGCAGAGTTGGAAAGTACGCCTGGGGCGCGGCAGTGCTAGCCTTCCTGTTCGAGTCCCTCAGCACGACGGACTGACAAATGATGATGGGCGGCTTCTCGCCTTTTCTACAGGTAAATGCAATTTAAATGCTTCTATTATGATTATGCAAATGTTTATGATTATGCAGTTGACTGACTTAACTAAATGCAGTTCTGGAGCTACATGTACCTCTCGGGCATCGGACGGGGCACGCTACTCCACGCCGATCGTCTCCCGATCGCCAGGCGATGGGTGGTGGCAAGGGACCCGGGGTCGATCATTAGATTGACTCGGGTGATCCAGGACGATTTGGATTCCTTCCCGCATACAGCGGTAAGCCCGAACTCAAAATACTTTTTAAATGATTTAAATGCTTTTATATGTTTCTAAATGATGATCTTATATGCTGATGAATGGGCTATCATGCTTCTAGGTGAGGTGGACCCCATACAGAGGCAAGAGTTATGAGGGACAGCCATGGGTAGAGGTAGCCCTTTCGTACCGGGGATGAGACATATGGTTGCATTGCATCCATATCATCGAGCCTCTTCATTATCGGCTGATTCTGAGGACTCGGGGACTACATCAGCCTGAGGTGTCTTTCCCACGCCGCAGTGACGACCACCCGGGAAAATCAGTGAAGGGAATCAGCGGCGACATAGACTGGTGTGCCCGGAAAGCAAAGTACGTCCATGACTGGAATAAGCGGGGCAGAGTAGTGAAAGAGCGGGATGAGAGCGATGAAGCGTATTTGAAGACCTTCGCTCGATTGTACGGGGACCGGTATGCAATTCTAAACTCAAAACTCTGAAATGCCTTTTATAAAAAAATTTATCCTATATGCACTGACTCACATGCTTCTAAAAATGCCGCTAGACCCTGAGGGAAGGATAGCCGAGCTCGAGGGGCTACTCCATGCCACCGTCCAGTAGCGGGACGAGTACCGGACTGCCTTGGAGCTCCTGGTAAGATTCCCAGAACCTTGGACTTAAAATAATTTATGCTTTATGATGCTAAATTGCAAATGCAATTGACTGACCATGACTTCTAAATGCAGCGGGCCGAGGGAGCCCAAAGAGCGGGACCGGATGCCCCATCGTCATCCTCACAGCCTGCGGGAGGCGGAGCTGAGCGGGATGCCGACTTCGCTCGAGCGGTCGCTAGGGCCGAGGAGGCGGAGGCCACCCTCGCAGAGCGGGTAAGATGCTAAACCCTATACTCAAATGCTTATGCTTTTATGCAATTTAGATGCTTATGTGACTAACTAGGTGAAATGCGAACTACAGGCTAGAGAGCTAGCCGTAGCAGTGGCCGAGGCAAGGCTGGCTCGAACGGAGGCAGAGCGTCTCCAGGCAGAGATAGAGAGGAGCCGGGCTGAGACTGAGCGAGCCCGAGCAGAGACAGAGCTTGTGCGGGCAGAGATGGCCCGATTGAGAGTGGAGACCCCGCGATGTCCGGATGATGCAGAGGTGGAGCGACTTAGGGCTGATGCTGTGCGCCTAAGAGGTGAGCGAGACCAACTCCAAGTGCAGACTTTTGAGATGAAGGGCGCAATCGGGGCCTTGAAGGATGCACTCCGTCTCCTAGGGAAGAAGTCGGGGACGAGCAGTCGGTGCTAGAGCGCGGCCCCTAGCAGCGGGTTTCGAGGGTACTTCACTAGTTCTTCCGACCATCGGAGGAACGAGGAGGCGGACCAGAGACGACAGTAGGAGGGAGAGCACAGTGCCATGGGACCATCAGCCAGGCAGCCGGAGGGCACAGGGGATAGTGACGGTGGCCCGGGAGACAAGCCGGCCGAGTGATGCATTTTTTTTCTTTTGTTTTTGTACTTGTGCATGACTTATATGAAATGAAAATGAGAATGAAAAGTTCTTTTTGGTTTTTTGTTTGTGAATGCGTGAATGAATGGATGCGTATATGAATGTAAACAGATGAGCATGAATGAAGGCATGAATGAATGTGAGAATGTGTGATTGGTAATGCAGGAAATGTATGTGGATGCGCTAAAGAACGGATTTAAAGAGCGGATGAAATGTGAACGATGGGGATGAGATAATGTGTGGATATAAAGGATGAACAGAATGGGAAGCCTGTAGGACCGCCAGGTCTACACGGAGGCAGATAGAAATAGCACAAGTCACAGCAGCAGACAATGTAACGGTCTATACCCAAACCGTCAGGATCAAGTAACGCATCGGGTGGAGGCCGCTAGAAACGACAGTGCCCAACTTTGCATAACTGAGCAGCAGGAAGAGTAACGGCTCAGAGATGGTGCGTTATATACAAGTAACGGCTAGATGCTAGACCGTTAGAGATGGCAGAGCAATGTTGAACTATGAACGTACTGATTGTACTCAGTGTGTATAGACCTTGCCCAAGCGATGTGTAGACTTCGAGTCCAGACGTCCAGATGATGTATGGACTTCATGCACACAGTAGCAAGGATGTATGGACTTGGACAAGGGATGTACAGACTTGGGGCTTGTGCTCACATTGGGCAATGTATAGACTTGAATCAAGAATGTACAGACTTGAAGCGGTATGGACGTATAGACTTTGGATGAAGACTGTACAGACTTGGAGAATGTACACACTTGGATGAAGAATGTACAGACTTGGGGAATGTACACACTTGGATGAAGGCTGTTCAGACTTGGGGGAAGGTATGGGAATGTATAGACTTCAACAAATGTATGGACTTCAACGAATGTATAGACTTGCACCTGATGTATGGACTTCAAAGTGAATGGGATGTATAGACTTCAATAAATGGGATGTATAGACTTCAAAGAATGTGATGTATAGACTTCAACGAATAGGATGTATAGACTTCAAAGAATGGGGGATGTATAGACTTCGAAAATGATGGTGAAGAATGTATAGACTTCAACAAATGGGATGTATAGACTTGAGTGAAGATGTATGAACTTGAAGCTGATCTGCAGACTTGAAGTTGATGTATGGACTTGAAGCTGATGTACAGACTTCAACGAATGTACAGACTTCATCAACGGTGTATGGACTTCAAAAGTGCATGGACTTAAACGAATGTACATACTTCAACATGATAAATGAATGCATACTGGGATGATGAAGGGGATGTATAGACTTAACCAAATGTGCAGGAAATATGACGGTTCAGGCGCAGTGCGTCGGAGGCAAATAACGGCCATGAGCAAGACCGTTGAGAATGATTGACCAAGCAGAGGCCAAAACTGATCAGCAGAGAATGTAACGGCTCAGAGAGAACGCGTCACAAGGATATAACGGTCTAATGCTAGACCGTTAAGCTTGACAGAACAGGTTTGATCAAATTAAACCCACAGAAAATGTGACGGCCCAGCTCTGGCGCGTCAGAGGAAAGTGACGGTCTAGCGACAGACCGTTAGATAATGAATTGTACTCCGAGACGGATTGAGCCGCAAGGGGCAAAACCCGTGATAGGAAGCCTCAAATCTGTTCTAGACTCCTCCCAGACTTAAGATAAAGCCTTCCAATCTGAATCTTATCTTCTTAAAGCCGAAACCAAACCATTTAAACTGGGAAACTTAGCCAAAATCGTATCTTTCTGAATTCTCTGCTAGAAGGGCTGAAGAACCTCTCTTAAGGGCAGGAAACAAGATGAAGAGAAGCTTCGAGGTGATGGCTATGGAGGAGAAAGTCTACACCGGACCCAAAGCTGCAAGAAAGGATTACAGAGAGCTACAAAGGCTGACCTCAATTCCCAAGCACCTAAGCTCCAATGCCCAAAGAGTGGTAAGCTTCCATGACCTAACCAAGTTCAGAAATATCTGCTTTTCATCTTCTTCCTCATGATCTTCTTCTTTTCTTAGCCCCTCCCCGGCCCAAGATGCTATTCTAATCTGAAGTGGGTGGCTCCCACGGTAAAGGCACTCCCTTTAGAGGTTACCTCAATTCTCAAAGTATGGCACCTTCAACCTCTCTTGGTCTTAGGCAAAAACTTCCAGAAATTGACGTTAGATTGGCCTAGCATTTCAGCCCTCATAGAATTTTGGCATCCACAAGCACACACCTTCATCTTCCCTTCCTTCGAAGCAACAGTCCTATTAGAGGAGGTAGAAACCTACCTAGCCCTTCCTAAGACTAAGGTGGGGGATGAAGACCGAGTTTGCTACACGATTGAGCCTATCGACCCGTCCTTAATTTTGAGCGATTTCATCCATAATCCAAAGGACGTGAGGACCATGATCAGCCCACGGCACATTCACTTGATACCCTTAGCACAGTGGATAGTCTCTCATTGTAAAAATAAGTGGGAGAGACACGAAGCAATAGCCAAGGCGGCGGCGGTTTGCTTATGTGGAGTTTTCCTTTTTACTACAACCGACCACCTTTTAGATACCCAAAATCTCAGCATTATTAGTGGGTTGTGGCGTGGAATGTCCATCTCTCAAGCGATCCTCTCATACCTCTATGAAGGACTCAGCTCGGCTTGCTTAGGAGGACCTTTGTTCGGCTCCATGATATTCCTTGAGTGTTGGATGGGCGTGAGAATCAAATTCCAACCAAAGGAAGATATTAGTTCTGCTAGCCGGATCTTCGGGAGCCATCCTCTCTTCTTCATTAGAGGGGCATCTGGATTCTCTTCTCAGGTTGAGTGCAAGACGGCGGATAAGAAAACACGGGATGGATGGCGCCTCTTCTTCAACACCTTGCCAATGGAGAAATTTATCATGCGACCAAGGATCCTTCGGAGCGCTCTTCTTAGAATACCGCGGCGTCAAGGCCTGGACCTCCAGCTAGTGGAAAATACTACAATGGCGATCTACAACCCATACCGGTGCCATCTTCAGATCGGACTTCCTCGAACCAAAGTTTCTGCACTATCACACTACCCTCCCCTTCTACCTAGGAAGATGGGGACCGAGGAAGATGAAAGAGTAGTACGGAATGCGCTGACCATGTGGGAGATCAGCAAGGTGCGTCCGTGGCAAGAAGAAGTTGAAGAGAACGACGAAGCACGCCATGGCTACCTGAAAGAGTTGAGGAAGATCCGCCCTCTTGTGGATAAGAAACTGAATGTAATTTGATTTTCTTTTTATGAATGATGTGATTTGACAATCAGAAATGGAATTTTTATCAATCTCATGTTTCATTAAGTTCACTTGAATAAGATGGGATTGCCTCAGTTGAATGGACATGAATTTGTGGCTTGATTTGGTTAGAACGACCAGCAGAACCGGGCTTCTGGAGAATGTAACGGATCTAAGCAGGGCCGTTACAAGAAATAACGGTGGGGAGATAGGCCGTTATAGTGTATGCGCTGAGGACTAAATCCTCTGGAGGAAGTAACGGTCCAATGATGGACCGTTAGGAGTAGTAACGGTTGTGCCCCAGGCCGTTAGAGAGAGAGCTACTGAGAGAGTCAAAGTGAAGGCCTGAAGAGACGTAACGTGCTAGCATGGACCGTTAAACGAATGTGACGGCCTATATCTGGCGCGTCACAGCCTTGAACCTGCATAGTTGTGAGATTTCAGCTTTGTTCTTGGTCCTGCGTTCTGCACATACTTAAACATAGAGCAAGTTTGATCTGTTCTTAGACTCAACCCCTTGCCTCGAAGCGAGTTAGATAATGACCGTTTCTTGATATTTGGTCAAGGGGTGGAGCCTTATTAAATAAGCGGGAAAAACATAATAGAAATAATGCGATGCATGCGATGCATATGATGGTATTTTTGGATATTGGAAAGAATATCTGAATTTTTGTGAGTTTTGGAAATATTTGATGTTTTTGGATTTTTGAAATATATGTTGTTTTTGGTTTTTGAAATATATGTTGTTTTTGGATTTTGGGATATATGATGTTTTTGGATTTTGAAATATATGTTGTTTTTGGATTTTGAAAACCAGGACTTTCCCTTAGCAACGCGAGCCCTCCGCATCGTATTGAGAGTCCCGAGGTTGGCGTGCAATGAGGTGACACCCCTGACCAAGGCCCAGATTTTTCATGACGGTGTTTCTTCCAGGGCCATACCCAGGGTACTAGTTTCAATCCTAAAAAAGGAAAATAGAACACGGGGGTAAGCTTAGGCCAGACTTAGAAGTTTTTAGGACTTGAGTTCCTCTCCAGACAACCCATTAGAAATTTGGTCTATTGCGCCGGGGCTTTGCGTCCGTCATTGAACCTTAGTCCACTCTAGGCATGCGTGTGACCAGGCTCATTTGTCCCGCGGGGAACTGTACTGCCACTCTTGTCATGCCTAGATTTCTTTTTCTTTCTTGCTCTTTGGAGCTTTGGAATCATATTCAATAGACCTTCGAGATGATACTTTTGATTTTTGTCGTAGAGATTAATCCTTTGCTTTCTTTTCTTGATTCTCGTGGCGTTAGGTCATAACGGACTGCCCCTATTTGAGACCTCCTCTCGTCAAGGTGCCTGGATTAGTTGCCGTCTCCTTATTTACTTCTTGCCCCTGGATTCAACCGAAGGAAGAAACAGACAGGGATGTAGACTTCCCCCCAAAGCATGGCCAAGGAGAAACGGTGTCTTTTAAAGCGGAAAAACCTGACCAGGGATGTCGTGTAGTGTGTGATTGCCTTTACTCGTGACCCTTTTTTAGAGAAATAAGAGGAACATCTTGTTGCCCGGGGTGGCACTGATTAGACTTTAAGGAAAGAAACGCTTAAGGTACAACCCATTCCACGGGTGAGAGAGCTCCTCACCTTCCGCGTTCACTAAACGATAAGCATTCCCTAGATAAGCTTCTTTCACGACAAACGGCCCTTCCTAGTTAGGTTGCAATTTAGACCTAGGACCTGCAGACCGAATGAATTTACGTTTCAAAACCATATCACCTGTTTGAAATTTACGTTCGATTACCTTCTTTTGAAAATAACGCGAAACTCTCTTTTGATAAACGGATATGTGATCGGCCGCGTTCATCCTCTTCTCATCTAAGAGTTCCAACTAGACAAGCAACGCCTCTCGACGTTCATCGAGATTAAGTTCTTTATCGAGCTGCACTCTAATGGAAGGGATCAAGATCTCATATGGGAGCACCGCTTCCATCCCGTAGGTAAGAGCATAGGGAGTCTGTCCCGTAGGAGTATGGACGGAGGTGCGGTAAGCCCATAGAGCTTCCACTAATCGTTCTGGCCAATCGAAAAACTTATGAGATTCGCATGTTTTCTTGATGATTTTAAGAAGGGTTTTATTAGTGACCTCGGCTTGACCGTTGCCTTGTGGATAATATGGAGATGAATGATGCAATACAATATTGAACTTCTTACATAGGTCCTTGAGCTCTTGAGATACAAACTGGGGTCCGTTGTCGGTGATGATGCTGCTTGGCACTCAGAACCGCGAGATGATATTCTTCATGATAAAGCGGCACACCGTTGAAGCTTTGATCTCTGCGTACGCCTTGGCTTCGGCCCATTTGGTGAAGTACTCAGTGGCGGTAAGGATAAAGGATTTCTGCTTGGTCTGAGAATTAGGATCACCGAGCGGGCCGACAACGTCGAAAGCCCACATAGAGAATGGCCAAGGAGCGGAAAGAGGATGAAGAGATGAAGCCGGAGCATGGATTTTATCAGCATAGAGTTGGCACTTAAGACACCTCCGGACATAGAGGGAGCAATCTTCCTCTAGAGTGGGCCAGTAGTAGCCCTGCCAAAGGATTTTCTTCGCTAGAGCCTGGCCATTGACATGACCTCCACACTCACTAGAATGAGCTGCTTCAGCCACTTCCAAGCTTCACCATCATCTAAGCATCTCATGAGCATTCCATTGGTAGCGCGCCTGTACAGTTCTCCTGCAACAATGGTGTATCTTGCGGCGGCTCTTCTTATTGACTTGCGTTGCTCGGCATTTGCCCCTTCTGGGAATGACCCTTCTTTACAAAACAACTCGATTTCATGATACCAAGGCAATTCTTCTTCATCCAGAATCTCTTCTAGCTCTATTAAAGATACTTCTTTTAGATCTTCCTTCTCAGCCCTCGCCTCTACAGCCTTCCTAAGGTTGATGAACCAAGGATCCTGAAGAGAGGGTGCGTCCAATCTCTGAACGACGATAGTCTCCGTGCTCCGACTAAGAGGAAAAGATAGGGAGGAAGCAAGTGATGCTAGAGCATCGGCTAGAATATTCTGAGAACGGGGAGTATGGATATAGGTTAGCTTACGGAATTGCCTCGCCAGGAGCGTGACCAAATCTTGATAAGGCTTGAGTTTGGGGTCGCGAGTATGGTAAGTGGATAGAACTTTCCGTAAGATGAGCTGAGAGTCTCTGATGATGTTCAAATAACGCGCACCTAGGAGATAGGCGTGCTTCAGTCCAGCTAGGAGAGCTTCGTACTCAGTGATGTTGTTGGTAGCAGGAAATCGAAGTTGATAAGCAAAGGGAATAGTTACTCCTTCGGGAGTAAGCAGAACAGCGCCGATCCCTCGGCCTTGAGAATTGAGTGCACCATCGAAGTGGAGAGACCAGAAGGGATGGTGAGAGAGAACTGAGAGATGCTCATCAGGGAAATCGTCCTGAATAGAATCAGAGTGAGGAATAGGAAGATGGGCAAGATGCTCAGCGATGGCGTATCCTTTGACCGCCTTCTGAATGACGAATGTGATCTCAAATTGAGAGAGGAAGCTCTACCAGCGAGCTAACCTACTAGAAAGGACGGGCTTTTCCAAGAGATAGCGAATCGGGTCCATTCTAGAGATCAACCTAACTGGGTGGGCAAGAAAATAGTGTTTAAGCTTCTGAGCTACCCACACTTAGGCGGCACAAGTCTTCTCCATAGCAGTGTATCTGGACTCAGCTGGGTTGAATAACCGAGAGAGGTAATACGCAGCCCACTCTTTCCCTTCATCGTCTACTTGTGCTAATACCGCCCCTAGGGAGTCTTCGATAACCGAGATGTATAGGATTAGGGGTTTCCCAAGGACAGGAGGTTGCAAAACCGGGGGATTGGATAGATATTCCTTTAAGTCCTCGTAGGCCTTTTGACAATCTTCATTCCATTCAAACTTAACTCCTGCCTTAAGCAATTCATAAAATGGACGGCACCTTTGAGAATGTTGGGATATGAATCTTCTAATGAATTGCAATCGACCGATCAATCCTCGAAGTTCCGTAATGTTCTTAGGCGGAGGCATGTCCATGACAGCCTGTGCTTTGTTAGGATCAATCTGGATCCCCCGTTTGCTCACTATGAAACCTAACAGCTTCCCTGAGGAGACTCCAAATACACACTTCTTTGGATTCATTTTAAGCTTGTACTCCCTGGCCCTTTGCAGCACCTTAGCCAGGATAGAGGGGTGTTCTTCTTTGATTCTCGACTTCACCAAAATGTCATCCACGTAAGCTTCCATATAGATATGCATCATGTCGTGGAAGATGGCCATCATCGCCCTTTGATAGGTGGCACCTGCATTCTTCAGACCGAATGGCATAACCACATAATAATATGTGCCCCAGGGCGTGGTGAAGGAGGTTTTCTCTTGATCTTCTGGAGCGAGATGGATTTGATTGTATCCTGAGTAACCATCCATGAATGACAACGATTCGTACCCGGCGGTACTATCAACCAAGACATCAATGTGAGGCAGCGGGAAATCATCCTTGGGACATGCTTTATTGAGATCCCTGAAATCGATGCAAATACGCACCTTTCCATCCTTCTTGATGACAGGGACTATGTTTGCCACCCACTGAGGATATAGAACAACTCTAATGAATCTGGCCTTATATAACTTGTCAACTTCTTCTTTAATCCTTAAGGCCATGTGGGGGTGAAATCTCCTTGACCATTGTTCCACAGGTGTTGCCCCTGGTTTAAGCACGAGTCGATGTTCCACTAAAGAGGGGTCAAGACCTGGTATGTCCTCATAAGACCAGGCGAAGGAATCGCTATACTCCCTTAGAACCTTGATCAGATCTTCTTCTACTTGTGGAGGGAGGTTAGCAGCAATAATGATGGGGCTGGGGTCTTCTTCAGTTCCCAGATTGATTTCTTTCGTAGGTTCATCCACTACTGACGACGGCTCGTCGAACTTCTTAAGTCCTTGTGCTTACAGATCAGCAGTGTCATCTACGTCGCTGTCCTCATTAACTGGATCTTTCTCATTCAGGATTTCATAGACGCCGAGTCCGTCATCGCTCCACACCCCTTCTATTTCCTCTTCATCTTCAATTACGATTGCCGTAGCAACAAATTCTAGACATTTTAAAAGGGCATGACAACGCTGAGCTAGGTCTTGTAAGAACCTATCAGGAACAAATTTGGGAGGATGCACCAGTGGGCGCGGCTCAGAGGAGGAAGGGTTGGATGACCTAGAACAAGACCCTACTTCTTTAGATCTAACTAACTCTACTTCCCTAGACTCGATAGACCCTAATCCTAACCTAGGAGAAAGGAGACCTAGTGGAAGGGAAAGTGCAGGGGACTCGTGCCCCTGGGATGAGGATGGAGACAGGGTAGCATAATCTTCCACTGAAATCTCCGTTTCAAATTTGACATTTTTTTTGGAGATCAACAGAGACTACACAGCAAGATGGAGGAGGCGGGAGCTGCATAGGGAATAGCTCGGAGAAGATGCAGTCAAAGAAGGGATCGGAAGATGAGAACCACATCTCGTGGAGTTGGGCGTTGGGAGGAGGAGGAGTGAATAGAGTGGATAGATCAATGGGCGAGCAATGCCCGCAAGCACAAGGAATATATTGAATTTCGGGCGGATCGACGAAGGATGGATTTACCATGATAGGAGGAAGACGGGGTAAGAAATCCCATTGCTGGAGGAGAGATTGAAAGCGGGAGGGAGACCAAGAAAAGACATTCGGCGAGATCCCCTCCTCCCGTGGATCATCGACTGGCCGCTCCTTCAGCCTCCATTGAATGAGCCGAACCTCTTGCTTCTTCTGGTAGTTTTCTTCACGAAACAACCCCTGAAGGGCTTGACCATAATCAAACATATCATCTTCTGGCCTCTTCAGTGCTGGCGGTGAACTGGCAATCGAACATACTGTATTTCTCCCTGACGGAGCTGGCTGTAGAGCTAATGTGCCGGGCTGGAGAGGCCCTCGAACAAAGTGTTGACGGTAGTCCCAGGTGAGTGGCCCAGAATCGCCCATCATAGATAATGCGGTTTCTTGATAGCCAAGACCTCTCCTGCCCATCTTTCTTCCCTTGGGTATGGGCTTGGTCATTCCTTGTGATTGTGCACCGAGGCCTCTCCCCGGTTGGTAGCCCAGTTTCAGTATAATGTTCCAGCCTTTTGAGTCTCGGATCTGGGGCTTCATCTTGATGTTAACTGGAGTAGTGATGGGCCTAGGAGGTGTATAAGCCCAAGGGAAGTTCAAATCCAGCACTGATATGACGGGTCGGCTCCTTGGCCAAAGTGTAGGAAGAATATGTTCTGAAATGGCCTTAACCGATTGAACCGTGGACAAGCTCTTGACTTTGACGACCCTCCCTTGGAAAGGAAATTTGACGCACTGATGTGCGGTGGAGGGTACGGCACCGAGCGTATCAATCCATGGACGACCCAAGATCGCCTTAAACATGGGGTCAATGTCCAGCACATAGAACTCCACGGGCATAGTAAGGGGCCCGAGCTCTGCTTGAATAGTGACTACCCCGTCATACGCTCTCCTGGAGTTGTCATATGCTGCTATAGTGGTAGGGGTAGGTCGTAACAATTCTTCCGATATATTGCAAGCTCGGAGAGTACTGAGTGGGCATACATTAATTGAAGCCCCTATGTCAACCAGTGCTGCCTCAATGCTGACCTTATTTAGAATAATTGTAATGCAGAGCGGCATCTACTGAGCCTCTGGAGGTGCTAGCTCAGTTTCTGAGAATGTAATTGCCGGCCCATTAGAAATAGTTGCTAGTGCTGTTGGTAAGATGTCAACTGCCATGTCCTCGCTGACCATCACCTTCTGTAGGAAATCCCTGAGAGCGTCCTGGTGCAGGGTGGACCTTTTGATAAGTTCCAGAACTGATATTTTGGTGGGCACTCGGTCCAGATGATGTAGCAAGTCATTGATGAGGGCATCTCCCGACACCCCTCTAGCTTTGATCGCCTGCACACTCTTGATATGGATTGATCATGATCTACACTTGTTATCTTCATTTCCCAAGTTTCATTTTATGTATTTTCCTTTATTGAGTCATATGGTTTTAGTCCATTTCCATTGTTATGTTTAATTGGGCCTTATTACTTTAGTTATGGGCCCATAGGATTGAGTCTAGAATATGCTCGGTCTTTTATCTTATTGTCAAGGGTATTTTGGTCATGTAAAGAATGGTTGCCTATATATAGGCCCCATCTCTCCTCTTGTATTCAACTTTTGATGAATATTGAAGAAAACCCTTTCAAACTCTCTTAATATCTCTCTCTCTCTCATTATCTCTCCATTCTCTCTCCTCCTCTCTCTAAATTTCGAAATTCACTCTCTCTCCTCCCTCTCTCAACCACTTCCAACCCCCACCTACCTCCATTAACTCCCCACAACTTCCCACAACCCCTCTTTAATCCTCACCTAGTCCCAAGGAAGTTCCACCACTCAAAACCTCACCCTCCAACCACCACCTACCCCTTTCACTTCCCTAAGCATATCTCCACCTTCCCAAGGCTGAATTAACTCATTCCAAAACCCAAATTCGAATCTCCCCTTCCCTCCTTGCTCCCTAGGTCGCACCCCTCCTCTCCCCTCAAGCCAAGTTCGCCCCCTCCTCTCTTCTTCACTCCAGCTTTGTGTGCAGGCCAACCTGCAGTTTAGCACTCTGTTGCAGTGACGTCCACGACTGCATCCTGGTTCTGCTGGTGGCGTGGACTAACTTTCTGGAAAGGCCTCCCTGCGCTCTTCGCAGGCGAGGTGGAATCACTCCATTCCGAGTTCGTGGCCGTCCGTGAAGGCTGTTCTTCCCCGACTGCGCAGAACCTCTCAGACCAGGAGCCAGAGCGGCAGAGAAGACTCTCCCACGACGAACCTTGAAGAAACAAGTCTTCGAGGTCTTCTACAAAGTTCTTCCTCCCCCTGTCAGCGTCCAGGAACAGAAGGCGGAACCCCGTTCGGCATCCGACAACCAGAGATACCAATTTTCTACCACACCCACGCCGGTCTGCCTCCTCACAGTCTGCCCCGACCACCGTCCACTTCTCTGGACACCCAGCTCATCTCCGACATCAGAAGACTTCCCCGTTTGTTTTTATGCAAAGTAGACTCATCCACAATTCCAACGAGTCCTGCGGTGCCAGATTTGGAGCTCAGGAGCGACCGTGGCTGCTTCTGCAACCTGCTGTTTTAGACTGAGCTCGGCCAGAGACCAGATCTGCATCCATCTTCCAGTCGCCGGAGCAGTCAGCCCTCAGACAGAACGTCGTCCAAAAATTCAGGCCATACCCCTCTTCGGTTAGAAATCTGTTGGCGCAAGTCTCATTAGATTCTGAGCTCGGTGGATTTATTGGATGCATCAACATCGACTCCCTATCCAGAATTACAGAAGCTAGACAGAATCGGCGAAGCTGGGAAACTCGATTTCCTTTGCATCTCTCCCCACCCCGCTTGGCCGGCTGAAGGCCCCTCCCTGCGTGGAGGTAGTTTTGAATGTATTAAGCATAACCCCCACCCCAAGATCACCCCTCCTGCGCGAGGAGTAGTGCTGTACCGTTTGCAATTTCAGGTCAAGCTACATCGCCGCGGCGATCGGGTGCATACCCTCGCCTCCCGGCGCGCCCTCATCTCCGATCGGGATCGGTGTCTTCACACCGATCAGGTGAGCTTCTGATACTATCCTTAGTAGCCTTATTCCTGCTAGTTTAGTATTGCTTTGATTGCTCGTCGGCGGTGAGAAGAGGGCTCGAACTTGCATGCTAGTTTGTTAGTGTCCACCGCGGACCGTGAGTGAGTGCCACCAAGCCCCCGCCTTGCGGGCCAGCCGCTCACAAAGTTGGGTATCCTAGACTCATTTGGGGTCAGCCCTAGTATTGTAAGTCCATTAGAACAATTGGGTCCCGCCCCGGACCCTCATCATTATCTCCCGGACCCACCGGGTGAACGTGTGAATCGGGTGAGCAAAAATCGTCATTGTGAGAATCATTGAGCGCTTGTATGCTTGCGGGTCTAAGTCCTAGGGTCATCTCATCATGTTTAGTGGTCTTTGGGCTGTGCCACATCAGTCATACTGAGTTCCTGGTAGAGGTTCGGCTTCTTCTTGCTCGGCTGTTGGCTGGGAAGACTGGGGATTGGAGGTAGTAGGGTAGTTCCGATGGAACAACTTCCCGCTTCTTAAGGCGCAATTTGCCGCGGCGTCGGGAGATGATATTATTGGCCCGGTAGGGTGGATGAGTGGAATAGATTACGTAGGAGAGGTGATTTGGTGAGGGGTGACGTTGGGGTTAACAAGTGATGGTGGCCGGATGAGTGGCGTGGGATGAGCGGAAGGTGGGGTGATGATGGGGGACGGTGCGGATGGTGGGAGGACGAGTGTAGGCAGGGTGACGGGCGGAGGATTGGATAAGGGGATGGTTATGACCGTAGCGGGGGTAACTAATGGTGTGTATGATAGTGCTGTGGGTGGTGGTGGATTTGCTGGTGCGGGTGTGAATGGAAGGACAAGCGGGGAGGGTGTTGGGTATGTAGGGAGGATAAATGAAGGAGTGAGGGGGTTACGGTGATTATGGTGGAGGGCCATTACTTGTGGTGTAGTACCATCATCATCAAAAGACCACTCGGTGTTAGGAGCCGGGGGTTGAACTACATTGACTTGCGCCGGCGCAGGCGGCTGAGGTTGTGGAGCGGGCAGATGGTTTGGCATCGGATTTTGATGGATCCCCAGATCCTGAACCTGCTGTGGTTGCTGTTGTTGTGGCGGCTGCTGCGGCTGTGGTGCTTGATGCTGCTGCACTTGCTGCCTCTGCGGCTGCCTTCTCTTTTCTTTAATCTCAACAATGGCCCTGTGCATTTTGGCCCAATCTATCCTCTGTCCTTCATGAAGATCATATACTAGGTCCCGGAATTGAAAACATCCTTCAATGGTATGTCCTGGTTGCCTGTGGAACATACAATACTTCGTCTGATCAACGGCCAGATTCCAGTTGGGCCGTTCCGGAGGAAGCTGTATAGCATTAACCGACATAAGAGCCGAGAAAATATCCGTGAGGGTTTCTGGTAGTGGAGGATATTGTGCCCTCTTGGGAGCCGGGCGCTTGTTGTTTGGGTTGTTGTTATAGCCGTTGGGTGGAGGGACGTTATGATATTGCAGGGGTGGTGGTGGTTGCTGTGGCGCGGCAAAGGTGTTTTGTGGGATGGTGAAGGTGGGCAGATGGTTTTGCGGAGTGATTTGGAAGTTCTGTGGAGTGGGATTTTATGGAGTGCGGGGTTTTGAGGGAAGCGGAAAGGTGTGTTTTGGAATGGAAAAGCAACGGCTTGAACCTGCTCAATCGTTTGGACCCCTTCTGTAACCGGCCCTTGTGGCTTCTTATGGTACTTGGGCTTTTGGTTTTCGAACAGAGAATGGATAGGGGAGTCCTTGAACTGAGTCTGAATAAAGCGCGCCCGGCTATATAGTTGGTGCATGTTGGCTATGTCGTTCATCGCCAGGATGTTTCGGAAGGTTGGAGTAGCATTTGAAATAAGTAGCTTGACCTTCTCTTCCTCCGGAATATGGCCGGGCACTCTAGCGGCCATCTGCCTCCACCTATCTGCATAAGTGGCAAACTCCTCATCTGTTTTCATCTTTTCGGCCACCAGATCTGTAAAAGAATATTCCGGACCGACCCGGTCTTGAAACCGCTGAATAAACTTGTCTTTTACCTCCTTAAAGCTCTCAGCTTCTTCCAATGGCAGAGAATAAAACCATTCCAGTGCAACACCGTCCAATGATCGGCGGAATAAATATGCCATAAGACGATCATCATATTGGAATTGGGCCGATTCATATAAGAAATCCCTCACGTGAATAAAGGGATTGCCGTTCCCGTCATATTTTCTATAATTGGGGAGCTCAGACTGGGGAGGGAACCGGATGTTCTCGAAACTGGGAACTGGAACATCTGCCAAGGATTGTGGGCCGACCCGCTTCTGGAGGAAATCGAGTTGTTGTTGCATGGTGGCCCATTTATCAAGTAATTCCTGTTCTCTGGATGGAGCAGGGGTAGCAAGAGATGATGCTTGAAGTTGAGGAGCAGAGGGGTGAATTGTAGTAGGAGGCAGGAGCCCATAAGAAGGAGCCGAAGGATAAGCGGCCGACGTAGGGGGTCCATAAGAAGGATATTGGGCCCGAGATTGACCCAGATTGGAGTGGGCTTGGACCACCCCTGACTGAGGGTGCAGAAAATCGGAGGGACCCATCAGGACTTGTGGAACAAGTGGGCTAGACAAGTGATGATCCATCTGCGTAAAAGAAGGGATATGAGCCTTCCCTTTGTCAAAAGATTGCTGGGCCGAAGCGGAAGATTGGCCCGTCTCCATGCCGGTGAATGTGATGGTCCGGGGTTGGACCGGAGTGAGATTAATTGGAGTGGGCTGGATGAGAGGATTGGATTGACCATGCATAATCGTGGGAGGGGAGATATTGGATCATTGCATGGCCTGATAGACAGTTTGGAGTTGGGCCGGATCCAATTGGGCCATCATCTGGAGAATGGAGCCCGCAGAGGGAGCAGAGAAGGAAGGGGTAGCCTGACCACCTTCCATGGATGTAGAGGACGGAAGAGGGGCCGTCCCCTCTCCAGAAGAGAACGAGGTAACCCTAGCAGGATTTTCAAGAAGCCCTTGAGGAAGAGAATCCTCTTGGGAACGGGGAGGATTGAAAGAAGTCATGGTGGATTCGAAGAGCGGATTTGAGTAGAACTTGGAGAATGAGTTGACCCTAGGAGGTGCTTCCAACTGATGAAAACAGCTCCACATGCAACGAACAACCTTAACAAGATGCAAACAACACAACACAAACACACAATGAGCAACCAAACTTAGATGATTTATCACAAAGATGTAAGTAGCAAGAGATGCAGACACTCAAAGTCAACCAAGTTGTTTAATATGATGCTTCAAGATTCTTATGATTTCTCCTTCAGAACTTTAGTGGATGGATTAATATGAGCTCTCAACAATAGGTTCCTGACGAGAGATGGATGTAAAGCTTGATTTGATTCTAAGTGTGACCGCTCCTACACTTATGCAAGCCTAGACACGGGGTGGAAAAGGTACAACCGGCCCGGCGTCCGTGTGGGAATCCACGGCTCGCGGGGACTTATAGAGGTCCCTGGTGTGATTTTCTAGTCGGCCCCAAGGAATATGGAGACGAGAGGTCCGCACACCAAGGTGGGAAAATGAAATCTAATGTATGAAACTATGAATGAACCTATGTGCACCGGAGTGCATGCAAAATCTAGCCTAGAATCTAGCAAACAATTATGCACGCAATGATGTAAATATGTAGAACAATCAGGGAGGAAGTCAGATATCACCCAAGCAAGGATATCACAGCAGAAACTACGGAAAGTAATGCACCTCGAGATGCGTACCTGTCTGGAGTATAACGGTCTATAGACCCTGCGTCAGAAGATAATAACGGTCGAAGACTAGACCGCCAGAAGTAATATAACGCAGAGCACCAGGACTGTCGAACGAGCCAGAGAGCCAAAAACAACCACAAATAAAAAGGGAAATCCGTGAAAAGCCCGCACACAGGATCAGGCGTATAACGGTCCAACGCCCCTGCGTCAGAGTGGAGTAACACAGGGACAGAGGGTCGTCAGAACACCCAAAAAACCAGAAATAAGATGAAGTAAGAGGGAGATCCGAGGACAATCAAACAAGGGAATGATGGCAGGTTTAAACAGAGATCAAGACACGATTGGCACAAGTTATCCCACCGTGATCGCCAAAAAATTATCTGTTGATTTATTTTGCTTCTCTTCTTCTTTTTGTTTTATGTGCAATAAAGATGATAGGCAAAAATCAAAGATCTCAATCAACCCAAGGACATGCGAACCATGAACCTAGGCAACTAGAACAAGCTCTAGCATGGGCATGCTATCTCAATCATCAAACTAAACTAAGGAAATAAAGAAAAACACACGCCGGGGCGTGGAGCAAAAGCAAATAAAGACACACCGCAAGGGTGGAGCAAGCATAGAGGATAAGAGATATGAGATGGAGAGAAAGCTAATGCCCAATACTAAGAAAGAATGTGATCGCCACCAAAGTAGAAACAAGCCAAAGACTTGAAAATACCTTGGAAATAGGTGGATGAAGCACCCGCCTACGGGAGAGAGAAAATCAGGGAAATCTGCAGATCAACGGAATGTAACGGCCGAAAGTCCATGCGTCACTGGGAAGTGACGGTCTCTCGATGAACCGCTATAAGAATATGGCGCGCCTGCACAAGACCGTCAAATAACCTACAGTAATAGCTTGTGAATTCTTTTAACTCCAACTCTTCCAGCCGGCCAGAAGACTTGGGCCTCGTGTGGTGAACCTGTAAACCTACCAAAGAACATGAAAACACAAGAAAATAGACCCAAATTAGCCCTTTAAATAATATAGCATCAATTCTTCAATAAACTCAGTAGCATGCAAAAGGAAAGGAAAGTACCGGGGAAGTTTTTGTTTTTTAACCCCTCTGGGCGTTTTAAAAAGATAGGAGGATGTTTAGATGATGAAAAACCAGGGAGAACGTGGAGAAAGAAGAGGGACAATGCTTTTGATGAAAGGGAGATGAGGAAGAACACAATATGTAATGATGAACTTTGAAAACCAATGGAATGAATACTCCCTTCGCCGCGAAGCAGATGAACGTGAAAGACAATTCTCCTTGGTCAGATGTGACTCCAGAATGCGGCAGCACTTCGACGCGAACTCCAGATCTTCCTCTTTCGGGCCATAAAGTTAAGGGTGCTATTTATAGACCCTCAAACTCTCTGGTCGAGCAGAGGATAATCTAGCAAGATAAGAGGATAACTCTTAGCAAATCTTTGAAGATAATATCACCAAGAGTCCATAGAAACAAACAGAAGGTTCTGAGGATCAGAATTGGAAGAGAAATCAACAATTCAAGCTCTTATCTCGACCATGGAGTAGCATAGAAAAGGCCTGAACTGTCAGGACTCTCTGTTGGATGTAACGGCTGCACGACAGACCGCTACATGAAAATAACGCGCTAGGGAACATCCGTTACATTCAGCCTTATCTCAAAAGAGATAAGATCAACGGGAAGAAGATCAAACAAGTTGGACTCCCGAAGGAAAGTAACGGCCAAGGCTGGACGCGTTGGAATAAATAACGGCTGCACGACAGACCATTAGATTCAACGGATAAGCAAGAGGATAAGCTTTAGAACAAAGGCCTCAAACTTTAGGACTCTTCATTAAGTAACGGCCCAGGGATCATGGGTTATATGGAAGTAACGCCCCCAGGAAGGACCGTTATTAACAATGAGGATAAAGAAAGGTGCAAAGCTTGCTAAGCTCATCGAATAAAAGGCCACAATAAACCACACTCCAACCAAGGAGAAGACCCAAGAAACAGGCTTCAAACTGATCAAGGAAACTCGATGAAGAGTGAACAACTCGGAGCATCATATGGATAAACAAGGAGATGACCCAACTTATTGGTCAGAAAACGGGTGTCAACAATATTGAGCTTGCTCCGGGGTGAAAGGCAGTTCATAGCCCCCTTGAAAGAACTGAGTGGTTGAAACCTGGTCTTGGGTAAATGATGGAAACTCGGATATCATAGGTGACGTGATCTCATTTTGGGCCGACCATGAGTATGGATTTTCATAAGAGGTCGGGCTCTTTTGGGTGAGAAATGAGATTTGGTTTGGGCAATCACCTACATAATGAGCCGAGCTAGTCCACATGTGATCATTGTCATGGCAACTAGGTGGTATGAAGTGGTCTTGATCTATGGTTAGAAATTGATCAAATTTAAGAGCCAATTGGTCAAACCTGTCTAATTGGTGTGCCCAATCCATAGATGAAAATTTATGCTCTCACCATTTTTTGTATATTTTATTTTTTCTTCTTTTTTTGATTTTTTTATACAAACAAATTCTCAAACAAAGTCCAACTTAGATTCACCATCAAACTTGTCCACCGGTCAGGTAACAGGTGGGGAAGTGGGAGGCTCCCCTTGCTTTCACAAGGTCCTAATTAAGTAACCACTTTCTCACTTATAGCGTTTGCCATTGACCTCTAGCCTTAGACACTAATTTCAAAGATGATAGTGAGCTCAAGTTATGTCTTTTTTTTGTGTTTTTGTTTTTCTATTTTTTTTAGTGAACTGAGTTAATCCACCATATTTTTTTATTTCTTCTATTTTTTTGTTTTTTAAGAACATTTCTAAGCATGAAAACTAATTACATATTGAAAGTAAAAATAAAGAAACTAAATCTATGGAAACAGGGTAAGAATACTAACCTAAATCACATTCCCTCGTTCTTTATTTGATAAATAAAAAATAACAAGAGTAGAAGATAAAGAAGACTTATCTCAGGGAGACACTACATTTTTTGACATTTTCAAAATTTTCTATTTTTTGTGCTTTTGTTGATCCTTTTATTTTTCTGTAAAAATAAGAGTGAGCACCAATATATATACAAAAGAAAGTACAAAGTTATCAACTTCAAATTCAAACCTCCCCGGCAACGGTGCCAAAATTGATGGCGTGAAAACGCACGTCGTTAATATGCCCCGCTACCAAATTTAAATATCCGGCCCATAAATTAAATATAATAGTTAAGTGATGAGACCGAGTCGAATCCAAAGAGAGGTTTAGATTTAAAAGTTGAAGACCTTGTATTTTTAAGTTTGAAAATCAAGAGAATTGAATTGAAACCGCCTTAGGGAGATTTCGATGCAATTTAGAAGGGGTGGAATGGATAGAAGAACACATGAAAAAATTATAATTAAAATAGGGTGAGTTAGGAATAGAAATAACTCAAAAACCAGATAAAATTAGAAGAAGTAATAGAAGACAAAGTTGAATATCAGAGAGTTAGAAAGAAGTTTTATGAAGAGTGTAGAGATAGAAAATGAGAGAAAGACAGTGAAAAATATGAAATAATAGGATCTATCCGCACAGGTGAACAGTAAATTGTAAAAGATAGAATCATGGGAAAATAAAAATAACTTAAAAATAAAGAAGAATTAGAGGGAGTGATATAATAACAAAATTTAGATCTACAAGAGAGGAACAACTTTCAGGAAAAACTCAGAAAGAAAAGAGGAATGGAAGCGCTTCAAAATGGAGGAACAAAATAAGATATCAACTCGGATGAACAGTAATGTGCCAGGACAGTAAGTGGAAAAACATGTAATAACTTGAAAACGGAGAGGAATTAAAGGAAATGGTAGAAAGAGAAAATGTAGAGAACTGAAAGATGAACAACTTGGAAGAAGACAATAAATTTAAAAGAGGATCATAAAAGCATGTAAATGACTAAACAAGAATAAAATACTCAAAAACATACAGTAATAGTGAATGAAATTGAAACCTGAAGGGACCTCCTGCCCCTCTCCCTCTCATTGCTTCTTCGATAACACCAAAAACTCACAAACTTTCTCACAAAAACTAATAACAGCAAAAGAACTAAAAATGTATTACAAAGCTTCTCTTTTTTTTTCTCAAAACCACATTGATGCGGGACAATATGCTCTGATACCAAATTTGATGCGGGACAATATGCTCTGATACCAAATTTGATGCGGGACGCCACTGACAAATGGACTAAACCTATGATGAAGACCAAGTGCGGCCAGCACTCACACGTGACAAGGCAAGCCGAGAGATCGACCTCCGTACTATTCCTCCGAAGAGAGGCATCTCTCAACAAGAAACCCAAGTCCACGGTCGTCCCTATGAGGGAAGCGAGTGGATCAAAGCGGCAAAGGAGCCGACGCGCAACTATAGGAGTCTAGTCCGAGCTCGGTGCTCGACTAGGGCCACGGAATGGGATACTCTCACTCACGATCTCGCGGTGTTGAATGCTAGCTAGGATCCCTACACTCTCACGTGGCATACAAGATCACATACTAGTAAAGCAAATTGCCAAGGGGGGGAGCGTCGCACGTACCTCCACGCCTAGGCGTGGGGAAGGAACCCCGGCCGAGACCGACAACCCCGATACACACAATGAAAGAATAGGTACAAGCCAGCAATGGTGCCCACTCCTCGCAGGGAGATAACAGGCTACAACAATTCCATTCAGGGCGGCCGATACACGGGCTGACGGGCGGCACTCGGTGAAGGGTTGACCACGAGGAGGGTCCGGATGACGATCGGCAGAATCGCAGCAACGCGCGACTCGGTGGTAAACGTTCCCACGAATGGATCCAGAGTCCGATTGGGGCGCCGTCAGCGAGGGCGCGTAGTTAGGTCGCAGGAGGAAGCCTCGGCCAAAAGGCGTGCTCAGATTCCGTCCGTGGAAGCTGTGGCCGCACCTGCAAGTGGGGACAAGGAATCTGTTCCCAGAACTGCACTGTCGAGCGGGGAAAATGGTAACTCGCTGCTCCGGTAGGCGAACGAGGCCCCGCTTGTGGGAGGACGTCGGGGACGCAGAGCAGCAGGTCCGGACCAAAGAGCTCGATCAGATCTGGTCGTGGTTGGACGCTGTGAACTTTGGAAATTGCCGGTTGTCCTGGCACCGGGTGGACTGGGCAGACCCGCGCGACCTCACGGGAACGGACGCCACGAACAGCTCAGACGTCGGAACGAGACGAGGTTGGCGGCGTTGGAAAGAGGACGACGAGAGGTACAAACCCTGAAGAAATCAGCTCCAAACTCGGAGTTGTCCATCCTGTGGGATTTTCGCAAGAAGGAGGGTGGATCTGGGCGCGCAGAGAGGGAGTCTCCTGCGCTAGCTCACGAGAAAACTCGCCACGGGTGGTGCCGACCTCGGATCGAGGCGAAACCAAAGCCCACGCGCTGCCGACTCGTAGAAGTATCCACCAAAAAAAGGAGGGGCTCGGATTCGACCCGCACCGGATGGGGACGCCGCTGCAACTCGGGGCCGAATCTGGAACACGCGAACTCGAACCGGAGACGAAGTAGAAGGGAGGAAGAACCTCGGCGTCGCACCGAGGGGATGGGGAGTCGCACCCCGGGGTTGCTCCCGTCGCAGGAGCAGAGGAGGAAGAGAGGGTCGCCCTCTCCAAGGGGTGGCTGCGCAAATGGCTGCTCAATCAAAATATTTCATTCATTAATTTCTAAAGAAAGTACATAAGACCTTATATATGGAGGGGGGGAATGCTAGGGTTTCAACCCTAGCAAGGGGGGAAAGGGGGGCGGCCAAAGGGGGGGAGGGGATCGAATGGGAAGGGAAAAAAAGGGGGGGTGCACAATCTACTTCCTAAAAAAAAGGTAGGGGGGCGGCTGCCTCCTCCTCCTCTTGGAGGAGATGAGAGGGGGCGCCCAAAACCCTAATGGGCCAAAAGGTTGGACCAAGAAGTGGCCCACTAGTCCTATTGCCCAACCAATGAGCCTAGCACACCCAATAAAGGTCTAATTGGCCCCAATTGGCCTACAAAGGTCCACAATAAAGAATAAACATGTCCACGCAGGGACTAAACCAAGGCCTGGTATGGCCATCATGTAAAAGAAGGTCCTCTAAACCACGCCGTAGTCGCCGAGCCAAAGAGATGCCGGCGTGCTCCGCGTCCTCCGTCGAGAAAGGCGGCGCGTGTCCTCACCAATTCTCCCCGGGTGGGAAGAACTCGACCCCATCGAGTAAGGGTCACGATCGCTCCAATAACGCTCCAGCAGGTCCGGGTCGATCAGCTCCATCTCTCCACGTGTGATCCAGGTGTCGTCTGTCGCAGGGCGCCCTCTCTAGCGCACTAGGAAGCGCTGGTAGGCTCCGCTCCTGGTCGTGGTCACCTGCTCATCCCGTATGCAATCTATATGCTCGCGTGTCTGTAATGGGGCTGGAGGAGGTGGACGCTCAGAAGGTGTAATGCTCTCAACAGGAGGGGTAGGCCCAAAAAGCTCACTGGGAATCACCGCGGGATCCCGATATGCCACCAGATCTGAAACATTGAACGTCGAATAGATCCCATAGTCGTCTGGCAGCTCAATCTCATACGCATTCGACCCAATTCACTTCAAGACTCGAAAGGGTCCGGCACCGCGGTCCTGGAGTTTCTTCACGGCCCCCGAAGGGAACCGTTCAGGTCTAACCCTGATCATGACGTACTCTCCCACTTGGAACTGACGGGTGCGTCGATGCGCATCAGCTAGATCCTTATAACGTGCGTTGCTGGCCTCGAGGGGGTGATGATGATGTAGACTCCAAACTAGTGGCGTGGACTCATACCGATATGAATGCATGGGTGGCCCAGGGCATCCAAACATAGACCCAGCATGTCTATGACGCCTACATGACTGGACAACACGGGGAGGACCAGGACAACCAAAGTTGTATCTATCATGCATGGGTGTCCTACGGAATGTGGTAGACTCATGGGGACTAAATTGCCCAAACTCACTCATGACATTCCCTATATGAGACAAACCCCTATATGATGGTGGACATGAAGAAACATGGGGAAGAGACATGTGTCCCTGGCCTCCTAAGCTCGGGCATCTGGATGCCGGTAAGGTGAGGTGTTGACTAGAAGGCCTAGGTGGTGTATGATAGTGGACCTCCTCGACAAGGTGGGGAAAAGAATATGGGTCGAGAGGCTCACTAGGGAGGGGATCGAAAGGGTCAAAGAAATGATGACCCCTCCTGACAGGTCCCTTCACTATACTTGCCCATGTGCGACATTCGCCCAGGTGCAGATAATCACCTTCAGGCACTCTCATGTATGGGGCAAGAGGCTCATGAGGAAGGCAAGGAAGGCAAGGTTCCTCCCTCGGGACCGTGAAACCATAAGCGGGGACAAAATCAACCTCCACGGGTATGGGAAATAATAAAAGGACCTCGGATGCGATATGTCCTATGGTGTAGACCGAGGTAATAGACCCCAAAGCAGGGAGTGTAAAGCTATGACTATAGGGTTGGTCAGACCCTAAGGTCAACATATAAGTCAACTCCCATTGATAATCTAAACTCCTAAGGAAGTCCTTCACATTTTCAAGAAAGCAGAAGGACCGAAAAGTGGTGTGAAAGGAGTTAAGGGGTATTATTGGGAGGGCTGGTCCCATGGGTGTATAGCAAGGAATGGAGACATCTAGAAGTGGACCCTCCCTTAGCCAGCTAGCTAAAGACTCACCAATGACCAGCTCACCCTCGGAAGGTAAGAATGTCTCTATATGAGGGTCTAAGGGTGAAGCCTCTCTCTCGGGAGTGGAAACGGAGTCCTCTATGATGTGGAGGGGATCACTCCCTAACTCCTCAACCTCAGTTAGGTACTCCTCAATCAACTCCTGTTCAGCCTCGTAACTCACTGGAACAAACCCAGGTGATGACATGGAGGTGGTCGGCGTAACGCCGTCATGGAAGACAAACTCACCGGGAAGGTGAGATGGGTGTAAGGTGCAGGTCCTCCTATCCAGGTCGATGGTCGCACTTCTTTCCTCCAACCAAGTTCGCCCTAAAATGATGCATGGACCAGCAAGTGTGCTGATCTTGCACCAAGCGCCATCGGAATATTTAACGGGGCCAAACCACCGTTGAAACTCGATAAAAGCTAAACCATCACGGAGAACAATCTCCCCAGTCTTAGAGAGTGACTCAATAATGTCTTGTGAGACACAGTTAGACGACACCCTACTGATGAAGTCGATCTCCGTATGCATCCCATTAGGTAGGATGGCAGTGGACATGACAGGGCGCTGGAATGACTCGGTCATCGGTATAGGGATCGGGTCTCCCGACGACTGAGTGGTAGGGGCGACACTTAGGGGTCGTACCATAAGAGCCTCGAATCGGGCCAATAGGGATGACTAATCTGACATGTGGGCTCGAGGAACCACCATGGGGTTGGCGCGGAGCTGGACATGCAAGACTCAACGAGACAAGGACAAAACTCTAACTAGACACAAACCTAACATTACAATGCAATGGTGGGTTACCTAGATGAACTAAGAGACTCAATGCAACCTAGATAACTCTAAGGCCTCAATTGCACCCTAGACAACCTAAAGACTCGCATGACCTAAGACCCCAATTTGTTAGAACAAACTGGTTCCCTAGGCTCTGATACCAAATTTGATGTGGGACAATATGCTCTGATACCAAATTTGATGCGGGACAATATGCTCTGATACCAAATTTGATGCGGGACGCCACTGACAAATGGACTAAACCTATGATGAAGACCAAGTGCGGCCAGCACTCACACGTGACAAGGCAAGCCGAGAGATCGACCTCCGTACTATTCCTCCGAAGAGAGGCGTCTCTCAACAAGAAACCCAAGTCCACGGTCGTCCCTATGAGGGAAGCGAGTGGATCAAAGCGGCAAAGGAGCCGACGCACAACTATAGGAGTCTAGTCCGAGCTCGGTGCTCGACTAGGGCCACGGAATGGGATACTCTCACTCACGATCTCGCGGTGTTGAATGCTAGCTAGGATCCCTACACTCTCACGCGGCATACAAGATCACATACTAGTAAAGCAAATTTCCAAGGGGGGGAGGGTCGCACGTACCTCCACGCCTAGGCGTGGGGAAGGAACCCCGGCCGAGACCGACAACCCCGATACACACAATGAAAGAATAGGTACAAGCCAGCAATGGTGCCCACTCCTCGCAGGGAGATAACAGGCTACAACAATTCCATTCGGGGCGGCCGATACACGGGCTGACGGGCGGCACTCGGTGAAGGGTTGACCACGAGGAGGGTCCGGATGACGATCGGCAGAATCGCAGCAATGCGCGACTCGGTGGTAAACGTTCCCACGAATGGATCCGGAGTCCGATTGGGGCGCCGTTAGCGAGGGCGCGTAGTTAGGTCGCAGGAGGAAGCCTCGGCCAAAAGGCGTGCTCAGATTCCGTCCGTGGAAGCCGTGGCCGCACCTGCAAGTGGGGACAAGGAATCTGCTCCCAGAACTGCGCTGTCGAGCGGGGAAAATGGTAACTCGCTGCTCCGGTAGGCGAACGAGGCCCCGCTTGTGGGAGGACGTCGGGGACGCAGAGCAGCAGGTCCGGACCAAAGAGCTCGATCAGATCTGGTCGTGGTTGGATGCTGTGAACTTTGGAAATCTCCGGTTGTCCTGGCACCGGGTGGACTGGGCAGACCCGCGCGACCTCACGGGAACGGATGGCACGAACAGCTCGGATGTCAGAACGAGACGAGGTTGGCGGCGTTGGAAAGAGGACGACGAGAGGTACAAACCCTGAAGAAATCAGCTTCAAACTCGGAGTTGTCCGTCCTGTGGGATTTTCGCAAGAAGGAGGGTGGATCTGGGCGCGCAGAGAGGGAGGCTCCTGCGCTAGCTCACGAGAAAACTCGCCACGGGTGGTGCCGACCTCGGATCGAGGCGAAACCAAAGCCCACGCGCTGCCGACTCGTAGAAGTATCCACCAAAAAAAGGAGGGGCTCGGATTCGACCCGCACCGGATGGGGATGCCGCTGCAACTCGGGGCCGAATCTGGAACACGCGAACTCGAACCGGAGACGAAGTAGAAGGGAGGAAGAACCTCGGCGTCGCACCGAGGGGATGGGGAGTCGCACCCCGGGGTTGCTCCCGTCGCAGGAGCAGAGGAGGAAGAGAGGGTCGCCCTCTCCAAGGGGTGGCTGCGCAAATGGCTGCTCAATCAAAATATTTCATTCATTAATTTCTAAAGAAAGTACATAAGACCTTATATATGGAGGGGGGGAATGCTAGGGTTTCAACCCTAGCAAGGGGGGAAAGGGGGGCGGCCAAAGGGGGGGAGGGGATCGAATGGGAAGGGAAAAAAAAGGGGGGGTGCGCAATCTACTTCCTAAAAAAAAGGTAGGGGGGTGGCTGCCTCCTCCTCCTCTTGGAGGAGATGAGAGGGGGCGCCCAAAACCCTAATGGGCCAAAAGGTTGGACCAAGAAGTGGCCCACTAGTCCTATTGCCCAACCAATGAGCCTAGCACACCCAATAAAGGTCTAATTGGCCCCAATTGGCCTACAAAGGTCCACAATAAAGAATAAACATGTCCACGCAGGGACTAAACCAAGGCCTGGTATGGCCATCATGTAAAAGAAGGTCCTCTAAACCACGCCGTAGTCGCCGAGCCAAAGAGATGCCGGCGTGCTCCGCGTCCTCCGTCGAGAAAGGCGGCGCGTGTCCTCACCACACATCCCAACCCTCTTTTATAGGCCTTAAAATGGCTCTGTTTCTCTTTTTCTCTGCTCCACCCTCTGCTCTCTGTGTGAAGCAGCGTGCATTTGTGTGAACATGTCACTTTGACCCGTCAGTGCGTGAACAATGCGGCTTGTGCGAAGGCTGCCATCGTCGAAGCCCATGTGAACCGTGGGCCTGCCAAGCCTCCGCGTTGAAACCTCATCCGCCGGCTCAGCCATGCATGCAGCGTTTCGTGAGATGTTGACTTCGTGGCCGAAGCCCCTCCGTTTCCATGCGTTGCATGGCTAGCCTCCATCTGCCGACAGCCATATGGAACCGCCGCTGGTGAAGGTTACTGTGGACCCCTTGTGTTGAAGCCCTGTGCGATGGAGACCCCATCATGGGTGAAGGCTGTCAACCGAAGACCACCATCCTGAGTCTAACGTGCTGTGTCAAAGGCTGAAGCATTGCCGAAACCTTCAGCTGCGCCTTTTGCGTACATGGCCCATCTCCATCGCATGAACATTAGCTTGGGCTGTTGGCTTTGCTGCGGTGGTGCCTTGGTGTGTTTGAAGCCTCACCACGTGAAGGCCACCATGAAGTGGAGCCTCTGCATTCATGGCCCACTGTGGACATCAAAAAAAATGATGGTGACAATCATACGGCATGCACGTCTTAGCACTCGAGAGTGAGTTGAAGACGGGATGGCCGAGCAAACCCTGTACCTCCTCTAAGCAGGATGAACATATATACTCGGCGCTCCACCACCCAACAAGAAGCCCTTCGGGTAGAAGAGATGGCCCCGGCTCTCCAGTCGGCATTGCCGAAGGCCGAATCAAAAGAAACTCAGGAATTCGAACACGTGTTCGGCACGCACCGGAGATCACTCGAAGTTCCGAATCGGGATGCAGAGGCCCTGGACTAAACACCCCGGAGGCGGTGCATTACAGCTAAAGCAGCACGGGAGGACAAGCGTCCGTCCGAATAGCCACGAAGCCAAGATGAAGTCTAAACCAGCGTGGCCTACACTTAAACCGGCGTGCCCTTGCTTTGGCCTTAAACCGGTGCACCCTTGCTTGGCCTTAAACCGGCGTGCCCTTCCATGAAGCTTTAAACCGGCGCGCCCCCCTTGT
Source organism: Amorphophallus konjac (assembly GCA_022559845.1). Classification (NCBI taxonomy): domain Eukaryota; kingdom Viridiplantae; phylum Streptophyta; class Magnoliopsida; order Alismatales; family Araceae; genus Amorphophallus; species Amorphophallus konjac. The sequence goes on from CM040122.1 coordinate 277,062,946, forward strand.
GTGCTGCTAATCTGGCACGCACGACTCCCCGCCGTTTTAACCAAAGGGCCATCCCATCCATACTCCGGTGCTCTGTTTCCTGATGAATCTCATGCGAAGTCCAGAGAGGAGAAGAATAGTGCATTCAATGCCCGTCCCATAGCCATCTAAAGACTACGGAGCTGTGCACACCCCAACTCGACAGTGCAACGGTGGTAGCAGCAGAGGCCAGCAGTGACGGTGGCAGCAGCAGCAGATCTCCCGGCAGACCTGTGAACATCCCATCCTCGGATGAATGACAGGGTATGGCTCGAACTAGCAGCAGCCAGCGCGATGAGTCGACTCCCGACGCTGATGCGAATGAGGCAGAGGTGGCGGGAACCCTCCCCCCACTGGCCATTCTTCGAAGAAAACGCAACACACCCTATATATATATGGGGAGCCTATTCCAAGGGGCATATAAAAAAAAGGCTGGAACCCTAGGGGAGCGATTGATCAGAGGAGGCCACCCGAAGAGAAGGAGAGCTTCGTCCCCCGACGCCAGAAAGGTGAAGAAGAAGGGAGGGTCTGTGAGAGAAGAGAGGTGAGCCCTAGGGAGGGGGTAGAGCTGGTGCTCTTTTCCTCTCCCCCCTCATGAGTTTCAAGTCCTTCCCCTCCTCTGTGTTCTCCCTTTGCTCCGGGGTAGATCCCCTCCTGTATCTCTTTTTCCCCCTTCCCTTGCGGATGAATAAAAGGAATGATTTTTGGTGAACATGTGTAGCGTTCTACTGCTATGAGCTCCTCCCCTTTCTCTCGGTTTTCTTATCATCCAGGAACTTCGGAGGCCTGCCTCTCTGTGGCATTGCCTTTAGGGGAATCCATCGAAGGGAGGCACACTCATAGCCTTTTATGGCACATATCCGTCCCTATGGAACTTCCACGAAATCACAGCATGTAAGCTGCGGGAACTCTTGAAGGCTGGTCCTCGAGTCTCCACACGCACTTATGGGTTAACGGAGGCCTTACTCCAAGTTTTGAGGTTCACCCCGGAGCAATCCGTTTGGTGTTCCCCATTTTTCTCTGACAAGCTTCAGTCCGGGGGAGATGCTGCCCAAATTTTGCCAGACGACACGTAAGAACAGACGAACAAACTAAGCCCCTGAATCAAGCTAAACCTCTGAGTTCCTGCATAATAAACCCTTCCAGTAAAACATTCAAATACACATACTCATTCACCTCAACAAATGATCAGAAGCACTCTATCGATTTAAAGCATCAATTGAACAAACAATCCACCTATTGGATCAATTTGCAGGTGGAAGAAGCAAGAACAGAAACAAAAGAATCATGAAGAATGAAACAAACTTGAAGAACTAACCCGGCGTGATGTAAATCCGGCGTTGGTTATTCCGGCGCGCCCTCCCCGCGCGCCGGTTTAACCCTACACCCAAAATCAAGTTGGAATCCTTGGAATGAATAGTGCACCCCCCCTTTATGTTTGAGCCTTAATCCGGCGTGCCCCTTTGCCTTCCTTAAACTGGCGCGCCCCTTGGCCTTCCTTAATCCAGCGCGCCCCTTGGCCTTCCTTAATCCGGCGCGCCCCTTGTACTTCCTTAATCCGGCACACCCCTTTGCCTTCCTTAATCCGACGCGCCCCTTGGCCAAGGCGCGCCCCTTTGCCTTCCTTAAATCGGCGCGCCCCTTGGCCTTCCTTAAGCCGGCGTACCCCTATTCTCCCTTGGCATCTCCCACTAAATCGATGCCCCCCCTCTTCTGCAACCCATAGCTGGCGCGCGCTCCCCTTGTAACACCTACATAACTGGCGTGCCTGAAAGAGAGAGAATGATTAATCAGAGAAGAGAAAAGACTTGAAGCTAATTAATAAAATTAATCAAAAGTTTCCTCCCCGCGACCTGACCGTGCAGGTCGATCCGCGTGCGAGGGCGCACGTTGGCAAGTTCGGGTTTCACATTTAACAACTTGCTTCCTCGGACTGTGCGTGAAGATAAAAGTGATGATGCCCCGTGGTATCGGACGTGGACCTAGGAATCCCTGACATGGTCATGATCCGTGCACCTCTTGGGCCGATAGTCCATCAGCTTGACCCACTCCTTCCGAGATCCGATCCCGCATCCGCATTAAACTTGCCGTACCTACGGCAGACATCCGTATGATTTTATCATCGTCTTCGACGCTACAAACGTGGACTTCCGTCCGAACACGAAATGGTCCGTGAGTGACCAACATATACGTATCTATGAACATTTTACGCCGCGACGCGGGTTTGTTTGAACGTGACCCGAGATCTTTGTTCTCGCTTTATTACCATGAATTTCAGGCCATAGGGCCCTTATTCCCGGCAATCAATCAAGGGTGTTCCCCCGCATAGAGGATGTAAATAACGTCGTGACCTTTATGGCGCGGCGGCTTTTGGTCCCGACACGAACTACACAATCGTCTGACTAGTCAGATCGAGCGCACCATGGGCTTCCGTGAAGCCCGAATAAATCGTCACTTAGTGACTAGCATGCCCTCGCACTAAATAGATGAATTAACTCGATCAACGAACGAACCGATTCTGATGCGGGACGGACACGGGGGCCGACTCTACGTGGTATGGACCTCGGACTCTAGATGCGGATATGACCAGCAACACATGATGGGAGAGACATTAGGCCCGACACGGAGAGCTCCTATGGGCTATACGTCGCTAACAGAACGCAAGCTCACTCGTCGTCCCAAGCGAGGGAAACGCGGATCGTGCGCGGTTGAAGAACCGGCATAGTTCAAGGTAGTCAGACTCACTTCCGGACTCGGATCGAGTCGCGGGACGGGTCACTCTCACACTCACAGAGGTGACATGAACACACGGGCTAGTACCTATCGCTCTCGACAGCGGCAAAGACCATATACTAGCTAAGCAAATGAATGCCAAGAAGTTCGGACCATTACCTCCACGCACCCGGCGTGGCGAAGACAACCCCGGCCGAGTTACGAACTCCCGGTTAACAATGATTACAATAATACACTAAGTCGACCCACTCCACGCAGGGAGGTAAAAGGTCACATGTGGGGTTTGGGAATCGCACAAATCGGATTGACGGGCATCATCTTGATGTCGTCCGGCGATGCCGAACTCCGTGTTTTCGTACTTTCCGAGTGGCGGGTTTTACGGACCCGTGGGGGCCGCGGATGGCGCTGTCCTCCGGATCTGTGGGGGTGAGACCCACTGTGATGGGGACCCCTGGTGGCGCGCCTCCAGGGACGGCGGTCGACCGGGAACACCGATCGGGGGTCGATCGGCCCCGATTCCCAATTCTGGAACTAACTTCCCACGGATTTTTGTTGCTATCTTCCGGTGCGCGCTCCGGCGAAAACGGCCGCTGCGATCAATCCCGACATCGGATCGGGACGCATGACCTATCATTGGAAAGCTCTCTTCAACTGCTTCAATCTAGAGCCAGAAAGATCTGCTGGATCTGGTCGGATCAGAACTTTATTGAATTTATAAGTCCCTGTTGTACAGTAACCGAAATCTCAGATCTACAGGTGAGTTGTCTGATTGGAGGTCGCTGTGATTTGTTATGATTTGTTTAATGGAGTGTGGTCGGATCTGGGAACTGGTGGACAGCACTGTAGCTATCTCTGAGATAGATTTGTGAAAAATATGGGATGGCCTCACAAAAATTCAAGACAATTTGGGGATGGTGTGGTTGATGGACAGAAGCCCCAGTAAAATTGGGAGCTCTAAAAACAATAGGAAAGAGGTCCGAACAGGGGAAACACAGGGCGGGTGGAAATTGAAACAGCAAGCAGACAGATCTGAAAATTAAGGTTGGATGAAAATACAAAAATATCAAATGAGATCTTTATGACCAACCAAAATTTTTGGGACGTGCTTGACACCTCTAGAGCATCCCCTAAAATCTCCAGGTCGATCTGAGCTCGTGGCTGACACAGAGAATTCGTGGAAACTGCTGTGGTCGGATGAAGGCAGAACTCCGGCGATCTCGGCGGTGATGCGATGGCGACTCGTGGCGGCGGCGACCGGAATGATAAGGGGAGGAGTCACACCTCTAGAGGGAAGCCTTCACAGCTCCAAGGGGGAGAGAGGGGCGGCCTAGGCCTTTGCTCAAGCAATTTTCCAAGTTCAAATGGCATTTTTTTCTCCAAAATGGGAAATTACAAGTATTTATGTGTTACATCTCAAATCCATTGTCCACCGTTGGATCTAGGGGATGGGAATGGGTGGCCTGGATTGAGTGTGACACACACACACAAAATACAATAAATAAATTAAGGGGGGGCCCATTGACTAGGGTGGGTCAAGGGGACATGGTAGGTGGGAATGGGTGGATTTTGTTGACATTTGTATTCCAATGTCCCCCCACTTGGCCCACCCTTCTAGAAGCCTCCATGTGGAAGGTTGACTGACACCACATGGGACCCTAGGCTGAGGTGGCTGAATGGGATGGGGCCTGGGGGGCCCGTGGGGCCCACGGGGTCTAAATTGCACATAAGCCCCTATTACTATAAAAATAGCAAACCGAATATAATGAAATAAACACAAATTACACACAAATAAAGTCTAACTAATATGATAAATGGGGAGGCTCAAGGCGGAGTCTCCAGGCTATCTCCGAGCCAGATAGACGCTGAGGTGGCTCGAGTCGTGCTCCGTGTGCGGTATCGGGCTCGGCGTGTCGCGCCGCTCAACTGCTCGGGTGTCCGCACCAATTCTCCCCGGGTGGGAGAAACTCGACCCTGTCGAGTAAGGGTCTACATCGCTCCTGTATCGCTCCAGAAGGTCCGGATCGATCAGCTGCAACTCGCCATGCGTGATCCATGTGTCCTCGATAGCGGGCCATCCTTTCCATCACACTAGGTAGCGCGGGTAGGATCCACTCCTGGTAACTGTCACCTGCTCATCCAGTATATGATCTATATGCTCACGCTGCCGTGACAACGAGGCTGGAGGTGGACACTCAGGTGTGGGTTCACTCACAAGGGGAGGAGATGGCTCGAAAGGCTCACTAGGGATCACCGCTGGGTCCCTATATGCAACAAGATCCAATACATTGAAAGTAGAGCTTATACTATATTCCTCGGGCAAGTCCACAACGTACGCATTGGATCCAACGCGTTTCAACACTCTGAATGGACCGGCTCCGTGAGCTTGCAACTTCTTAACGGTTCCAGAGGGAAACCGTTCAGGTCTTACCCTGATCATGACATATTCGCCCTCTTAGAACTCTCGGTGGTGTCGGTGGGCATCGGCTAACTCCTTGTAACGTGCATTGCTGGCCTCAATATGATGACGGATGTCGTCATGCAAACTCCTAACATGCCTAGCAAACGACTCGGCCGACTCCGACACTCTAGCATTGATAGGCATGGGGACAAGGTCAACGGGTTTCCTAGGCCTACGACCTGTGACAATCTCAAATGGACTCATGCCGGTAGACCTATTAACCGAATCATTATATGCAAACTTGGCCATGGGTAGAATGAGATCCCAATCCCCAATGCGGTTCCTAACAAGACACCTCAAAAGGTCTCCCAGACTCCTATTGACCACCTCGGTCTGACCATATGTCTGGGGATGATATGCAGTGAAAAACTTGAGGTGCGTACCCATCATATGTCATAGTGTCTTCCAAAAGTAGGAAGTGAATCTAACATCACAGTCAGACACTATAGTGCGAGGCAACCCGAACTTGCACACCACATGCGTAAGGAAAAGGCGGGCTACCCTCGAAGCATCCGAAGTCTTCGAGCAAGGAATAAAGAGTGCCATCTTCGAGAAACGGTCAACCACCACATAGACCGAATCATGCTTCCTGGAGGTACATGGGAATCCCAAAACAAAGTCCATGCTAACATCCTGCCACGGGGCATCAGGCACGGGAAGAGGCGTATAAAGGCCGGAGCTTTGCTTCTTCATCTTGGCCGTAGCACAGGTACAGCACTGAGCCACGATGTTAGCAACATCGCGCTTCAAGCTCGGCCAATAAAATCGATGCTCCACTGCCTCAATAGTCTTGTTCCGACCAAAGTGGCCGGCTAGACCTCCCGCATGTAGTTCCCACACTAAGAAATCTTGAACCGAAGTTCGGGGAACACATAGCCTGCTACCTCGAAAGAGGTAACCCTCCTGAAGCACATACTCATCAAGGTCTCTCGAGGGTCCGGCCTGGAGAGTGGTAAAAATCTGACCGAAGTCAGGACAATCAACATAGGCCTCCTTCATCTTCTCTAACCCTATGACCTCGGCACTCATGGTGGTAAGCAAACATGCTCGCCGACTCAAGGCATCAGCCACCTTGTTCTCCACTCCAGCCTTATGTTTAAGCACAAAGGTGAACTGCTGGAGATACTCGACCCAACGACTGTGACGCGAGTTAAGCTTCTTTTGGGAATGGAGGTACCTCAATGCCTCGTGATTGGAGTATAGGACAAACTCCTGATGTAAAAGATAGTACCTCCAATGCCTAAGAGCCTGAACAACTGCGTAGAATTCTTTATCATATGTGAAATATCACAATTTCGCGTCATTTAGCTTCTCGCTGAAATATGCAATCGGGTGGGACTCCTGACTCAAAACTCCTCCTATACCAACACCCGACGCATCACAGGAGACCTCAAACACCTTCGAGAAATCAGGCAATCGAAGGATAGGTGTCTGGGTCATGCGCTCCTTGATGTCCTTGAAGGCGGCCGATGCGGCCTTCGTCCATACAAATGTGCCCTTTCGGATACAATCCGTGATAGGGGTAGTGACGGAGCTAAACCCGCGGATGAAGCGACGATAGAACGTCGCAAGGCCATGAAAGCTACGGACATCATGAACCGTACGGGGTTCCGGCCACTCAACAATGGCCCGGACCTTCTCCGGATCGGCGGAGACCCCAGTACTAGACACAATGAAACCCAAGAAGGTAAGCTGAGATGTCATGAAGGCGTACTTCTGTGGGTTTGCAAACAACTGCTCTCGCCGAAGAAGTAGACAGACCTGCCGAAGGTGGTCTAAGTGGTCCCCCGTGGTGCGACTATGGATAAGGATATCATCAAAATACACCACTACAAAGACTCTAATGAAAGGTCGAAGGACCTGAGTCATGAGTCGCATGAATGTGCTAGGGGCATTGGTCAACCCAAAAGGCATGACCAACCACTCATATAGACCGTCCTTGGTCTTAAATGCGGTCTTCCACTCATCACCTGGCCTAATCCTCACCTGATGGTAGCCACTCTTAAGATCGATCTTCGAAAAGATAGTGGCTCCTGCCATCATGTCTAGCATGTCATCAAGGCGGGGAATAGGGAACCTGTACTTCACGGTGATTTTGTTGATGGCACGACTATCAATGCACATTCTCCACGTGCCATCCTTCTTCGGGGCGAGTAACGTGGGTACAGCACATGGACTCATGCTGTCCCGAACAGACCCTCTCTGCACTAACTCATCGACCTGCCGTTTAAGCTCGGCATGCTCCGTGGGACTCATGCGATATTGTGGAAGGTTGGGCAAGGAAGAGCCCGGAACAAGGTCGATGGCATGCTGAATATCCCGCATAGGTGGTGGTGGCGAGTATTGGGTACCTCGACGGGTGGGCATGCAACTGACAGACGACCTAGAAGACACCGACTAATGCAAACACTCACTCAATGATGCACTTAGACCTAAACCAATATCCGGTACGGGGAGGAGTTAATCGATCCGAAGATCACTCCCGCAAGTGTGCGACCTCCCGATAGGCGTAGCCTAACGTTTTGACAACACCTTTTAAGATACCGAATTATCGGGATGAAATGCAATTTTAAAACACTCTCTTTTTTTTGGTTTTGAAAGTAATGATGGTCCTAGACTCGACATAGACCATGATGCATGCAAGACATATGCAATGACTACCCTAGACTCGACTCGCTCTGATACCAAACTGATGCGGGACGGACACAGGGGCCGACTCTACTTGGTATGGATCTCGGACTCTAGATGCGGACACGACCAGCAACACATGATGGGAGAGACATTAGGCCCGACACGGAGAGCTCCTATGGGCTATACGTCGCTAACAGAACGCAAGCTCACTCGTCGTCCCAAGCGAGGGAAACGCGGATCGTGAGCGGTTGAAGAATCGGCAGAGTTCAAGGTAGTCAGACTCACTTCCGGACTCGGATCGAGTAGCGGGTCGGGTCACTCTCACACTCACAGCGGTGACATGAACACACGAGCTAGTACCTATCACTCTCGATAGCGGCAAACACCATATACTAGCTAAGCAAATGAACGCCAAGAAGTTCGGACCATTACCTCCACGCACCCGGCGTGGCGAAGACAACCCCGGCCGAGTTACGGACTCCCGGTTAACAATGATTACAGCAATACACTAAGTTGACCCACTCCACGCAGGGAGGTAAAAGGTCACATGTGGGGTTCGGGAATCGTGCAAATCGGGTTGACGGACAGCATCATGATGTCGCCCGACGATGCCGAACTCCGCGTTTTCGTGCTTTCTGAGTGGCAGGTTTTATGGACCCGTGGGGCCCGCGGATGGCGCTGTCCTCCGGATCTGTGGGGGTGAGACCCACTGTGATGGGGACCCCTGGTGGCGTGCCTCCACGGACGGCGGTCGGCCGGGAGCACCGATCGGGGGTCGATCGGCCCTGATTCCCAATTCTGGAACTAGCTTCCCACAGATTTTGGTTGCTGTCTTCCGGCGCGCGCTCCGGTGAAAACGGCCGCTGCGATCAATCCCAATGTCGGATCGGGACGCATGACCTATCGTTGGAAAGCTCTCGTCAACTGCTTCAATCTAGAGCCAGAAATATCTGTTGGATCTGGCCGGATCAGAACTTTATTGAATTTACAAGTCCCTGTTGTACAGTAACTGAAATCTCAGATCTACAGGTGAGTTGTCTGAAGACTGCCTTTGACCGTGAGGAAGATGGCCGATTAAGCTCCTCAGCTCTCCATCAAACTTGTGGGATTGTGAACAAGGAGAACGGGGATATTTTTTGTGGACTGATTGGAGGTCGCTGTGATTTGTTATGATTTGTTTACTGGAGGGTGGTCGGATCTGGGAACTGGTGGACAGCACTGTAGCTATCTCTGAGATCGATTTTTGAAAAATATGGGATTGCCTCACAAAAATTCAATAAAATTTTGGGACGGTGGGGTTGATGGACAGAACCCCAGTAAAAGTGGGAGCGCTAAAAAAAATCGGAAAGAGGTCCGAACAGGGGAAACACATGGCGGGTGGAAATTGAAACAGCAAGTAGATAGATCTGGAAATTAAGGATGGATAAAAATACAAAAATACCAAATGGGTTCTTTATGACCAACCAAAATTTTTGGGACGTGCTTGACACCTCTGGAGCTTCCCCTAAAATCCCCAGATCGATCGGAGCTCGTGGCTGACACATAGAATTCGTGGAAGCTGTTGTGGTCGGATGAAGGCAGAACTCCGACTATCTCGGCGGTGATGCGATGGCGGCTCGTGACGGCGGCGGCGGCGATTGGAATGATAAGGGGAGGAGTCACACCTCCAGAGGGAAGTCTTCACAGCTCCAAGGGGGAGAGAGGGGCGGCCTAGGCCTTTGCTCAAGCAATTTTCCAAGTTCAAATGGTATTTTTTTCTCCAAAATGGGAAATTACAAGTATTTATGTGTTACATCTCAAATCCATTGTCCACCGTTGGATCTAGGGGATGGGAATGGGTGGCCTGGATTGAGTGTGACACACACACACAAAATACAATAAATAAATTAAGGGGGGGGGGCTCATTGACTAGGGTGGGTCAAGGGGACATGGTAGGTGGGAATGGGTGGATTTTGTTGACATTTGTATTCCAATGTCCCCCCACTTGGCCCACCCTTCTAGAAGCCTCCATGTGGAAGGTTGACTGACCCCACATGGGACCCTAGGCTGAGGTGGCTGAATGGGATGGGGCCTGGGGGGCCCGTGGGGCCTACGTGGTCCAAATTGCACATAAGCCCCTATTACAATCAAAATAGCAAACCGAATATAATGAAATAAACACAAATTACACACAAATAAAGTCTAACTAATATGATAAATGGGGAGGCTTAAGACGGAGTCTCCAGGCTGTCTCCGAGCTAGATGGACACTGAGGTGGCTCGAGTCGTGCTCCGTGTGCGGTACCGGTGGCTCGGCGTGTCGCGCCGCTCAACTGCTCGGGTGTCCGCACCAGATTCTTTCCGAACTTTAGTGCGTCCACACCCACGTGAAGAACCTTCCTTGCCCACAGTCATATATAATGTGAAGAAGCCTTGTTAACATTAAGAAATATCAATATGCCAAGCCTTTCACGTGTTAACGTGATAAGTGTGTAATCATATCTTATATATATAAACATATGCATTAATGTTATATATATATATGCTATGTATATAGCTATATTATATATAAATATATTGTGAATATATATATATATGTATTATGAGTATATATATTATGAATATAGATATATTATATATAAATATGTTATATTAATAGATAGATATGTTTATATATATATATATATATTATGAATTATGAATATGTTATATTATGTCTATAAATATATATATTAAGAATAGATTATATATTATATAAGTGAGTATTTGATTTTTAGTTTTATTTATTTTGTTTTCTTTTCTTTATTTGAATTATAGAAATATATATAGTAGTATGATATATATGTATATATATATATATGTATATATATATATGAATAGATAGATAGAGATATAGAATATATATGAGTATATATATATTTATTGTTTTCATTTTTTCATTTTTTTTCTTTTAAATTAAGATTGGGCGTGGTCGGCCATGGGTTTTGGCTTATTTTTGCGCAGACTTGTGGAGTTCTTGTCATGTGCATGTAAAATAACATATTTATTTATCAAATTATAATAATTTCATCAAACTAAGCATTTTGATCAGAAATCGATATTAAGTGTGATAAGTGTATAATTATTAACATTAAAGCTCATAAAACGTGTCTATATCATGAAGTAACTCATACAAATGCACACTTATCACTCGGCAATGGCATGCCCCTTGATCGCCTTCTGACTGACGTAGGTGATATCAAACTGATTGAGAAAGCTTTGCCATCGATCTCACCAAGCGATCAGTCAATACAGGCTTCTCCAACAAGTACTTGATTGGGTCCATTCGCACCAAGAGCTTCAACTGATGGGCTAGGAAGTAGTGTTTCAAGTTTTGGGCGACCTAGATGACGGCCGCACATGTCCTTTCCATAGCGGTGTAGTTTTTCTCCGCTTCATTAAACAATTTTGACAAGTAGTAGACTGCTTGTTCTTTCTTCGCGTCGTCATATTGAGCCAAGACTGCTCCAATAGATTCTTCCGTGGTGGACACAGAGCCGTAGAGGTCGACCTGGGACCGGGGGTGCCAGGACGAGAGGATTGAGGAGGTATCTCTTCAGATCTTCAAAGGCCTTTTGGCATTTATCATTCCATACGAACTTGGCCTCTCCCTTGAGCCTGTCGTAAAACGGCTTGCATCGTTGAGAATGGTGAGATATGAATCTCCTAATGGACTGTAAATGCCCAATCAAACCTCGAACTTCTTTCATATTCTTGGGAAGAGGCATCTCAGCAATTTCCTTGGCCTTTTAGGGTCTATTTCAATTCCTATTTTGCTGACTATAAACCCTAGAAGCTTACCTGAATAGACCCCGAACACACACTTCATGGGGTTCATCTTAAGTTGGTGCTCTCGAGACCTTTGGAGAACTGCGTGGAGGACCTCAGCATGGTCGCTCCTGGTTTTGGACTTAACCATAATATCATCCACATATACTTCCATGTGAACGTGCATCATATTGTGGAAGATGGCCATCATAGCCCTTTGATATGTGGCTTCCGCATTTTTTAGTTCGAAGGGCATGATAACATTGCAATAGGTCCCCCACAGAGTGGTGAAGGATGTCTTCTCCTGGTCTTCCTCCACTAAGCGGATCTGGTTGTATCCCGAGAAGCCATCCATGAAGGACAACATTTCGTAGCCGGTGGTATTGCCTACAAGGACGTCTATGTGCAGAAGAGGAAAATCGTCCTTAGGGGAAGCACGAATGAGATCACAGAAATCTATACAGATCCAGACCCTACCGTCCTTCTTCATGACGGGGATGATGCTAGCTACCCATTGTGGATATAAGACTACTCGGATGAACTTGGCCTTATGCACATTGTCAACTTCCTCTTCTACTTTGAGGGTGAGCTTCGGATGAACCTACCTTAGCTTTTGTTTAACAGCTCTTGCATCGGGCTTCAAAACAAGGCAGTGTTCCACCAGTGAGGGATCTAAGCCCAGCATGTCCTCGTAGGACCAAGCAAAGGCATCAGGGAATTCCTTGAGCACTGCTACAATGGATGCTTCTTCTTCACTCTTCAAATTGGCATTTATTAAAATGACTTTAGGATTATCCTTGGTGCCCAGGTTGACTTCCTTGGTTGACTCATCTACTGACATGTTAGGCTCGTCAAACCTTCTAGTCCCATTGACAAAGGGAGCTATGGGGTCAGTGCAATCCTATGGTAGCTTCTCTTCTTCATCATCATCACTATCATCTTCATCTTCTAAAACATAGACCCCTAAGCCATCGTCTAGTGAAGACCCTTCTACTTCCGCTGCCCCTAGGGGAATGGGTGTTGATACAAAATCGGAGACCTGACATAACTGCATGGACTTTTGCGCTAGCTGGCTGATGTAGCGCGCAGGAATCTGACGAACACTAGTTTGTTTGGAATGGGGAGGAGAAGACACTCTAGACTGACCTGAACCTAGACTCGATTCTACACTACTATGTACAAGGGAAACATGAGAGAGAGGGTTCAAGGTGAAAAGTGTCGGCCCTTGGCCGAGGGATCGAGGTTCCATGGAGGAGGTTTCTTCTACAGTGAGCTCACATGTCCACATTTGGAGATTTACATTTTTTTTTGGTGGTCATGGCTAAGCGTGCAGATGACATGCGTTGATTGTTCCACTATCGAGTGAGTAAGGAGTGGAGGAAAAGGTGGATGAAACAGGAAGGGAATGAAGCAGATAGGAGCCGACCTATCTAATGCTAGAAAAGTGTCTATAGGTGAGGCATCGTTAGGAGGTTTATCAAGGTGGAATAGAGAAAGGAGCCCAAAATCATCTTGGAGCAATTGATCTGGAGGAACTTCCTTTTGGATGATTATGTGTTTCTCACTCGGCTCAACCCGAGTCCCTGGCTGTATCGGGCCTTTGACAAAGTGGTCATAAAGTTGACCCCTAGCTTGAGTGGTTTTAGATGTGTTTTCAACTGAATAGCCTAAACCTGCGTGACCTTTGGAGACTTTGAGTCTCGTCCTGCGAGTGGGGCCCTGCTCGTGCTGACCTAGACCTCTACCCATCGTGAAGCTCATTCTTGCCATCACCCCCCACCCTTTTCCAAATGAGATGTTTGAGTGGGTGATTGGCTGGGGAAGAATGGAGTGATTTGGTTGACATAGGGTGGAGGGCCCTACGGTGCCCACTATAAAGAGGATAGGTTTCTTTCCCTTGTCCGGAATGGCCATGAAGGGAATCTGTTCGAAGGTAATAGCATTGAGGATTTCCACCAACGAGATACTCTTGATTTTAATCACACTACCATTATAGGGGAATTTGAAGCACTGATGCGCAGTTGATGGGATTCCTAGGGTTTGTTCAATCCACGGCCGCCCTAGGTTGGCTTTGTACATCGGGTCAACATCTAGGACAAAGAAATCCGAACACATGACCACGGGGCCTAGGCCAAGTTGTAGAGTTACCTTGCCTTTAGCACACCATCTTGAGTTGTCGTATGTAGAAATGGTGGTGCATACTTCTTCTAGATTCTCCTCATGCAGGCCAATCTTTTGAATGGTTTTCATGGGACACACATTAATCGAAACTCCCGTGTCAATCAAAGTGGAGTCAACCTTGACCCCGTTGAGAGTAACAGTGAGGTATAACGGGAGTGACATGCTTTCAGGTGGAGTGAGGTCTTTATCAGAAAAGGATATGGAGGGACCTTGAGTGAGGGCTAGGATGGCGTCCGTCACGCCACTAGCTGGGAGATCCTCATTGACCGTGATCTTTTGCAGGAATTGAAGCAATGTGGATTGTGTTGCATCCCTACGGTTTTGATGATGTCTCACACTATAAATCAATCTTCTATCTCTAGATTAATTCATGTTTCATCATGTTAATGAGTGCAGTACATATGATTGTCAGATAATATGCTCCCCTGGAGCAGTGATTGCTCCCCTGTGCATGAGTGTGTGCATGAGTGCTCTATCAGATTCGCATGTCTGTACATTGCATCTGTCTGTGCTGCACTCATAAAGTCCATACATTGTGTGTTTGTGCATCAAAGTCTATACATTGGTTAGGCTTGTTCATGCAACATTCATCCAAGTCTATACATCGCCTTCAGACCTTCAAGTCTATACACTCCATGCTCATTCAAGTCTATACATTGGCTCAAACATTCCAACTCTGTACAATGGTCCTTCGAACACTCCAAGTTTATACAGTCTGCCTTCACGATTCAGAGTCTATACATCGTTCCTCAAAGGCAAAGTCTGTACACTGCTCACCGTCTCACTAAGTGTCTCTCTTGCTAGTCTATTCATCGCATAGCTCTTCATATAGGAAGTCTATACACTGGTAGTGCATTCAAGTCTTTCACAAGTCTGTACATCAGACGCGCATGCTCGCCTGTCCCTCCGGATGCTCTCCTGGGACCGAGTATGCTCTCCAGTGACTGTTAATGCTCCGATTGGCCAGCGTCTCTCTTGATCAAGTCTATACACTCATTCACTGTTCATGCATTCACAGTGAAGTCTGTACATTCGTTTGGCTATGCATCACTATCCACCAAGTCTATACATTGGTAGAGTCTGTACATCAGACGCGCATGCTCGCCTGTCCCTCCGGATGCTCTCCTGGGACCGAGTATGCTCTCTAGTGACTGTTAATGCTCCGATTGGCCAGCGTCTCTCTTGATCAAGTCTATACACTCATTCACTGTTCATGCGTTCACAATGAAGTCTGTACATTCGTTTGGCTATGCATCACTATCCACCAAGTCTATACATTGGTAGAGTCTGTACATCAGACGCGCATGCTCACCTGTCCCCCCGGATGCTCTCCTGGGACTGAGTATGATCTCCAGTGACTGTTAATGCTTCCCTAACTTTGAGGATGCTCCCCTGGAGCAGCGATTGCTCCCCAGAGACAGCATGTGCTCCACATGCTCCCCTGACGCTGGTGATGCTGTCCAGAGGCCATAGATGCTCCCCTGAGACTTCATATGCTCCCGTGCGAGAACGCACTAGTCTCTGGGTATTTAAAAGAATTGTATTACATGCATTCCCTTTCACTAAGTCTGTACAATGCATGCGTTTTCACAAGTCTATACAATGCATTTCATTTTACAAAGTGTCGACACCAAGTTGATAATCCGATACTCTGTCTGCAGGTGATACAGGTCAATGATTGGGCACGTGAACCAAGGATGATACCTGGCACGTGATCCGAGAAGGCTCTGGAAAGGGAGGGAACGAGACTCCCTCGTGTGAAGGCCTGAAACTCAGGTCGAAAGCCAAATAAAAGGTGCCCTCTGCGAAGAGATGGAGTGAACTAGAAAAAAAAGCCTAAGAGCAGAATTCCTGAGCAGAAGAAGAAAAGAGAGAGAGCCTCCACGTTCCAGAAAGAAGATAGAGAGAAAAGATTAGAGAGTAGTCTTGTGAGAGAAAATTCTGAGTGAGAGAGTAGAGTCTATTTACTTCTTCGGAAGCTACATTTGTATTTGATTTTTCTGAAACGATTTGTGTTCATCGTTGGTCTTGTTTGCATTTCTGGTTTTCCTTTTATTTCTTCACATATCTGATCTTGAGTTGTTACCCTCCGGTGTTTGGAGGAAGGGAGTGTTACTCCGGTTTCCCTCTGGGCTGCAGAGGAAGAGAGATCGTAGATCTCTAGTTCTGCTAGTGACGGGTTGTCATTAGCAGGTTCCCTCCTGGTTGGAGGAAGGGAGAGCTATCTCCGGTTCTGTTCTAGCTAGTAGCTGGAACAGGTTCCAAGCTCTGTGGGTAGCAGAGCTTGGTTGAGGGATTTGTTTCCCTTGGTTATTCAAGCTGTGTGGCAGCACATTGTTTGCAGACTGAGTCTGCAGGTTTCTAACATTGGCTAGTGGAATCCTTACTCTAGTTGGAGTAAGGGGTGGATGTAGATTGTGGACTACAATCAAATGACCTTAAAATCTCTTGTCTCCTCTGTGGTTTGCTGCAATCGTTGATGCTCTCTATCTGCTTGGGAATGTGCTTGTGTGTGGACGGCCTATTCTAATCGCATTTTATTACTCTGTCTTAGTTTCTCACTGCATTGGCTAATTTGTTTAGCTATATTCGGTAGGGTGATTTTCGAAGGAGTGATTTTCCGCTGAAGTTGTTTAAATAGGGAGTGATTTATTGAACCCCCCCCCCTTCTATATCACTCTTGCTACGCTAACAATTGGTATCAGAGCAGGTTCGCATCATGTGGGCGAACGGTTAGGGAAATGCTAATGGTCCTAGAAGCTTCATGGCTGAAGGTCAATCCATTAGTCGCCCTCCATTTTTTGATGGTAATAATTATCTGTTTTGGAAGAACAGGATGGAAGTGTTTATCAGAGCACAGAGCCACAAGCTGTGGAGGGTAATCACGGTTGGCCCATATGATCTGCCACCGAACGAGGATGCGCGGACAGATGACCATGTCAAGCTGTCTTCACTCAACTGGACGACGCTGAACATCATCTAGTGTGCTGTTCACCCAGAAGAAGATGCCCGTATATCTGCCTACAGGACTGCCAAGCGAATGTGGGATGAGCTGCAATTAATCTACGAAGGTACAGCTCAAGTGAAAGCCTCGAAGGTAAACCTTTACACCTCTAAGTATGAACTGTTTAGGATGAATGTAGAGGAGAATATTACTGAAATGTATGCCAGGTTGTCCCTCATCACGAACACACTTAAGGGGCTAGGGAAGGATCCAGCTGAGGCAGACATAGTCAGGAAAATTCTTAGATCCTTATCCCCAGCATGGCACACTAAGGCCATCGTGATTGAAGAGTCAAAAGATCTGACGACCTTGACAGTGAATGAACTCATAGGATCCCTCATGACCTATGAGATGAATTTCAAAGGAGGTGGTGAAGGAAGTGATAGGAAGGCTAAGAATATAGCACTCAAGGCATCTCGCAACAAGAGTAGCAGTAGCAGTAGCAGCAATAGCAGCAACAGAAGTAGCGGTGAGTCTGATGGCTTCTCAGATCTCGACCAGAAGGAGCAGGCAATGCTCACATGTCAGTTCAGTAAATTTTTAAGGAGAAAGGGGAAGACCTTTAGGAGAAAAAAGCCATACTCCTTTAACAAGAATGTTGAATCTACCAATTATAGGGATAGAAATCCTAAGAGACTGACCTGTTATCATTGTAACAAACAGGGACACATGAAAGGCGAATGCCCAGATCTTCAGAAGAAGGGTACCTACTTCCAGAAGAAGAACACAAAAGTGCAGAAGAAGAAGAAGCCGCAGGCGATGGTATGCACATGGAGCGAGGAGGAAGAAGATCCTGAAGATACTTCCTCAAAGGAGGATGAAGAAGGAATTTATCTTATGGCAAACAGTGAAGAGGAGGTAACCAATGTTTTTGAAAATTTTACGATTGATGACTGGGAAGATGCTTATGCTGAGTTATTAGATAAGTTCAATTCTCTTAGTAAAGAGCATAGGGTTCTGAAAAGAAAATTTAATATTAATGTTGAAGAACAAACCCAGGTCTGTGAGGAAAATCACAAACTAAAAGAGCAACTAGAAGAAATGACCTCACTAAGAAAAGAAAATGATAAGCTCAAGGGAGAAAACCAGGACAGTCAAAATCAGCTGAATGAACTCAAAATACGAATTGAAGAAAGCTTAAATGAAAGAAGAGTGAACTCAAAAAAATATCAAGCTGTTAAGAAAGTCAATGGTGAACTTCTAAAAAATTCTGAGTCCCTTCAAAAGAAGCTGGAAGACAAACAGAAAGTCTTGGAAAAGTTTGTCCAAGGAAAATCCAGTCTGGATGCAATACTGGGGGCTAGGGTTAATTTCAATAAGGAGGGTCTGGGCTATGACCCATCTAACAAAAGACCCTTACAATTCAAAACCATTACCTTCTGCCCAGAGAAGGGACAAGAAAAGCTGGACACACTGTCCAGCTCAAACAGGAGTAAGGGAACTCAAGGTCAGAAGGAAAATTCTAAAAACAGTGCTGATCAACATTTTAAAATGGGAATGAATTTTATGAAAAATTTCACTAAACCTACAAATCAGAACATAAATGATAAATGGACCAAGCAAGGGGATCAGAAGAAAAGATGGAAGTACTACAATCAAATGGGTCCAAAGAGGACCTACTGGAGAAATGATCATCATCTTCAAAAATCTGCTGATCAACAAACTTACAGGAGATATTCTAGAAATGGCAAGCCTAATGAATGGAATAAAACTTACTTTTCCAGACCAGCCGGCTATAATTTCAATAAAACAGAAGTAAAGGTGCCAGAGAAAATAATGTTGAAGCAAATCTGGATTCCTAAACATTTGATCAGTGAATTGAACAATGTCTTTGGACCCAACTCATCTTGGGTTCCAAATCACTTTGCTTGACTTTGTTGTGTAGGTCGGCCTGGCAGCTGAAGACAACAAGTGGTACCTCGACATTGGCTGCACAGGCACATGACAGGAGACCGATCCAAGTTCAGCAAGATAGAGATGAAGGTAGGGGGTCTGGTCAAGTTTGGAGGAAAGAACAATGGTAAGATTATTGGAGTTGGTACAGTGGGTAAGTCTTCCAAAAACTCCATTGAAAAAGTTCTACTTGTGGAAGGTCTTCAACACAACCTGATTAGCATTAGTCAGTTATGTGACAAGGGTCACAGGGTTGTATTTGATGATAATTCATGCAAAATCTTTGAAATAAATTCTGATGTGGTTAAATTTGTAGCCAACAAGATTAATAATGTCTACATAGTAGACTTAGATAAGGAATCTCAATCTAATATTTGTTTATCTGCCAATTCTGAAAATGATGCTTTTGAATGGCATAGACGTCTAGGTCATGCTAGCTTTACTACTTTAAATAAATTGGTCAAGCATGATTTAGTTAGTGGCATGCCTAGAATTAAATTCAATTCTATATCAAAATCATGTGATGCTTGTGCTCTAGGCAAACAGACCAGAAACTCTTTCAAATTAAGATCTGAGCCATTGTCCTCTAGACCAATGGAACTTCTCCATATCGACCTTTTCGGTCCCACTAGAACTCAGAGTCTTAATGGAAACAGGTTTGGATATGTCATCATAGATGACTTCTCTAGATATTCATGGATATTCTTCTTAGCAAATAAGAGTGATGCATTTCAAAAGTTTAATCTGTTTTTCAATAAGGTCAAACAAGAAGGAAAACACAAGATCTGTACTATTCAATCTGATCATGGAGGTGAGT
This sequence comes from Amorphophallus konjac, assembly GCA_022559845.1. Taxonomy (NCBI): domain Eukaryota; kingdom Viridiplantae; phylum Streptophyta; class Magnoliopsida; order Alismatales; family Araceae; genus Amorphophallus; species Amorphophallus konjac. The sequence continues at coordinate 277,082,466 of CM040122.1, forward strand.
TTGAAAACTCCATGTTTTCTGATCTTTGTGAAAGAGAGGGACTAACTCACAGGTTTTCTTCTCCCAGGACACCTGAACAGAATGGGATTGTGGAGAGAAGAAATTGAACTGTGGTGGAGATGGCCCGAACCATGCTGATTGAAAGTAAGTTACCTAGAAGGTTTTGGGTAGAAGCGGCCAATACAGCAACTTACATAATCAACAGGGCCATGGTAAGACCCATTCACAAGAAAACACCCTATGAGCTTCTAAAAGATAAGAAACCAAACTTGTTTCATTTCAGAATTTTTGGAGCAAAATATTTTATTCACAATAATGACAAGAAAGATTTAGACAAGTTTGAAGCTAAAAGCTCCCCTGGAATATTTTTGGGATATTCAGAAGTGTCTAGGGCATATAGAGTCTTCAACATAACAGACAAAAAGGTTGAAGAGTCTCCACACATTATATTCAGTGAAAAGAAAGATGTGTCTAACATTGAAAATTTTGACTGGGACTCCAATCATGATGGGGAATTCCTAGTAGACCAAGAAGAAGAGAAGACTCAGGCGAGTGGAACAACAAATCCCCTCAATTAGGAAGGGCCAAGAGAAACAGGTGAGTCTTCAACCAATGTTAGATTTCTTAAAGACCATCCGATAGATAATGTCATAGGCAATCCTGAAGATCCTCTTCGGACTAGGTCTCATTTTAGGAATGTGAATAATGAAGACTTAATTGCTTTAGTCTCACAAATTGAACCCAAATCAATAGAAGAGGCCTTGGCTGATCAAGCTTGGGTTAATGCCATGAGTGAGGAATTAGGCGAGTTCGAAAGAAATAATGTCTGGGAACTTGTTCCAAGACCAGATAATGTTAATATCATAGGAACTAAGTGGGTGTTCAAAAATAAAATGAATGAAGATGGAGTCATCTCAAGGAATAAGGCCAGACTAGTAGCCAAGGGCTACTGTCAGGAATTTGGTGTAGACTTCGATGAATCCTATGCACCTGTTGCTAGGATGGAAGCCATAAGAATGTTGCTTGCCTTTACATGTTCAAAGAATATAAAACTCTAACAAATGGATGTGAAAAGTGCCTTTTTAAATGGAGTCATTAAAGAAGAGGTTTTTGTTGAACAACCCCCTGGATTTCAATTTTCTCCTCAACCTGACCAAGTTTTCAGGTTAAACAAAGCCTTGTATGGTCTAAAGCAGGCTCCAAGAGCATGGTATGAAAGATTGACTGAATTTCTGATCAGCAAGGGCTACAAAAGAGGTAAGGTTGATCAAACTCTATTTACCAAGGGTACAAATAGAGATCTCATCATAGTTCAGGTATATGTAGATGACATAGTATTTGGATCAACTAAGCATGAAATATGTGATGAATTTTCTAAAATGATGTCTACTGAATTTGAAATGAGTTTGGTTGGTGAACTAAAATACTTTCTTGGCTTGCAGGTACAGCAGCTAGAGGATGGGTGCTTCATCAACCAGACCAAATACACATTGGAACTGTTCAAGGGGTTTGGTATGGAAAACTTAAAGCACATTACAACACCCATGGGTACAAATACCTCACTGGATGCAGATGAGACAGGTAAAGAAGTAAATGCCAAACTTTATCGAGGTATGATTGGATCTCTTCTTTACTTGACAGATTCTAGACCTGATATATAATTTAGTGTAGGAATGTGTGCAAGGTATCAGTCTAGACCTACTGAATTACATTTAGCTGCAGTGAAAAGAATTTTCAGATATTTGTCAACTACTCATTCTCTTGGTTTATGGTTTCCTGCATCACACACATTTAACTTAGTTGCATATACAGATGTTGATTATGCAGGCTGTAAACTAGACAGGAAAAGCACTAGTGGTCATTGTGAATTTTTGGGTGGGTGTTTAGTGTCTTGGGGCTCCAAGAAATAACATTCTGTGGCCCTCTCCACTGTAAAAGCTGAATATGTAGCTGCAGGGAGTTGTGGAACACAAGTCATATGGATTAAACACCAACTTCAGGACTACCAAGTAGACCTGGGGTGCACACCTATCTATTGTGATAACACAAGTGCCATTAATCTTGCCAAAAATTCTGTTTTGCATTCACGCACCAAACACATAGAGATGAGACATCATTTCATAAGAGATGAGGTTTCTAAACATAATTTTGAACTGATTCATGTAGGCACAGATAATCAGATTGCTGACATCTTCACTAAACCTTTGGATAATGAAAAATTCGCATCACTGAGAAGAGAATTAGGCTTATAGAAACTGTGAAGCCTGTTCTTTTTATGAGGGGGAGCTCTGTCTATCTGTAGGTTAGCTTTCAGGACTGCTTTGAGTGAGGGGGAGCTGAGTTCTGTGAGAGGAAGAGTTCTTTGACAGATTCAAAAAGTATGACCAGATATGTGTCTTTGCTGAGTTTCATGTCAGATCTACTGTGGTTCTCTCAGACAGTAGAATGTCACTCAATTCTTAAGTCTATAAGTCAGTGATTCTAAAATCCAGTCAGAATCTTTCCTTTAGTATTCTTTCAGAGATCTGGATTAATTGTAAAAGGTATATCTTCCTACATTGTTACTAATTCTGGTTCAGAGCAAAACTTGTATGTCTTGATATGTGACCCAATCAGCTTGAAATCTAGACTTCAAGACTCACTTCAAGAAATAGTCCTTCTGATATTGCCTTCAATCATTCTATCTCTTCAACACAAGGGCTTAACTGAACAAACATGTCTTGTTTTACGCACTGAGAAACTGGGAGTTTCATCAATGAAATGAATATTTCTCTTATGTCATGAGGTGTCAAATGCTTAAAAAATGAATGAGACGACATGACAGAGCAATGGTGGCTTGCTGGTGAGTAACTGGGGACTCTGACCTCTAATCAAGGCGTTTTCTCAAGTCAAAAGCCACAGTTACTAACTCTGTTCCTTTAAAAAAAAAAACAAAGGAAGTAATGAGGTACTCACTCTGAGTAACTAGGGATTCAGGCCTCTAATCAAAGGTGTATCTCTAAAGTCAAAAGAGTGAATCACCAACTTACTCATTGATCTTCTTGAAAAACATCTCAAAACTTCCTTGTTGTTGTACAACTAATGGATTGTTTGTCCTCAATACCTTGAGAACACCTCTCAGAATTTGTCTCTTGCTGTCTTGTAGAATAGTTGAATGCTCAGCTATATCAGGCCACACTTGTTAACTCCTGCTCTAAATCATACACTTTGTATGCTGATAAACCTTTCTATCACTCAATGTCTCTATTGTGTACTGGGGTTTACAGAATCTTCACTTGAGTTTAGAACCTCACTTATTCTCTTAATACCTACTCATGACTTTCTGCACTAAGCAGTTACTACCCTTCGTCCTCATGTTGCCAGCACTTTCATATATTCTGCATTTCCTTTTGCTGATGTCAAAGGGGGAGAGAAGTTTAGCAATATCCGTAGATCAGATCATGAGTTTAGGGGGAGAGAAGTTTAGCAATATCCGTAGATTAGATCATGAGTTTAGGGGGAGATTTGTTCTTGAGCCAAGGAAATTACTTGTCTTGTGAGGAAAAAGAGCTGAGAGTGAGATGTGGGGGAGTGGTTTTTGAGAAAGAAAGAATTCTGCAGTAGCAGTTAGTTTGTCTGTGCTTGCACTTGCTTTGAATTTGCTTTGTTTGTTGAAGCTGCAGTTAATTGCTTGATATGCCATGATATTGCTTGATTCATAGTGTTGCCATCATCAAAAAGGGGGAGATTGTTGCATCCCTACGGTTTTGATGATGTCTCACACTATAAATCAATCTTCTATCTCTACATTAATTCATGTTTCATCATGTTAATGTGTGTAGTACATATGATTGTCAGATAATATGCTCCCCTGACGCTGAGAATGCTCCCTTGGAGCAGCGATTGCTCCCCTGTGCATGAGTGTGTGCATGAGTGTTCTATCAGATTCGCATGTCTGTACATTGCATCTGTCTGTGCTGCACTCATAAAGTCCATACATTGTGTGTTTGTGCATCAAAGTCTATACATTGGTTAGGCTTGTTCATGCAACGTTCATCCAAGTCTATACATCGCCTTCAGACCTTCAAGTCTATACACTCTATGCTCATTCAAGTCTATACATTGGCTCAAACATTCCAACTCTGTACAATGGTCCTTCGAACACTCCAAGTCTATACAGTCTGCCTTCACGATTCAGAGTCTATACATCGTTCCTCAAAGGCAAAGTCTGTACACTGCTCACCATCTCACTAAGTGTCTCTCTTGCTAGTCTATTCATCGCATAGCTCTTCATATAGGAAGTCTATACACTGGTCGTGCATTCAAGTCTTTCACAAGTCTGTACATCAGACGCGCATGCTCGCCTGTCCCTCCGGATGCTCTCCTGAGACCGAGTATGCTCTACAGTGACTGTTAATGCTCCGATTGGCCAGCGTCTCTCTTGATCAAGTCTATACACTCATTCACTGTTCATGCATTCACAGTGAAGTCTGTACATTCATTTGGCTATGCATCACTATCCACCAAGTCTATACATTGGTAGAGTCTGTACATCAGACGCGCATGCTCGCCTGTCCCTCCGGATGCTCTCCTGGGACAGAGTATGCTCTCCAGTGACTGTTAATGCTCCGATTGGTCAGCGTCTCTCTTGATCAAGCCTATACACTCATTCACTGTTCATGCATTCACAGTGAAGTCTGTACATTCGTTTGGCTATGCATCACTATCCACCAAGTCTATACATTGGTAGAGTCTGTACATCAGACGCGCATGCTCGCCTGTCCCCCCGGATGCTCTCCTGAGACCGAGTATGATCTCCAGTGACTGCTAATGCTTCCCTAACTTTGTGAATGCTCCCCTGGAGCAGCGATTACTCCCCAAAGATAGCATATGCTCCACATGCTCCCCTGACACTGGTGATGCTATCCAGAGGCCATAGATGCTCCCCTGAGACTTCATATGCTCCCGTGCGAGAACGCACTAGTCTCTAGGTATTTAAAAGAATTGTATTACATGCATTCCCTTTCACTAAGTCTGTACAATGCATGCGTTTTCACAAGTCTATACAATGCATTTCATTTTACAAAGTGTCGACACCAAGTTGATAATCCGATACTCTGTCTGCAGGTGATACAAGTCAATGATTGGGCACGTGAACCAAAGATGATACCTGGCACGTGATCCGAGAAGGCTCTGGAAAGGGAGGGAACGAGACTCCCTCGTGTGAAGGCCTGAAACTCAGGTCGAAAGCCATATAAAAGGTGCCCTCTGCGAAGAGATGGAGTAAACTAGAAAAAAAAAGCCTAAGAGCAGAATTTCTGAGCAGAAGAAGAAAAGAGAGAGAGCCTCCATGTTCCAGAAAGAAGATAGAGAGAAAAGATTAGAGAGCAGTCCTATGAGAGAAAAGTCTGAGTGAGAGAGTAGAGTCTATTTACTTCTTCGGAAGCTACATTTGTATTTGATTTTTGTGAAACGATTTGTGTTCATCGTTGGTCTTGTTTGCATTTTTGGTTTTCCTTTTATTTCTTCACATATCTGATCTTGAGTTGTTACCCTCCGGTGTTTGGAGGAAGGGAGTGTTACTCCAGTTTCCCTCTGGGCTGCAGAGGAAGAGAGATCGTAGATCTCTAGTTCTGCTAGTGACGGATTGTCATTAGCAGGTTCCCTCTTGGTTGGAGGAAGGGAGAGCTATCTCCGGTTCTGTTCTAGCTTGTAGCTGGAACAGGTTCCAAGCTCTGTGGGTAGCAGAGTTTGGTTGAGGGATTTGTTTCCCTTGGTTATTCAAGCTGTGTGGCAGCACATTGTTTGCAGACTGAGTCTGCAGGTTTCTAGCATTGGCTAGTGGAATCCTTACTCTAGTTGGAGTAAGGGGTGGATGTAGATTGTGGACTACAATCGAACCACCTTAAAATCTCTTGTCTCCTCTGTGGTTTGCTGCAATCGTTGATGCTCTCTATCTGCTTGGGAATGTGCTTGTGTGTGGACGGCCTATTCTAATCGCATTTTATTACTCTGTCTTAGTTTCTCACTACATTGGCTAATTTGTTTAGCTATATTCGGTAGGGTGATTTTCGAAGGAGTGATTTTCCGCTGAAGTTGTTTAAATAGGGAGTGATCTATTCAACCCCCCCTTCTATATCACTCTTGCTGCGCTAACTGATTGATGGGACGGGGACCTCTTGAGGAGCTCTAGAATAGAAACCTTAGCCGGCGTCCTGTCCAACTGCTGAAGGATATCATACTCCGTAGAGGGAGTTTGGGAATTAAAACCTTCTTTAGGCTAGGATTGCCTTTGGGATGGGGGAATGATGCGATTGCGAAGAGTGACATTTAGAGTAGCTTCTTTCGGAACCTCCGGCTCTAAAGGTTTTGGACGGATCAATTGCAAAGGAGGGGACCCGAATATGAATGACATGGAAGCTAGCTCTTCAGTAGGAGCACTAGGAACAGAAGAGGCTAGCTTAGGCTGAGGAGGATTTAACAAAACCAGTGGACGTTCTTGTTCCGTCCAGACGTCCGTAGGGGTGGCCGACCCTTAGAAGGGAGATCGTGGGGACGTGATCAAGGTGAGGGGACCTTGATGAGACACTGGGGATTGGACGGGAGGTGAGATTAGCCTCTAGGATTGGGACTCTTGCGTGGACATATTGACCTCAGCCCATTGTTGACACCCGTTTTAGCCCACAAGTTGTGTCATTTCTCTTATTCATCATTTTTGATACCCCGAATTAGCCATTGTTTTGGAGCTTTCTCGGATGGATTTCAAGCCCATTTTTACCATTTCATATCCTTTGAGTTTTGGAGATCATGATTTCTTAGAGCCCTGGAGCTTATCTTATCAAATTCCAGCTTCCAAGTCAGCTTACGGCCCATTTAGTTCGGCTTCCCTCAAGTAATCGGCTCTCTCTCACTACGTAGTCCTAAAAGTGGTCCTTTTCCATCTCTTTCTGTTCCTCTATTCAAAAAGTTGTCTTCATCAAAGTTATTCACCTTTCAAAGATCTACAACTTCTTCTTCTACGCCATTAGCCAGTTCTGCCCCGATTGTGAGCTATTCACATTTTTCCGGCGTGCTGTGTTGTTCACCTATTTTCCAAAATTTTCCTCTCTGTTCTAGCCCCATTTTCTCCATCTTCTGATCATTTTCTCGACTTACTTTCTTCATAAAAGTTCTTCCTCTCCGTTATCTACAATTTCTTCTTCTACCACTTTCACTAGTTCTGTCCACTCAAAAATTGAGGGTTTAGGTGTCCTGGTTCAACTCAAACTCTGCAGATTAAGCTCCGGGGCTCCCTTCCAAAAGCCATATCTTTCATATCCTTCATCCAAATAGAGTCCCGTTTTCTCCTATGACTTATCTTGAGTATTATCTCAAGATTGATCCAAAGATCTTGATATTTAATGGACTCTATCTCTTAAACTCGTGGAGGAAAGTTGGGGGTTTCACCACTTTTCTATAAAAACTGCCCAGCTCGCAGTTGCAAAGGGGGGCTCTTTTCGGACGTGGGGCGAAGCCATGCTGCGTTGCCAACTCAGAACTTTGACCTTGGCTTGAAGAGGGAAGTATTGGTTTTTCATTCCATCCTTCTGGGCTTGATTTCATGGTCTATACTCTTAGTTCTAGTCCTCTCAAAATCACAAATCATCACAGTTTTCTGCACTTTCTGCTGCACATGCATTTTTTCCCGTTTTGCATCAACGATTTCTCTCTATTCTCTCAATCAAATTTCATGATTTCAAATTCTATGCATGCACAACACACACACCTATCTCTTCCACCCTTCCACAGGGGTTAACAACCCTTCCCTCGGTGAGTTTGCCCTCAATTTCTACCACTATTTTATCACTACGGGATTGATACTACACATGCATGTTCTAATGGGTTTTTTATCCTTGTTTTGACTTTATTTTGCAGGAGAGCATGAATACAATGTGAGGCCTTCTTCATCTAGCCGGCTGGAAGGAGAAGAGGTTTGAGTCCATAAGTTCCCCGCGTCCCATTCTTAAGCGCGATCAATTCATTAAGTTCCAAGGTACACGGTGCCGTTCCTCTCATTTCGTCATCCTTTGGCGTTGTTGGAACCTTGGTGGCGATCACGGTTAGTATTTCTCATTCTTTCATCCCCCCTTATCTTTCATTCACATGTTTATGCATGTATGTATTTAAAGGGGGTGGGATAGGAATCTAATTAAAACAAATCAATAGTTTTTTGGCGATCACGGTGGGACACCAATGCCCATCACGTTTGTTTTATTGCTCTTTTGTAAGTTGGGTGTGTGCATATGCATATTTAGGTGATATTTTGTCCATTCTTCCACTGTTTGGGGCGTTTTAAGGGCTCTGGTCGTGTGATGGCCCTGTAGTAGATCGTCGGAGGAGTGTAACGGTCATTTGATAGACCGTTACATGTTCTGGCATGTCTTGCGTGCATGCTCACGGGGCCCTGTTCGTCGTGGCATAACTTTTGATCCCGGAGTCCGATTGTGCTGATGTTTCTTTTGTTAAATAGCCCTTTATATTGTCTTTCCATCCATATATCATTTGCATCATTTGGTTAACATTTGCATATTCTAATATTGTCCAACTTTTTGAGTTTTGTGTATAAGTTCTGCAGGCAGGCTCAGAGACAGGTTCACAGGTACATCTTTACTCAGTGATTTGACTACCTTCCCGGTGTCTGATTGCACAGATTTCTATTCCATTGGATAGTCCTTTGTAGTATCTTTCCATACATAGCTTATTTGCATCATTTGGGTCTTATTTACTTAGTTAAAAATTGTCATCACTTTAGCATTTTGTCCATAAAATCTGCATGTGGTCTGCGCATAGGTTCACGGTGGCAACTTTGCTCAGTGATTTGATTGACCTCTCGGGGTCAGATTGATCTGTTCTTGGGTCCCTTGTGCAGACCTTTGTATTGTCTTTCCATCCATATACTATTTGTCTTATTTGGATCATGTTTGCATAGTTTAATCTAGTCTTGATTTTCTAGTTTTAAGCTAGAATTTGCATGCACTCCGGTGCACATAGGGCCATACATTGCATATCATAGTTCCATTTCCTACCTTGGTAAGTGATCCTCTCGCCTCCATATTCCTTGGAGTCGACTAGGTGATCTTATCCGTGACCTCCATATGTCCCCGTGAGCCGTGGATTCCCACACAGACACCGGGCCGGTTGTACCTTTCCACCTCTTAGGCTTGCATTTTACATAAGTGTGAGGGAGTTAACCTTAGTCAATCCAAAGTTTTGACCTTATTCCCATAGGATTCCTATCTGGAGGGAATTATTCTTAATTTAAAATCATTAAAAGGTCCATTGAAACTTCTAAAATATTTTGTCACGCCCCGAGTGCGGAAGATTACCCGGAGGCGTGACGCGTCTATATAGATCGTATCAATCATGTAAATATCAGAGTGCGCAAATAACTAAGATTTAACTCGAAATTAATACAAATAGTACGAGCTGACAATTGTCACAACTAATCAAAGGACAAATACATATGTTCCCAGAGTCCAATGACTAGGCTTCAAATCTTAAGCAGTTCTAATCAAGTTGACTAATACAAATGACATAGATGAATTGTTACAACTGACATAAGTGAACTAATACAATAACACAAAGGACATGACAATTTGATAACTTCACTCTAACACTCATTACCCAGTCTCATTCCCTTCCGAGTGTTGGTTGACATCCAAATTACCTGAAAATATTAGAAACTAACTAGATGAGCGAATCGCTCAGTAGGAATTACATCTCAAGATTTAACATGCTTTAAGTGGTTTACAAGTTCAATTAATGTCAGTAAAGCTATGCATGTAGATGAGTAGATATCAAGGATTGTAAAAATCGACAAGAGTAGTGAAGGAATAACAAGTGAGAGTATAAGGATTCCAACTTCAATGCAGCAATAGCAAGAGATTCAAACAAGTAATAACTGGAATTAACGAAATCTTTCCAAGAGAGTAAGAACTCATGTCAAGCAAGTAATAGAAAGTAATATAAATTCAAGCATGTAAAATTGGAATTGGCTATTTATCAATTTCATTCAAGCAAAACTTTACCCTTCTGCGGGTCTCAAGTCAAATCAATCAAGTAATATCACGAGAATGAGTGGAATGTCTAAAGCCTAGCAAGCAAGTACTTCGGTGCAATGCCAAATACCGTGGTCAATAAACTCCCATGGGCACAAGTACCTTCGGGTGCTCCCCCCAGGACCAGACCGGGCCCTATATGCACAGCATTAATCATGTATGTCGACATCCACTCTCATTTATAGCCAATATGGAATTTCAAGGTTTGACCAGTATGATATATAAGGTAGAATTATGGAATGGAATCTAAGGGCACATTAATGTGTAGGGATGAACTAGGAGTGGAAACCAGTAATGTTTGATACACGGAAAAACTAGATAAGAGAGGTGCCTTATGGGCCACCTGATAATTTTAGAAACGACACCCTTACTGTGGGATGCCCTTTCTGGGAATTATATAGGGTTTAGAGGACCCTGTCAGGAGTTAAATATCCCCTCTCCGGCTGCCATCTATCAATGGAGATGACAAAAGTGAAAGCCTAATGATCGCGTTAACGTAATGAGCTAGATGTGTCGACTCAATAGTTCATCACCTCAACTCATCAGTTCATCGCGTCAACTCATCAGTTCATCGCGTCAACTCATCAGTTCATCGCGTCAACTCGGTGAACAGTACTGCGTCAACCCTGTCAACAGGCAGGGTCGACTCATCAGTTCATTTCCAGTTCACAGGGTCGACTCATCAATTCATCGCGTCAACTCATCAGTTCATCGCGTCAACTCATCAGTTCATCGCGTCAACCCTGTCAACAGGCAGGGTCGACTCATCAGTTCATTTCCAGTTCACATGGTCGACTCATCAGTTCATCGCGTCAATGCGGTGAACAGTACTGCGTCAACCCTGTCAACAGGCAGGGTCGACTCATCAGTTCATTTCCAGTTGACAGGGTCGACTCATCAGTTCATCGCGTCAACTCATCAGTTCATCGCGTCAACGCGGTGAACAGTACTCCGTCAACCCTGTCAACAGGAAGGGTCAACTCATCAGTTCATTTCCAGTTCACAGGGTCGACTCATCAGTTCATCGCGTCAACGCGGTGAACAGTACTGCGTCAACCCTGTCAACAGGCAGGGTCGATACTTTCTTTTGTTCCCCAATTTTCATGCCCTTCCAATCCTCCTTTCACTCTGAGTTCTTCACAAAAGTTCTTCTTCTCTTGTAGATATAGATTTTCTTCTTCTACCACATCCTCCAATTCTTCTTAGTTTTTAAGTTATAATTAATTTTCTACGGTTCTATTTTTTACTCAGTAACTGTTCACCTGCGCCTATAGATCTCGTTTTTTTCACATTTTTCACCTTCCTCTCATTTTCTCTCTCTGCACTCTTCATAAAACTTCTTCCAAACCTTCCAATCTATGACTTTCTCTTCTTTCACATATTCTCATTCTCTCTAGATTTTTCATTATTCTCCTTCTTAGAACCCCCTATTTTCAATATCATTTCATTGTGCTTTCAACTTGGTCTTTTTCCACTTGGCCTCTTTCAACTTGGTCTTTTTCCACATTTTTCATTCTCTTGACTACAATTTCTTCTTTCACTATTTTTAGGCTTTAGTTTATCTCATATAGCATCTTTAACATGGTGATTTTAGTTTCACAGAAATTGACATAATGACAGGCCCTTTACTAAAGCATGAACTATATCAAATATAGATATTAACTAATACATGCTAATCGTCCTAGATTTAAGCTAACACATGCTAATTATTCTAGGTATGAGACTAATACTTGTTAATACTTGCTAATACTTGCTAATTATTCTGGGTATAAGGCTAATACATGCTAATTATCTTAGGTATAAAGCTAATACATGCTAATCATCTCAAGTATGAAGCTAATGCATGCTAATCAGCTTAGGTATGAAGCTAATACATGCTAATCATCTCAAGTATGAAGCTAATGCATGCTAATCATCCTAGATTTAAGCCAACACATGTTAATCATTCTAGATATGAGACTAATACTTGCTAATTATTCTGGATATAAAGTTAATACATGCTAATTATCTTAGGTATGAAGCTAAGGCATACTAATCATCCTAGATTTAAGCCAACACATACTTTATAAACACTAAATATCGCATGGAAATGAGCCTAAGACTAAATGCTTAGACTAATCATCCTAGATTAGCTATTAGTTTAGTTAAAAGTTGAGAACACCTACTATAACATGATGTGTAACCACTAAATACCGCATGGAGATGAGACTAATCACTAATTTTACATGCTAATATAACCTAGATTAGCTATGGTTTGGTTAAAGCTCGAGATCACCTACCTCTGTGTGGTGGCAGAAAGGGTACAGGTGGAAGAAGAAAGGAAGAAGATCAGCTCCTTCCCTCCTCTACAATGCTTCAGAGAATACTCCCACGTTCTCTGCAGCAAGGCTTCGAATGTCAGAGAAGGCAAGAGTCTCTGCCTCAATAGAGGGGTATAATATAGGGATTTTAGGATTTTTGGTAGACAGGAGGGGAACCAGATCTGAAATAATAGCATCCCATAGTGCGATGCCAACTCAAATAGGCTGTTCGTGTCTCTTTTACGAAGTGCTGTAAGTTGGGGTGCACTATTCATAAGTTAAGATTCCAAGTTAAACTTCAAAGATTTTTATCTTTAAAAATTGATGGAGTTAGTTTATGAAATTTCATGGATAAGATCCTTATATTTTTCTATATTTTTACATATAATTTTTGTTGAAAAATTCTTTTTAAATAAAAAGTGAAACTATTCATGACACTATTCACGTTAGGAAATAATGGGGCTTTTACGAGAGATAGAGATAATGTTTGGACAGCTAATCCATGGCCCATCTGTCTATAACATATAATTATTTGGCAAAAAACGTAAATGGTGGATGCTAGGATTTGAACCCTGGTAATTGGGTTGGAAGACAAATTACTTAACCAACTACACTAGGAAGCCACTTGTTAAATGAATAACCTTTACATATGATAACTTCGTGTTCCACTTCTTACATAAACTTCCTAAAGAGTTTATTTAATATTTTTTTTATTTGGCAAATATTAATAATATTAATAATTTTTTTTTATTTTTTTATAAGGGGTGCTACACCCTCCCCTACTTAAAAGAATTTGGTCCCCAAATTCAATTGTATAAGGGTAAATTCAACTACATAAGGATACTGTAGAAAGTATAAGATACTTGCCGACTAAAATAGTTCTGGGTATCTTCTCTTCATAGATTCCTCGATCTCCCAAGTTGCTTCTAGCTCCGAACATCGATTCCATTGGATTTTTACCATAGGGATCGTCTTGCTCCTTAGAACTCGAACTTCACGGTCGAGGATCCGCATCGGCCTTTGCTCATAAGTAAGATCCCTTTGAATCACCAATTCAGCATGATTGATGGTGTGAGAAGGGTCGTGCACATATTTCTTCAACATAGATATATGAAATACATTGTGCACTTCCGAGAGTTGAGGAGGTAAGGCAATGCGGTAAGCCACCTCGCCCACTCTTTCCAATACTTCAAATAGACCGATAAACCTTGGTGTAAGCTTGCCCTTAACATCGAATCTTCTAATACCTCGGCCAGGAGATACCTTGAGAAATATATGGTCACCCACTTGAAATTCCAAATCTCTCCTTCTGTTATCAACATAAGATTTTTGCCTGCACTGAGCTACCTTGAGTCTCTCTCTGATAAGGTGTATCTTCTCAGTCGAATCTCTAACCATATCTGGGCCTAGAATTTATCTTTCACCGACTTCTTCCCAGCATATTGGAGAACGACAACTCCTGCCATAAAGCGCCTCGAAAGGAGCCATTTGAATACTAGCTTGATAGATGTTATTATATGCAAATTCGGCTAGTGGCAAGTGGTCATGCTAGCTTCCGCCGAAATCTATAATACATGCCCTTAACATATCTTCAACAACCTGATTTGTCCTTTCAGTCTGACCATCTGTCTGGGGATGGAAAGCAGTGCTGAAATTAAGTTTCGTCGCTAGAGAGTGTTGTAGACCCTTCCAAAAATGAGAGGTGAAGCGTGGGTCTCGGTCAGATACGATTGAGACGGGAACTCCATGCAATCTAACCATCTCCTTAATATATAGGGCAGCAAGTACGTCGACTGACCATCGACTTTTGATGGGTAAGAAATGGGCCGATTTAGTTAACCGGTCGATAATTACCCAAATTCCATCATATCCGCCCCTAGACTTGGGCAAACCCATGATAAAGTCCATGCCAATGTCTTCCCACTTCCACTTGGGAATATCCAGTGGATGTAGCTTTCCGGCGGGTTTTTGATGTTCCGCCTTCACTTGTTGGCATGTGAGGCAACGAGACACAAAGTTTGCTACCTCCCTTTTCATGTTAGGCCACCAGAAGGTTTACATCTTAGTAGCTCCAGGGTGGATTGTGTACCTCGATCTATGAGCTTCTTCAAGAATCTTCTTCTTCAATTCGGGACAGTCGGGCACACATGTCCGTGCATGAAATAGTAATCTGCCATCCGGTGCCAGCTTGAAATCCAGTCTCTCATCCAGCTTGCTCTTTATCTCCACTAGCGAGGGATCCTCTTCTTGTAACTTCTTGATTTTAGGTAGCAAATATGGATGTAGGCTCATATGAGATAGAATAATACACATGTTCTTCTCATCTGTGCTGATATCAAGCTCAGAGAATTTCTCCAGCAGTTTCCATTCTTGTATCATGTACTTGGCCAATATTGTTCTCGGCTTTCGACTAAGGGCATCAGCTACGGAATTACCCTTACCAGGATGGTACTGTTTAGTAAAGTCAAAATCCTTGAGATACTCGAGCCAACGCCATTGCCGCATGTTCAGCTCCTTTTGGGAGAATAAGTACTTGAGGCTTTTATGATCGGAGTACACAGTGAATTGTTCTCCGTAGAGATAGTGCCTCCAGATCTTTAAAGAGAATACTACTGCGGCCAGTTCTAAGTCGTGAACTGGGTAGTTATCTTCATGTTTCTTCAACTGTCGGGAAGAGTATGCAATGACTCTCCCATTCTGCATCAATACACATCCGAGGCCAATACCAGAAGCATCGGTATATACCTTATATTTTTCTCCTTCTATTGGTAACGATAGGACTGGAGCAGTGGTCAAGATATCCTTCAAAGTTTGGAAACTCTTTTCACAGTCTTCCTTCCACTCATAAGGCACTTCCTTACGGGTTAACCTAGTCATGGGAACAGCAATTTTGGAAAAGTCCTTTATAAAACGTCGGTAGTAACCAGCTCGACCCAAGAAGCTCCGAATCTCAGTTACATTTGTGGGTCGTTCCCAGTTCTTCACGGCTTCGACCTTTGATGGGTCAACAGCAATTCCGTTCTTCGAAATGATATGGCCCAAGAAAGATACTTCCTCGAGCCAAAACTCGCATTTGCTGAATTTGGCATATAGCTTGTTTCCCCTTAATATCTGTAATGCCTTCTTGAGATGTTCTTCATGATCCTCTTCGGTCTTTGAATAGATCAGAATATCATCAATAAAGACCACAATAAATTGGTCTAAATAAGGCCTGAATATGCTGTTCATTAACTGCATAAAAGCTGTAGGGGCATTTGTTAGTCCGAAAGGCATAACAGTAAATTCGTAATGCCCATACCTGCTTCGGAATGCAGTTTTATGAATGTCTTCTTCTTTGATCTTCAATTGGTGGTAACCAGAACGAAGATCAATCTTGGAGAAATATAAAGCTCCAGAAAGTTGATCGAACAGCTCATCAATCCTTGGCAGTGGATACTTGTTCTTGATTGTAAGGTGATTTAGCTGCCGATAATCTATGCATAATCTCATCGATCCGTCCTTCTTTTTGACGAATAGCACGGGTCCTCCCCATGGGGAAGTACTCGGCCTGATGAAACCCTTGTTCAATAACTCCATTAGCTGCTCTTTTAGTTCCTTCAGCTCAACAGGGGACATTCTGTATGGTGCCCTGGAAATAGGACGAGCACCAGGGACAAGGTCGATTGTGAACGACACTTCCCTTTCCGGGGGTAAGCTGGTTAAATCTTATGGAAAAACATTGGGAAAATCCCGAATTACACGGATGTCTTCAAGTTTAACCTTCTCGACTTCCGTGGCAGTCACGAATGCAATGAAAGTCATGCATCCCTTATTCATAAGTTTACTAGCTCGGAGTGCTGATATAAGAAGTGATTTACTCCGAGGGCTATTGTAAACTAGCTCTGGGAAATCTACGAAAGTTACCTTGCCATGCCGGCAATCTACAGTTGCTTGGTATGTGGATCGCCAGTCGGCACCTAGTATGACGTCATAACCCTTCATATCTAGGCATATCAGGTCAGCAGGTAAATTATTTCCCTTAATCATCACTTCACAGTTTGGATAGTGATAAGTGATATCAGACTCATTCCCAAGAGGTGTAGATATGACCAAATCTAACAGTTCATGTTTCTTCAAAAATGAAGCAGCAAAGTTCTTGGAAACGAATGAATGAGTTGCTCCGGTATCGAATAAAACTTGAGCAGTTTTTGAACAAATAGTGAGAGTACTTTCCACAATTCCACCTTCAGCGGTTTCTGTCTCTCGGAGAGCTTGCAGACGGCCTTGTTTCTTTACCGGACGCTTCTCGTCTTTGATGTCCTGCTCCTTCATCAGTGGGCGGTCAGGAATCCGATGCTCTCGACTCCCACATCGAAGGCAAGCTCCTAACTTTCTCCAGCATTCCTCGATCTTATGACCAGCTTTATCACAATACTTGCAAAGCTCCTTTGATGGTGTGGTGGTGGAGAATGGCCTATCATTCTTTTGGAATTTCTTTGCCTTGGAGGGCTCCCTCCCATGAAGAATCGCTTCTTGTTGAAGGATTGTTTGAATTTTCCCGGGCTTGTGACGGGTTCCTTCTTATCTCTTCCTCGGATTCTCTCAGATAATTCGGTGGCGTCTTCCAGCAGTTGAGCACGCCGAACCATCTCCGAATAGACTTGGATGTCCATCGGGGCAAGTTGTGTGATATAATGGGGCCGAAGCCCGTTGAGGAATCTTCTCACCTTCATCTTTTCCGTACACACCAAGTGGGGTGCATACCTAGATAATATGGAGAATTGGGCCTCATACTCGGCCACTTTCAAGCCCCGTTGTTTTAGAACGGCGAATTCCGTGGCTTTCTTTTCCTGGATATGATCGGAGAAGTACTTGTTGTTTGATGTGACACAACCTCGGACCTAATGCAAGCAAGCACAATCGCATTCAAAACGGGCCAAGTTGGGCCACCGCTCTATCGTCACTCACCCAAGCCCGGGGTGACTTGGCAATACCAAGGTGAGGATGTGGGGTTGGGCCTTGCTGGTAGAGGGCCAGCAAGACCAAGACTTGATTCCCAATGAGTGGGGATGCCCAAATCAAGGGGGCCGACAAAGTGCCAAAGGCACCGGTTGCAATATTCCCACGGTGATCACTCAAGTTTATGGGGCTTGAGGATCGGGCTCTCACTCGCATAACCAGCGGAATTAAGAACTAATATTGAAAGACAAGCACTAAGTGGAGTGAAGGTTTGAGCACTTACTCGACCGGTTTGAAGAAACCGGTCCCGGTCGGAGACGAGGGTGAGCGGGGAGGCGAGTGGATCCCCACACGCCGCGGCGGTGTCGCTTGACCTGCCCAAACGAATTACACCACTACACCTCTCTCAGGAGGGGGATCTTGGGGTGGGGGTTAATGAAGTTACAAACAATACTACCTCCACGCAGGGAGGGGCCTTCAGCCGGCCAAGCGGGGTGGGGAAATTAGAGAGAAAAGGGTTGATTAAGAGACGGCACCAAATCTACCTGCTGTCTGCGAACAGGGACAGGTAGTCGATGTGGATGCTTTAGGACTCGTTCAGGAATTCTGCTGATGGCGAGACCGGCGGAAAAATCTTTGTAACAGAGAAGGGAATGCCTCAGAATTTTTGTAATTTCTTCTGGAACCAAGGCTGACCGGGATGGTGGTTTGAACAGAGCTTCAGATTCTTTAGCCGACAGCTGCAGATGTCTAACAGCAGGATGCAGAGAATGTCCCGGCCGCTCCCGACCTTGGATTCAAGTGCCGTCAGAGTCGTTGGAATCGTGGATGAGTCTTCTTCGCAGCAAAACTGACAGGGATGCTAACCGATGCCGGAGACAAACTGTAGAACCAGAAGAGTGAGGAGGGGTTACCGTAGACTGTGGAAGGCAGAGTCGCGCGATCGTGGAAGAAAAATGGTAACTTCTGTTCCCGGATGCTGAATGGACTTCCGCTTCTTGCTTCTGAAAGTGGACAGGCCGAGGAAGAACTTTGCTGAAGACCTTGTGGCCTGATTCCTTCGGGGGTCATCGTGAAGAAACTTTTCCTCCGGTTCTGGAACTCTGCAGTGGCCAACTTGTGCAGTCGTGGGAGAACGGGGTTCCTGGGCAGCACCGAGCTCCGATGAGGACGAAACCACTTTCTTGATGAAGAGGACAGGCAGCCGCTTCCGTGGATGCCTCTTATGCCTTCAGAATCGCAAGTAGCTGACCGTGATGGCTTCTGCAAGCTACTGGTACCTCCAACTATAAGATTCACTCCACTAAACTAGATTTGAATACTCAAATGGAAATCTTTTGTATTGAATCATTCATTCATTAAGTTCCAAATGAAGGAAATGGGGCCCTATATATAGGAAACCCACATTTTACAATAAGACCCTGACAAAAGACTCAATGACAAATAACCGAAGGGGTAGGGGGGCTTATTGGGCCAAGCCTACAAAATTGGGCCCAATTAGCACATTACACCATCTAATGACACACAAACTTAGGAAAATAAATGCAAGACCTAGGGACATGACTCAAATTAAATGAAAATTACATCAAATGACTCAAGTAAATAGCACAAAAGGATAAGTGGGCCTTTATAGAGAGAGGCCCGAACTCAAATGATGCCAGAGTGTGAAGAGGACCCTAGCCAAAGGGAGTTGTGGATGATGTCTCCATCAAATCCCCTGGGCTATGAAGAGCTCGACTCCGTCGAGTAGGGGTCCATCCGACTGTGGTACTGCTCGAGGAGGTCCGGATCCAACCGCTGGAGATCCTCCCGACTCACCCAAGAATCCTCCGAAGGAGGCCGATCCTTCCACCTGACGAGATAGCGCTCATAGACCTTGCTCCGAGTGGTAGTGACTTGTTCATCCAATATTTGTTCAATTTGTTCACGCTGGGCTCTCTTGGCTGATGGTCTCTCCTCATGGGTGGGTGCTCTCTCAAGGGAAGAAGTAGGCTCAATCGCCTCACTAGGTACCACCGTGGGTCCCTTATATGACACTAGGTCGGCAACATTGAATGTGGGACTTATTCCATACTCCTCAGGGAGATCTAACTCGTAGGCATTTACACCAATGCGCCTCAAGACCTGGAAGGGACCAGCCCCACGTGGCCTCAGTTTAGAGTTGGCTCCCGGGGAGAGCCTCTCCGTCCTTACCATTACAAAGTCACCCACATGAAATTCTTGGTGACGCCGATGAGAGTCGGCCAGCCTTTTATAAGCCTCATTCTTTTTGCTGATGTGCTTGCGAATTTCTTCATGCAATTCTCTAATATGTTGTGCAAAAGGCTCGACTGAAATGGACACTCTAGCATGCTGGGGAAGAGGAATGAGATCGGAAGGCTTTCTTGGTTTGTATCCATGCACGGCTTCAAATGGACTCATCCCTATGGACGTATTGATGGAGTTGTTATATGCGAATTCAGCCTGGGGTAGGATGAGATCCCAATTTCCCGATCGATACTCAACAAGGCACCTAAGGAGGTTCCCTAGACTCCGATTGACAACTTCGGTTTGGCCATCTGTTTGGGGGTGGTAGGCAGTGGAGAATTTAAGGATGGTACCCATCATGTGCCAAAGAGTTTTCTAAATGTAGCTAGTGAATTTGACATCTCTATCGGAGACTTTGGTTTTGGGTAACCCATGGAGGCGGAAAACCTCATCAAAGAACAATCGGGCATCGGAGGTTTTGGTGCATGGGATGAAATGGGCCATTTTGGAAAATCTATCAACCACCACATAGATTGATTCATGCTTTCTAGGAGTCTTGGGTAGTCCTAGCACAAAGTCCATACTTAAGTCTTGCCATGGTCGGTCGGGGATGGGGAGTGGGGTATATAGGCTGGTGTTTTGTTTCACTTGTTTGACCGAGGCACATGTTCGGCATTGACCCACAACCTTGCCTACATCTCTCTTGAGACTAGGCCAATAAAACTGTCCCTCAACTAGGGCAATGGTTTTGTGGACTCCAAAATGGCCAGCTAGCCCTCCCGCATGTAATTCCCAAATCAAGAAGTCACGGAGTGAGGTCCGTGGGATGCAAAGCTTGGGTCCCTTGAAGAGGAACCCATCCTCTAAGACAAATCCCTCATGCTCCTTGCTAGAAGGGGTGGTCAAGGTGGTATAGATGTGCCCAAAGTTGGGACAGCTAGGGTACTCATCCTTGATCCTATCAAACCCGGTCACTTCCACTTGGATAGTGGATAGCAAGGAAACTTTCCTACTAAGGGCATCCGCCGCTCGATTCTCACTCCCGGCCTTGTGTTTGATGACAAAAGTGTAGGATTGGATGAACTCAACCCATCGGGCATGTCGGGCATTTAACTTTTATTGGGAATTGAGGTATTTGAGGGCCTCATGGTCGGAAAAGATGACAAACTCCTTGGGCAACAAGTAGTGCCTCCAATGTCGGAGGGATTGAACCACGGCATAGAACTCCTTGTCATAAGTGGAGTATCTTGTCCTAGCATCACAAAGCTTCTCACTAAAGAAGGCTACCGGGTGTCCCTCTTGACTAAGAATCTCTCCTATCCCTATCCCGGATGCATCACATGTGACTTCAAAGACTTTAGAGAAATCGGGAAGGCATAGGACCGGAGCTTGGGTCAACTTCTCTTTAAGTTCTTGGAAGGCTTTAGAGGCCGATTTGGTCCATACAAAAGTCCCCTTCTTAAGACAATCGGTGATGGGGCCAGTGATAGTGCTAAACCCTCGAATAAACCTCCTATAGAATGTAGTCAATCCATGGAAACTTCGGACCTCGTGAAGGGTGTGGGGTTCCGGCCAATCAATGATAGCTTGGACCTTCTCGGGGTCCATGGAGACGCCTTTGGTTGACACCACAAATCCTAGGAAGGTGAGGGATGTGGTCATGAAGTGGCACTTTCCTAAGTTGGCAAATAGGCTCTCTTGACGAAGGATGGTACAAACTTTCCTAAGGTGATCAAGGTGGGCTTCTTGGGATTGACTATAGATGAGTATATCATCAAAATAGACCACTAGAAAGATCCCAATGAAGGGCCTGGACCTCCGTCATAAGACGTATGAAAGTACTTGGGACATTTGAAAGCCCAAAAGGCATGACTAACCATTCAAAGAGGCCATCTTTGGTTTTGAAAGCCGTTTTCCACTCATCCCCGGGCCTTATCCTAACTTGGTGATAACCACTCTTAAGGTCAATTTTGGAGAAGATGGTGGCTCCGGCTAACATATCAAGCATGTCATCAAGCCTAGAGATGGGAAACCTATACTTGACGGTGATTTTGTTAATGGCCCGACTATCCACACACATTCGCCATGACCCATCCTTCTTGGGAGTTAGAAGGGCCGGGACGGCACATGGGCTTTTGCTAATGCGAATGAAGCCCTTCCTAATGAGTTCCTCTATTTGCCTCCTAAGTTCGGCATATTCCGTAGGATTGAGGCGATAATGAGGAAGGTTTGGGAGAGTGGCTCCCGGGACTAGATCAATTGCATGTTGCACATCCCGCATGGGAGGGAGTTGGTCCGGGAGCTCCGTTGGGAACACATCATGGAATTCTTCTAGGAGTTGTTGGATTTCTATGGGATGTGGATTGGTGGAAGTGGGTTCTCCTAGGCAAATGACCACCGCACATAATGGTACTCCTTGAACTATCTCCTCTTCAAGTTCCTTCCTAGTGATGAGATGAAGACCCTTGGTCAACCCCTAGGTCCCACTTTGTTTGGGAGTTTGGGTAGGGGATGGAGTTGGAGGGGTGGAGTTCCCCGAGACTTGTATGGTGGTGGGGTGTTGTCCTTGAGGGGGAGTGTCCCTCTTGGTCATGGGACGAGGTAGGGAGGGATTAAGATGGATAGTCTTACCCTCATGTTCAAAGGTGCATTTGTTGCTCCTACCCAAGATGGTGGCATCTACATCATAAAGCCAAGGTCTTCCTAGTAGGATACTACCTACTTCCATGGGTATGATGTCACACCATATTTGATCATGGTATGAAGAGAAGGTAAGAGGCACAAGACATTGAGTGTTGACCGGGATGGAGTTGTTGTTGATCCATGAAACCCGGTATGGGCTTTGGTGAGGGGTGATAGTTAGCCCAAGAAGCTTGACGGTATCGGGTGACACGGCATTGACACAACTCTCACTATCCAAGATCACTTTCCTTACATGGTTCCCTATTTTGACAAAGGTGTGAAATATTAAAGTTCGACGCCAATCCTCTTCTTGGGGTTTGGTGAGGGTGCATCTAATCACTCCTAGATGAGAGTTGGAAGATGGTGTGGTGTGCTCTAGACCCAACTCTAGGTATTGGGTTTCATACTCCTCTTCCAAATCTAGTGAGGCTTCATGGTCCTCAATGACATCTTCAAGTTCTTTTTGGGGTGGAGCTTCTTCCTCAATAAGTAAGCTAGACAATCCCTTGGATGGACATTGCCCCGCAAAGTGGCCAAACCCTTGACACCTAAAGCATTGTTGATGCCCGCTACCCGAAGTAGTTCCTACATTTGGGCCTTTGGGAATGTCTTCCCTCCGTGGGAGGGGGTGACTAGGGGTGGGTTTGTTTGGAGTGATGGTGGGAGGGGGGTTGTAAGGCCTTAATGGGGTGCTCCCACTTGGATTATGGGCTTTCATGGGAGTGGCCGGAATGGGCCGTGGTCCCATGTTTTTGGGATCGACTGGTCGGGGAGTAGCAAATCGAGGGATCCTAGAGAATCTTTCTACATCCCTAGCTATTTGATAAGCTATCTCAAGGTTATCAACATCTCTCATGAAAAGCTCTCTTTTGATGTGACTTTGAAGTCCATTCCTAAAGCGGGACAAGGTAACGGCCGAGTCCTCATGAACTCCACACTTCAAAAGATAGGAGTCAAACTTCTCAATGTACTCAACTACGGTCTTCCCCTCTTGGGTGAGGCTTTGCCATTCATCTAAGAGCATGTGATGGTAGGATTAGGGAAGGTATTTGTTCCTAAGTTGATTCTTCATACCCTCCCAAGTATCAATAGGCTCTACCCGCCTAATCCTTCTTAAACCCTCTTGGTTTAGCCAATAAGTTTTGGCTAATTTAGTGAGATGCATCTTGGCCAATCTTACCCTCCTTTGGTCGGGCATTGGGTACCATTCAAAGTATTGGTCCATGGCGGTCTCCCATTCTAAGTAGACACTTGGTTCATGGGAACCATCAAAGTTTGGGGCCTCTACTTTAATCATCCTTAAGAGAGGGTCATCCGGGTCGTCCCGTGGACGCCTTTCATGAATTGGAGGGTGGCGGGGTCTCTCATGGTTATAGTAGGGGTCAAAGTCCAAGTCCTCCCTATAAATTTCAGCATGTGGATGATAGTCTCTTGGTCCATGATTCCTAGGATGGAACTCTTCCCTATGAGGCTCAACATGTGGAGGGTAGATTCTTGGGTCATTGTTCCTTGGGTGGAACTCATTCCTATGCAACTCACCATGTGGTGGATGAACTCTTGGCTCATTATTCCTTAGATGGGGATCTTCCCTATGAGGCTCAACATGTGGAGGGTGGACTCTAGGCTCGTTGTCCCTTGGGTGGACCTCATGTTCTTCTAACCGAGCAATTCGAATGTCAAGAGATTCAAGTTGGGCAAGGATGTTTGTAAGGGCAGCATCTACCCTATTCATTTGGCCTTGGGGTTCCTCCCTAAGAGCATCTTGATTGAGTTGAGGATTGGGATCCATGGGTGGAATTGAAGATGACGGATCGGGTCGGTAACTAGCACCACTACGGGTGGACATGTAAAACAAGGGGCAAATGAGGTTGGACACACAATGCAAAGGTCCTAGGACTTAGACTTGATAGAGACAAGTCAATGACTTGCTCTGATGCCAATTGATGTGACACAACCTCGGACCTAATGCAAGCAAGCACATTCGCATTCAAAACGGGCCAAGTTGGGACACCGCTCTATCGTCACTCACCCAACCCCGGGGTGACTTGGCAATGCCAAGGTGAGGATATGGGGTTGGGCCCTTACTGGTAGAGGGCCAGCAAGGCCAAGACTTGATTCCCAATGAGCGGGGATGCCCAAATCAAGGGGGCTGACAAAGTGCCAAAGGCACCGGTTGCAATATTCCCACGGTGATCACTCAAGTTTATGGGGCTTGAGGATCGGGCTCTCACTCGCATAACCAGCGGAATTAAGAACTAATATTGAAAGACAAGCACTAAGTGGAGTGAAGGTTTGAGCACTTACTCGACCGGTTTAAAGAAATCGGTCCCGGTCGGAGACGAGGGTGAGCGGGGAGGCGAGTGGATCCCCACACACCGCGGCGGTGTCGCTTGACCTGCCCAAACGAATTACACCACTACACCTCTCGCAGGAGGGGGATCTTGGGGTGGGGGTTAATGAAGTTACAAACAATACTACTTCCACGCAGGGAGGGGCCTTCAGCCGGCCAAGCGGGGTGGGGAAATTAGAGAGAAAAGGGTTGATTAAGAGACGGCACCAAATCTACCTGCTGTCTGCGAATAGGGACAGGTAGTCGATGTGGATGCTTTAGGACTCGTTCAGGAATTCTGCTGATGGCGAGACCGGCGGAAAAATCTTTGTAACAGAGAAGGGAATGCCTCAGAATTTTTGTAATTTCTTCTGGAACCAAGGCTGACCGGGATGGTGGTTTGAACAGAGCTTCAGATTCTTTAGCCGACAGCTGCAGATGTCTAACAGCAGGATGCAGAGAATGTCCCGGCCGCTCCCGACCTTGGATTCAAGTGCCGTCAGAGTCGTTGGAATCGTGGATGAGTCTTCTTCGCAGCAAAACTGACAGGGATGCTAACCGATGCCGGAGACAAACTGTAGAACCAGAAGAGTGAGGAGGGGTTACCGTAGACTGTGGAAGGCAGAGTCGCGCGATCGTGGAAGAAAAATGGTAACCTCTGTTCCCGGATGTTGAATGGACTTTCGATTCTTGATTCTGAAAGTGGACAGGCCAAGGAAGAACTTTATTGAAGACCTTGTGGCCTGATTCCTTCGGGGGTCGTCGTGAAGAAGCTTTTCCTCTGGTTCTGGAACTCTGCAGTGGCCGACTTGCGCAGTCGTGGAAGAACGAGGTTCCTTGGCAGCACCGAGCTCCGATGAGGACGAAACCACTTTCGTGATGAAGAGGACAGGCAGCCGCTTCCGTGGATGCCTCTTATGCCTTCAGAATCGCAAGTAGCTGACCGTGATGGCTTCTGCAAGCTACTGGTACCTCCAACTATAGGATTCACTCCACTAAACTAGATTTGAATACTCAAATGGAAATCTTTTGTATTGAATCATTCATTCATTAAGTTCCAAATGAAGGAAATGGGGCCCTATATATAGGAAACCCACATTTTATAATAAGACCCTGACAAAAGACTCAATGACAAATAACCGAAGGGGTAGGGGGGCTTATTGGGCCAAGCCTGCAAAATTGGGCCCAATTAGCACATTACACCATCTAATGACACACAAACTTAGGAAAATAAATGCAAGACCTAGGGACATGACTCAAATAAAATGAAAATTACATCAAATGACTCAAGTAAATAGCACAAAAGGATAAGTGGGCCTTTATAGAGAGAGGCCCGAACTCAAATGATGCCGGAGTGTGAAGAGGACCCTAGCCAAAGTGAATTGTGGATGATGTCTCCATCATTGTTGAAATGCTTCGTGAATTCATCCCATGTGACATGGTATTCTGGCAGTGTTGCTTCTATGGATTCCCACCAGCATCGAGCGTCCCGCTCTAGTTGGAATACGGCAAGTAAAACCTTCTCTTCATCCGCGCATTGCATCACACGGAAGATTCGTTCCATCTCCTTTAGCCAATTCTCGGCATCCTCGGGGTCGGACGAACCCATGAACCTTAGTGGGTTCATGTTACGAAAACTTCGGTGGAGATCTCCCGCTCCACGATTTGCTCCGCCTTGGGCCACTTACTGTAGTGCCTGTGTGAGGCCTTGCACGGTGCGCTGCATCTCGCGCCATTGTGCTCTTTCTGCAGCCATGATCCTACAAAAGAGTTAAGTATGATAAAGATCGGATTTACTTGTAAGGTCGAAAGTCATTGTAGAACTTAACCCATGGCTCTATCCATCTCACCGGGTAAGGTATATCTATCCTTGAACTTGGGTTTTACCTATCCTTGGAGTCAAGTTTTTACTTAGATTTCAATTTCTAACTGTTTATTTTTGTCTAGTTCCCTAGGTTTGAAAACCTAGGCTCTGATACCACGAAGATTGTCACGCCCCGAGCGCGGAAGATTACCCGGAGGCATGACACGTCTATATAGATCGTGTCAATCATATAAATATCAGAGTGCGCAAATAACTAAGATTTAACTCGAAATTAATACAAATAGTACGAGCTGACAATTGTCACAACTAATCAAAGAACAAATACATATGTTCCCAGAGTCCAACGACTAGGCTTCAAATCTTAAGCAGTTCTAATCAAGTTGACTAATACAAATGACATAGATGAATTGATACAACTAACATAAGTGAACTAATACAATAACACAAAGGACATGACAATTTGATAACTTCACTCTAACACTCATCACTCAGTCTCATTCCCTTCTGAGTGTTGGTTGACATCCAAATTACCTGAAAATATTAGAAAATAACTAGATGAGCGAATCGCTCAGTAGGAATTACATCTCAAGATTTAACATGCTTTAAGTGGTTTACAAGTTCAATTAATGTCAGTAAAGCTATGCATGTAGATGAGTAGATATCAAGGATTGTAAAAATCGACAAGAGTAGTGAAGGAATAACAAGTGAGAGTATAAGGATTCCAACTTCAATGCAGCAATAGCAAGAGATTCAAACAAGTAGTAACTGGAATTAACGAAATCTTTCCAAGAGAGTAAGAACTCATGTCAAGCAAGTAATAGAAAGTAATATAAATTCAAGCATGTAAAACTGGAATTGGTTATTAATCATTTTCATTCAAGTAAAACATTACCCTTCTGCGGGTCTCAAGTCAAATCAATCAAGTAATATCACGAGAATGAGTGGAATGTCTAAAGCCTAGCAAGCAAGTACTTCGGTGCAATGCCAAACACCGTGGTCAATAAACTCCCATGGGCACAAGTACCTTCGGGTGCTCCCCCTAGGACCAGATCGGGCCCTATATGCACAGCATTAATCATGAATGTCGACATCCACTCTCATTTATAGCCAATATGAAATTTCAAGGTTTGACCAGTATGATATATAAGGTAGAATTATGGAATGAAATCCAAGGGCGCATTAATGTGTAGGAATGAACTAGGAGTGGAAACCAGTAACGTTTGATACACGGAAAAATTAGATAAGAGAGGTGTCTTATGGGCCACCTGACAATTTTAGAAACGACACCCTTACTGTGGGATGCCCTTTCTGGGAATTATACAGGGTTTAGAGGACCCTGTCAGGAGTTAAATATCCCCTCTCCGGCTGCCATCTATCAATGGAGATGGCAAAAGTGAAAGCCTAATGATCGCGTTAACGTAATGATCTAGCTGTGTCGACTCAATAGTTCATCCCGTCAACTCATCAGTTCATCGTATCAACTCATCAGTTCATCGCGTCAACTCGGTGAACAGTACTGCGTCAACCCTGTCAACAGGCACGGTCGACTCATCAGTTCATTTCCAGTTCACAAGGTCGACTCATCAGTTCATCGCGTCAACTCATCAGTTCATCGCGTCAACGCGGTGAACAGTACTGCGTCAACCCTGTCAACAGGCAGGGTCGACTCATCAGTTCATTTCCAGTTCACATGGTCGACTCATCAGTTCATCGCGTCAACTCATCAGTTCATCGCGTCAACGCGGTGAACAGTACTGTGTCAACCCTGTCAACAAGCAGGGTCGACTCATCAGTTTATCGCGTCAACGCGGTGAACAGTACTGCGTCAACCCTGTCAACAGGCAGGGTCGACTCATCAGTTCATTTCCAGTTCACAGGGTCGACTCATCAGTTCATCGCATCAACGTGGTGAACAGTACTGTGTCAACCCTGTCAATAGGCAGGGTCGATACTTTCTTTTGTTCCCCAGTTTTCATGCCCTTCCAATCCTCCTTTCACTCTGAGTTCCTCACAAAAGTTCTTCTTCTCTTGTAGATATAGATTTTCTTCTTCTACCACATCCTCCAATTCTTCTTAGTTTTTAAGTTATAATTAATTTTCTACGGTTCTATTTTTTACTCAGTAACTGTTCACCTGCGCCTATAGATCTCATTTTTTTCACATTTTTCACCTTCCTCTCATTTTCTCTCTCTACACTCTTCATAAAACTTCTTCCTAACCTTCCAATCTATGACTTTCTCTTCTTTCACATATTCTCATTCTCTCTAAATTTTTCATTATTCTCCTTCTTAGAACCTCCTATTTTCAATATCATTTCATTATGCTTTCAACTTGGTCTTTTTCCACTTGGACTCTTTCAACTTGGTCTTTTTCCACATTTTTCATTCTCTTGACTACAATTTCTTCTTTCACTATTTTCAGGCTTTAGTTTCTCTCATATAACATCTTTAACATGGTGGTTTTAGTTTCACAGAAATTGACATAATGACAGGCCCTTTACTAAAGTATGAACTATATCAAATATAGATATTAGCTAATACATGCTAATCGTTCTAGATTTAAGCTAACACATGCTAATTATTCTAGGTATGAGACTAATACTTGCTAATACTTGCTAATACTTACTAATTATTCTAGGTATAAGACTAATACATGCTAATTATCTTAGGTATAAAGCTAATACATGCTAATCATCTCAAGTATGACGCTAATGCATGCTAATCGGCTTAGGTATGAAGCTAATACATGCTAATCATCTCAAGTATGAAGCTAATGCATGCTAATCGGCTTAGGTATGAAGCTAATACATGCTAATCATCTCAACTATGAAGCTAATGTATGCTAATCATCCTAGATTTAAGCCAACACATGTTAATCATTCTAGATATGAGACTAATACTTGCTAATTATTCTGGATATAAAGTTAATACATGCTAATTATCTTAGGTATGAAGCTAAGGCATACTAATCATCCTAGATTTAAGCCAACACATGCTTTATAAATACTAAATATCGCATGAAAATGAGCCTAAGGCTAAATGTCTAGACTAATCATCCTAGATTAGCTATTAGTTTAGTTAAAAGTTGAGAACACCTACTATAACATGATGTGTAACCACTAAATACCGCATGGAGATGAGACTAATCACTAATTTTACATGCTAATATAACCTAGATTAGCTATGGTTTGGTTAAAGCTCGAGATCACCTACCTCTGTGTGGTGGCAGAAAGGGTACAGGTGGAAGAAGAAAGGAAGAAGATCAGCTCCTTCCCTCCTCTACAATGCTTCAGAGAATGCTCCCACGTTCTCTGCAGCAAGGCTTCGAATGTCAGAGAAGGCAAGAGTCTCTGCCTCAATAGAGGGGTATAATATAGGGATTTTAGGATTTTTGGTAGACAGGAGGGGAACCAGATCTGAAATAATAGCATCCCATAGTGCGATGCCAACTCAAATAGGCTGTTCGTGTCTCTTTTACGAAGTGCTGTAAGTTGGGGTGCACTATTCATAAGTTAAGATTCCAAGTTAAACTTCAAAGATTTTTATCTTTAAAAATTGATGGATTTAGTTTATGAAATTTCATGGATAAGATCCTTATATTTTTCTCTATTTTTACATATAATTTTTGTTGAAAAATTCTTTTTAAATAAAAAGTGGTACTATTCATGACACTATCCACATTAGGAAATAATGGGGCTTTTACGAGAGATAGAGATAATGTTTGGACAGCTAACAAATTACTTAACCAACTACACTAGGAAGCCGCTTGTTAAATGAATAACCTTTACATATGATAACTTCGTGTTCCACTTCTTACATAAACTTCCTAAAGAGTTTATTTAATATTTTTTTATTTGGCAAATATTAATAATAATAATAATTTTTTTTTCATTTTTTTTATAAGGGGTGCTACATATTTCCTATCATATCAACTTGTTTGACTTGGGTGAAAACTCTCACATTGCATTGTTTGTGTTGTTTGGGCTTGTCCAAGCCCATTAGTGGTTTTTGTGTTGCATTCTTTCATAATCCATATGTTTTGTTGTTGTTAGGCCCATTTAGCTTAGCCCATTTTGTGTGTCCATTATCTAGTCCATTGTCCCCTGGTCCGTTGTCCATTAGTGGGTCAGTCCCCTCTTGTCCTCGAGCCCATTAAGCCATTGCTTCCCCATTTGTATTGTCCTTGATCTCCTTACATTAAGTCTCCATTTGCCCTCATGGAGCAGTATTCTAACCCCTTGTATCATTCTTTTTCCCAATCTTCTTCTTATTCTCACGTGGAATCCTCTTCTCACGCCGGCCCATCTTCCCGTGGTCCTTCTGATCCATCCGAGGAACAGGCTAATCTCATGACCCATCTTTCAAGCCTTGTTCGCCAAATGGACCCGTCCCAGGCCCAACGCATCATTACGTCTCATCTTAATGGGCCTTATTCTCATAATGGGCCATCTTCTGTTCATGGGCCTCTTTCTTCTCCTTCATATGCTACTGGCCTGATTTCTAATGGGACTTATTCTCTTAATGGGCCTCATCCTTCTGCCCATGTTGCTGCCAGCCCAATGGGTCCTTATGCTCATGCTTCTTCCAGGCCCACATATCCTTCCATTCTTGGAATGGGCCCTTCTTCTTCTCAGCCCGGATCCTCTTATCCGGCCCATTACCATCATACTGGTCCTAATTCACAACCTCTTGCTCAAGTTGGCCCATATTCTTCTCGATGTCTCCCTACCCAGGAGATGATTGCTCAAACCCAACGCCAGCTTGATGAGCTTCAACGCCGGATCGATCCCAAATCCTCCTTAAGTATTCCATTCGCTTTCCAAGGTCTTCGGCTCCCACCTCCACACAAATTCCCACATATCACCGTTATAGTGGAGTCGGTGACCCGTATGTGCACTTGAAGGAGTTCGTTTATGAGTCGGCCCAATTTCGACATGACCAACACTTGATGGCTTATCTGTTTGGTCTGTCATTGGAAGGCCCGGCTCGGGATTGGTTCTTCTCTCTTCCGTAAGAGCAAGTCGTGAATTTTCAAGCTGTGCAAGGGAAATTTCTTCAGCAGTTTCAAGACCAGGTTGGGCCCAAGTACTCTATTGTGGATCTGGCCCATGAGATGATGAAGCCCGAAGAGGAGTTCTCTACCTTTGCCGATCGTTGGTGTCGCCTTGCCGCGTAGGTCCCAGGGCACATACCGGAGGGAGAGCAAATCAAGATGCTGATATCCAATGCCGTGCTCGAGTATTGGTTCATCTTAGCCCTCAACGACATCACCTCCTGGCAACAACTTTACAGCCGAGCCCGCTTCATTCGCCAACAAATCAAAGATTCCCTTGACCTCGAGTCTCCACCATCCACCTCCACATATCAACCTTCACCCTCCATGTGCCAACCCTACGCTCCCATGAGTCAGCCGACCATGAGTCAGCCTTCTGCCGCATATCCCTCCACGAGCCAACCTCCCGCCTCTACGTACCCATACGCCTCCGCATATCAACCTTCCATGAGTCAACCTCTCGCATCCACATACACGTCTCCATCTCTACTTTCGGTCAAGGAAACACCACATCCCAAGCAAGTAGATGCCGTCTACATACCCCCTCATCCTGTTCCACACATGCCATCACCGAAGCCCTCCACCACTAGCCACGCACTCCTGCCTACGCAACCTCCACTTCCGTCTCCACAACCTTCTCCACCATTACATATCCATCGGCATCCACCTTGCCCGAAGCAGGCTCCTCATCTTCCGTTGCCGGAGTGTTTCACCGATATATTTCGGGCTTTGATGGCCACTCACGCGTTGCCGTTCTCTCCGGTTGTGCCTTGTCGACCCGCAGTCGGGGATATGCTTCAGTTCTGTGATTTTCACCGCCAGCAGGGGCATTTGGTTGAGGATTGCCCCGAGTTCCGGGATTATGTTTATGATCTGGAAGCTAAGAAAAGGATTGATTGGGCCGCTATTCACAAAGTCATTTTACATCTTCGCAACCAACACAAGCAGCAAGAAGTGCCGCCGGGGCAGCCATCTCCGTTACTTCAAGGCCAGGGGCACCCCTGTGATTCCTCGTCTAGTGCTGCACTCGCTCCGTCACCTACTCCGTTACCTCCGCCATCTCCTACCCCGGCTCCATCGTCGCCACAAACCCAAGCCTCTGCTCATGCTAGTGCCTCCCCTTCTTCTCCCGCCGCCACTACCACTAATTCTATCCCTAACACCGCTCGACGCATTGTGTTGACACGTCGACGGTGGACACCACAACCTCCCTCTTCACCCTCTGCACCTCCATGTCCACTACCCCCATCGCCTTCATCACTATCCTCACCATCTCCATTGCCATCACCATCAACTCCATCTCCACCACCAGTGCTTCCATCACCACCTCCATCTCCACCCTCGCCTCCATCTCTGCCATCACCTTTACCCGAGCCTGAGCAAGCCACACCTTTTCCTTTACCTCTACCCTCAGCCACGCCTTCACCTTCGCCTTTGTCGCCACCCGAGCCTATCATCGCCACATCGCCTGCGCCTTCACTTTCCATCCCCACTCACGTTGGAGCCTCCATGCCTTACAAACCTTCACGTGTTCCACCCAAACATATTCCCTTTACTTCTCCAACCACTTCCACCCCACGAAGCGGGTGTGCGCTTCCTTTGGTGCCCCTCGGGTCTAATCCCCAGGGAGACAATAAGCCAAGGCAGGATGATTCAGTGCCGGCCGTGCATTTCAAGATTCAAGATTTTATCTGTCGGATGCCGGTTCGTGTCCTCGTCCCTGGTTATTTTGGGGATGATGCGCCTCTACTTTCAAAGATGAGATTTTCTAAGAAGAGTTCCCTTGAGTTGATGCCAGTTTCTTCCTGAGCGAGGCCGGTGGAAATCTCCTTGCTCGCCGGAGAGTTCACCGTTGATGCTATTATTTATCCTCGCTCTATTACTATTCAGATGACAGGCCAAGAAGGGTTATCTACCCGTGTTGTGCTAACGCATACGGCCGCCAAGCAGATTATGGATTCTATGTTCAAGGGGAAATTGGCTGTATCTTCTACACTTTCCAAGGATATTATGCACTTGTTATGCAATCTTCTTCGGTTTATTAGCAAATCGGCCATGTCAACGCCGTGTATTACTCTCCCTCAGCTTCACCCGTCTCTTTTATCAAGGGAGTTGTGCTTCAAGGCTGAGTTCCGAGTGGAGTTGCCGAATCTCAAGCTTCTAGTGCCGAGAGACAAAACCCCATGGGTTTGTGATATTCATCACTCTGAAGGGTTACTTGTCCAAGAATGCCCACTTACTGTTGTTAGCACGGGGTGTCTAGGGGTAATAGCCCCAGCAAAGTTGTATGTTCATAGCCGAGCCAGGCCCTCTGCTAGATGGGCTCGCTATTTGAGAAGATATTACAAGGCAAGGTGCCCAAGGATTCGAGCCCGCGCCAGGCGAGCCAATGTTCAAGAAGTATCAGCTAAGAAGAGGCGACGGTGTAAGTTTAAGGGCCGTCAGTTGTGCACTCAGGGGTCCACTTCTCTTCCTTCTTCTTCCTTTCACTCGTCATTTCTTCTGCTCGGTTCCCACCCCTTGGTGGTGTATCTGCCCTCTCCTAATTTTCCCTCCACGATTCTCTCCTCCCATCTCGGGTTCGCGAATCCCCGTTCTTCCTTTTCCCATCTGGAACCTCCGAACTTTCCATCTCCTCACCATGCTCGGCCTCAGCCTATGTCCTCCTCTGATTCTTCTCCTCTGGTATCTCCGGGTTCTTCTTATTCCCGGACCTTCTCGGGTGTCTCCCATTCTCCTTCTCCGGCACTGTCGGATGATTCTTGTCCCTCTTCTCCGACCACGTCGGATGATTCTTCTTATCATCTTTCTACTCTCTCGTCTTCACCCTTTCGGGGTCTTCGCCCTTTCTCTTACTATTTTCGAGGCTTTAGCCCGCCTTGATCTCGGCTAATCTGGTTTCTTCTGTAATTGGTTCCTTGTTATCAAGGTCTCTACACCTTAACGAGGGAGTTCTTGCCCTCGTCTCTCTTCCTTTTTATCCTTCTTCGTCCAGAATGATGTCTGCCACTCCTCTGTGTCGAGGAATCCAATCCTTTGCTCTCCTTTCATCCTTTATCCTGGCAAGCAAGGAATACAAAGCTACTCATGCTGAACGAAGCTCGATGATCAAGATCGCGTCAGGAAGGTACTTCCACATGATGGATTTGCAAGGTATCGTTATTTTGTGCAAGAAAATGTTATCATCGCTATTATCTCTCTTACTCCTGCACATGCTTATAATAATGTTGGCTCCTCAACATGGTTAAGTGGCTTTTAGAAATTTGCTTAGTTAAGCTTAGTCAAATGAGTTTGCTTCTGCAGCATCCTTAGGCTGGTGATAGCTCCGCGTTGGGAGTCTAGTTCATTCCCCGATCGTTAAGGGTGACCTTTGAGTATGGATTTTTCACACATTTCACGGCGAGCCATAGTCGATTCCTCTGAGGCACACCGTCACTGCTTTGGCCATACTTTGGGTATGCACGAAGGCCTTTTTCTCTTCTCTACTCGGCCAAGTGCATGGGCAAGAGATGGATGGATGAGATGACCGACCTAGGCGCTCCCTAATACGAGAGAGGTCTCAAATAGGGGCAGTCTTGACCCTCAAAAATGAGCTTTCATGCAATATCTAGCCAATAAGGGCTACCAAAATGAGAAAATGAATCAATGCAAAATTATAAATCAAAGGCATGGAAAGAGTGGCAGTACAGTTTCCCGCGGGACGTCATGAGCCCGGTCGCATGCGTGCCTAGTAAATATGGGTCTAAGAATCAAAGACACAAAGTCCCGGTACAACAGACCTACTCTTTGAGGTGTAGTGCCCTGAAAGGAATTCAAATCCTGATGTCTCCCATCCTGCATGAAGTTTGTCTCTAATTTTCTTCTGCTCCTCCCTCTTAGGCTGGGTCCCGGGTATGGCCTTAGTAGGGGCACCGTTCTTTAGAGGCGGTTGGTTATGGTAAACCACCCTCACGTGTACACCCTGTTTAAGGGAAGCCTTTAATGAGAGGGGTAGGAGCGACGATCCCTGGCCAGTAGTTCGAGCCCGTCTTTGGGTGCTGTAGATTGCTTTGTCAAAATCCAAAAAAATGAAATATGGTTCAAATTTCAAAAAATATATATGTCAAAATTCAAAAAAAAAAATCAATCAAATATGTCAAAATTCCAAAAAAATCAAATATGTCAAAAAAAATCCCAAAAATTTGAATATGGTAAAAAAAAATCATAAATATAAAAATCCAAAAATACATCTCGTTTGTTCCTTTTATTTTTATCTTGAGGACAGATACGTAATCTGTTTACTAAGTGTGCAGGCTGTAGGCTGCAGGTTGCAGGTTCAAGCTTTCCTTGCTCTATCTTTTGCTCTGCCTCCTGCTCATATTCTTCGATCTGTTCTCATCTCTTCAATCCTATCTCGAGATCTATTCTGAAGCTCATGGCCTTCTCAGCTTTCGCTTACTTGCTTAATCATGTTTCCATGAGAGGCATTGTCTCACGATTTTGAACCTGGCAGTTCCGCTTCATCTGATCTTGGGCTTTGATTGAAGAATGTGTTTGTTGTCTTTATCATGTCTACGGTCCTCCATGTCTTTTGTCCCACTGTGTCCTTGTCATATGTGTCTATGTCCTCTCGTGTTGGTTGTATCTTTTGTCTCGCCGTGTCATTCGTCACACGTGTCTTTGTCCCGCCGTGTCATTCGTCACACATGTCTTCGTCCCGCCGTGTCATTCATCACACGTGTTGTCTTTCCGTAGTATTGTCATCCCACGTGTCTTTGTCTCACCATGTCCTTATACCACCGCGTGTGCTGTCCCACCGTGTGCATGTTGTCTTGTCCCACCGTGC
The DNA here is from genome assembly GCA_022559845.1 of Amorphophallus konjac. Classification (NCBI taxonomy): domain Eukaryota; kingdom Viridiplantae; phylum Streptophyta; class Magnoliopsida; order Alismatales; family Araceae; genus Amorphophallus; species Amorphophallus konjac. The sequence goes on from CM040122.1 coordinate 277,118,740, forward strand.
CTTTAGTCGCATGTATGCTTGCCATTTGTTTGTTTGTTATGTTTCATCCATCTTCGTTATGTTATGTTGTGCCATGTTTCGTTCATATTTCTCTTATTATGTTATGTTCATGTTATGCTCGTTCATATTCGTTCATGTTCACATCATATCATGTCATATGGATATCTTATGATGAAAATTCATAAAAAATCAGAAATCGAAAATCCAAAAAAATGCCGTTTCACTTGGCAGGTAAGTCAGGTATGGCTCTCTATCCCTTCTCATTGTTGCATTACTATATGGTATCTGCGTTATTATAGCCTCTCAGGGACCGACTGGTTGTCCGTGTGTTCTGGGATCTGGTGTTCCCCTTTAACAAAAACGATGATGATCTAGGAGCATACGGTTAATCGTTGGATAGGCCGCTCGGTTGAGTCGGGTGGGGGACGATAGACTCTGTCTCGCACGCCGTGGTTGCAAGAAGACTCTTGACCCCGTCCTGGCTCCGTCTAGCAATATTATCCTTGAGTACTTTCTATTTTATCTTTCTTTGCATTCGTTTTAATTATTTCTTTAGTTTAGCCCAGCATGCATCATGTCATTTTGAGCATTCTGGCCTCGTGATCCGTTCAAGAGTTTCTCCTCAGCAATGGTTAATTGCACCTCAGTTCTCTTGGGTAAGAGATTCTTCATTCCACTCTGAATTCAAACGATTTCTCTGATCTTGCCGCTTGGTCTGGTTGGCCAGCGTGATTCCTGTCTAGATTTTATCTCAGTCTTATCTCTCCTTTTCCAGCTGTTATGCTATGTTTTCTTCCGACCCACTCATTGTCCGTGGATTGTGTCCCCGATGAGGCTGGTCGTGTTTCCTTTCCCTTAGTTAGTTCTCCAGACATGTCTCATCCTTTTCAATCATTCCTTGTGGTTAGTTCGACATTTTCGGGAGAATTCCTATCGCTTGTTGGTTGTGACGGGTGTCTTTTAGCCTTGATGCCCGCTTTTCAGTTCTCTCCGCTTTATCTCCGCTTCATCTCCATTTCACGTCGCTATCACTTTCACTCCATCTCATTTCACTTCCGCCTCCGTGTCGCTTTCGCTCATTCCCTTGCAAAGTGGACATCAAGGAGGGGCATCTGTTGACACCCGTTTTAGCCCAGAAGTTGTGTCATATCTCTTATTCATCATTTTTGATGCCCCGAATTAGCCATTGTTTTGGAGCTTTCTCGGATGGATTTCAAGCCCATTTTTACCATTTCATATCCTTTGAGTTTTGGAGATCATGATTTCTTAGAGACCTGGAGCTTATCTTATCAAATTCCAGCTTCCAAGTCAACTTACGGCCCATTTAGTTCGGCTTCCCTCAAGTAATCGGCTCTCTCTCACTGCGTAGTCCTGAAAGTGGTCCTTTTTCATCTCCTTCTGTTCCTCTATTCAAAAAGTTGTCTTCATCAAAGTTGTTCATCTTTCAAAGATCTACAACTTCTTCTTCTATGCCATTAGCTGTTCTGGTGAGGACACGCGTCACACTTTACGACGGAGTACACGGATCTCGCCGGCATCCCTTTGGCTCGGCGACCAGTTGACAGATTAGCGGAGCTATCATCACTTATTTTATGCTTTGGGCCATGTTGGGCCTTGGTTTAGTCCGTGTGTGGACAATTTTCTTTCAGTCATGGACCTTTTTTAGGCCAATTAGGCTTTATTTGTGTTTTGTAGGCTTGCTAGAGGCTAGGGGGGGTTATTGGGCCATTTCTTGGTTCACTTCTCTGGCCCACGAAGGGCTGGCCACTTCTTTCCCCCCCTGGGCCCACCTTGGGAGGCGCGCCTTGGCTAGGGTTAGGGTTGGGGGCGGACCATTCCCTCCCCTCTTGGAGGGAGTAGCAGCCGCCCTTCCCCCCCTTGCCCCCTCCCTCTTTTGGCCGCACCCCCCACCTTTCACTCCTAGAATCTAGGAGATTTGAATGCCTTCCCCGGTTGTGGCCGCCCCCCCCATCTCCTTTCCCCCTTGGCTAGGGTTTAGACCTAGCATTTCCCCATCCCATATAAAAGACTTTGTATTTTCTTTTCAAAGGATTAATGAAGAATTTGATGCTTGTGTGTTCGTGTGGAGTGCCACATTGTGAAAAGGGGCGACCCCTTCCTCTTCCTCCTCCTTGAGGGTGCGACGCCCTCACCTCATCTCCAGTCCTTGGGTGCGACGCCCAGGGGTAGGAGATCTCCCCCAAGGGATTCCAACGCCAGCAGCCTTCATTCATCGTCCACGGCGACGAGTTCGGTGGAGCGACGGTGCACGCAGGATCGTCTTCCTCTTCCCCGGGCGTCCCTGTGCTGACAGCAGATTTGGTGTCCAGAGATCGGTCCGGTGCGTCCGCTTCCTGGCAGCGTCTCATCTGAGTTTCTTCACGACTTTCGTACCTCTTCCAGTCATCTTTCCAACCCCACCGGCCTTGGCCAAAAATTCCATCCACAGAGAAAGTTGTCTTTACAGACACTTTCATCGCTCTGTCTGCCTCCCTGGCAGTCTCACCTGTGATCCGAGACGACTTGGGTCACCGTTTACATGCCTCTCCTTCCACCAAACCCCGCCAGTCCCTTCATAACATTTGTTCCCCTCCCAGTCACGAATCCAACCCCTCTGGTCTCGCCTTCAAACTCCATCGGGGTAAACTTTTGTCTTCAAGCACACTTTTAGTGCGCAATCCTGCGCTACAGTACCCGAGCGGGACTGTCAGCAGAGGGCCTCCAAAGGGGGTACCACTTCCCATCCTCGGATCGATCCGCAACTTGGTAGGTCGACTCCTCACATCCCCCCACACTTCCAGTAATCATCTCGGGCCGGAACTCCTTCAGTACCCTTGCGCCATCACCACCCCACCCACGGTCACAGATCGGACTGCCCTGAAGTGCTGTCTGTGCACCCCTGTTGTCACCCCCTTCGCACCCAATTCCTCCACAGGACCCCATCTGCCACCACTGCCCCTGGAGAGCCGCCCCTGTCAGCCTTCCACCAGAGAAGACGCCGCCACAAACGCTGTCCGGACGGCCGTGTACCAGCGCCATCTCTGCCAGCTGTCACAGGGACCAGCCAGCAACCTCTCGTCGGACCGACATCCTCCCTCGAGGCTGTAGCAGCAGCGTGGCCCCTCCATCCGGTTCGGCATCCCAGCAGTGCCCGCGGCGACGTGGACCTCCTCCTCAAAGGCTACTACAGGAGCGATCGGCATTGCGAGGGTCGGCATCCGGCTTCATCCCCGACCTCGGCTGCTGCCCGTCAACCCGTGCGCCGGCCGCCCCGTGTGTAGTTGTGGTTGTAGCCTATTACCTCCCTGCGAGGAGTGGGCCCTTTTGATGTTTGTATTAGTTTTCTCACGCGTGTATCGGGGTGGTTGGACTCGGCCGGGGTTCCTTCCCCACGCCTAGGCGTGGAGGTACGTGTCTCGCTCCCGCCCGTAGTACTTGCTTATCACGTATATGATTGATTGTGCCGCGTGAGTGAGTGTAGGGTCTAGCTAGTTTCATTTATTACTGCTGGTTGAGAGAGACGAGAGCTGCCCCTTTTCCCTTGGCCCTAGTCGAGCACCGAGCTCGGACTAGACTCCCGTGTCGTCCAGCGGCTTCTCGCCCGTTGTGACCCCGTTGCGCCTCCCTCCGTGGGACGGCCGTGGTTCGGAGTTCTGTTGAGAGACGCCTCCGCCCGGAGGGATTTCACGTTAGTCGGTCACACCGGCTTGCCTTGTCTCGTGCGCGTGCTGGTCGCGTTCTTTAGCGTCCTAGGTTAGCTAGCGAGTCAGTTGTCCCGCATCAAATTTGGTATCAGAGCATAGGGAACCAGTTTGTTCTTACAAATTGGGGTCTTAGGCAATTTGAGTCATTAGATTTGTCTTAGGTTCTTTGCATCCTTAGTAGTCCTAGGCCACTTGAGTCTCATCTTGCATTTGAGTCCGTGTCCCATTTTGTGGTCGTGTCTATTTCACCCTTGTTCCCTAGGGTCTTGCATGCCCACCCGGCGTGGTACTTCCTACCACCGCCCGCCCCCTATGGCTGATCCTAGGAACCCCGTACCCAGCGATCTCTCCATGCAGGAGATGATGCAGACCATCATGGAGTCCATGAGACATGAGATTAGGGGTCAGACCGACCGGATAGAGGGCCAGTTGAAGGTCATGGAGGACCGAATGGGAGATATGGAGGACCGGATTGAGGCCTCTAACCGGACCATTCAGGGTCTAGTTGATCGCCCCCAGGGTAGAGTCCCACCCATAGATGTTCCCGAGCAGGCCCATGGCCAACGTGACCCTGCTCCTCGACCCAACCAGCCTAGGGGAGGCGACGGTCATAACCGTGGTCGACAGGTCCACGCACGTGAGGTTGAGGACTTTGGGTCCGACAATGAGAGTGAGGGTTATGGCCGTGGACGACAGGGCCGACGGTACCATCGGGATGAGGATGAGGAGCGTATCCTCCGATCTGTGCGAGTAGATCCACCCTCCTTTGATGGGTCCTTGGACCCTGACCTGTTTAGTGACTGGGCCACTAGCATGGACCGCTATTTCGAGTGGGTAGACATGGCCGAGCATAGGAAAGTCAGGTTTGCCAAGATGAAGCTGGTTGGCAGGGCCCAGACCTACTGGGCTACAGTTGAGAGTTTGATTGGGCAACGGCATGAGCCCCCGATTGAGACCTGGGAGGAGATGAGGGCGAAACTAGAGCAGAAGTATGTCCCCCGATCCCACCGCCACCGGCTCATTGATCGGTGGCAGAGTCTTACCCAGGGGAATCGGCCTGTCATGGAGTACATTGCCGAATTTGATGAGTGCCTGCTGAGATGTGGGGTCAGGGAAGAGACTATCATGACGGTAGCTCGATTCCGTCGGGGTTTGAAACGGCACCTTCATATGGAGTTACTCCGCCGTCATGTGCAGACATTAGAGGAGGCCTACCAAGTGGCCCGCGAGATGGAGCAGTTCGAGTTAGATTTTGCTCCCGCCCAGCGCCCCACACCCACCTATTCTCGAGGAGTGGATCCTCGCGCCACTACGGGGCAGTTTTCTAGGGGACCCTTGACCCGACCTCAGGATATTGCTAGGGAGACCCCTCGCCAGGACCTTGCCCCTAGGCCTCGACCTCCCGCCCCGAGGGACTTCCTCCCTCGACCCCAGGCCCCTGCCACCGAGGTTCCTCGCCCTCAGCCGCCTGCCATTCCTACTAGGTCCCAGTTTCCACCACCCCCGGCTCGTCGTGATGACAAGGGGAAAGGGCCGATGACTGGTGGAGCACCGCAAGGCCCTAGGCCTCGTGGTGATTGCTATCGTTGTGGAGGAGCCGGTCATTACGCTGTTCAGTGCCCTACCCGACAGCAGACCGTGGCTCTAGGAGAGACATCCGCAGGGGAGACCGTACCTGAGGTTGAACCTGTTAGCTATGAGGCCGACCTTGAGCTCGCGGAGGAGTTTTTCGATGAGTTGTTAGAAGGCGAGCAGGTCGACACCCAGGGTACACAGCACCAGGATGATGTTCAGCTGGGAGTTGTTAGGTGTATTTTGACCCAGCCTTTGGTGAGTGATGACTGGCGTCGCACCACCATCTTTCATACTTTCTGCAGACTAGGAGGGAAAGTCTGCAAGGTGATTATAGACAGTGGGAGTTGCATCAATGCCATCTCCACGGGCACAGTGAAACGCCTAGGATTGACCCCCGTGGACCACCCCTCCCCTTACCGTGTGTCTTGGGTAGACACTACCTCCATTCCGGTCAGACAGCGTTGCCTAGTGCCCTTACAGTTCCATGCCTACCAGGATGAGATCTGGTGTGACGTCTTGCCTATGGAGGTAGGTAGTATCATTCTAGGGAGACCTTGGTTGTTTGATAGGGATGCCACCCTCCATGGTCGTTTGAACACATGCACTTTTGATCACAGCGGCCAGAGGATCACCCTTCACCCTTCCCAGCCCACACGTCCTCCCGTTCGGGGACCCACCGGTCCTAGCACTCCGAGCACTGATGTCCTGGGGCCCAGTGCCCCTTCCCCAGCCCAGGACCCAGCCCCACCCCTTGCTACCACTGGTCCTCCGGCCAGGAGGTTAATGTTAGTCAGCTCACGGGAGATGGAGCGCGACTTTGCGAGAGGAGATCCCATCTTTGCTGTGGTAGTCCGCGAGAGGCCTAGAGAGGCAGAAGAGGAGTCCCCACCCGATGTGGCTGCTATTATTCAGGAGTTCTCCGATGTTTTCCCCGATGACCTTCCCGAAGGTCTTCCTCCCATGAGAGACATCCAGCATGCTATAGATTTGATACCGGGGTCCTCATTGCCCAACCTGCCACACTATAGGATGAGCCCCACTGACCACGCTGAGCTCCAGCGCCAGGTGAATGAGTTGATGTCTAGGGGATCTCTCCGAGAGAGTATGAGTCCTTGTGCCGTCCCCGCCCTACTTGCCCCCAAGAAAGACGGTACTTGGAGGATGTGCATAGACAGCCGTGCTATCAACAAGATCACGGTGAAATATAGGTTTCCCATTCCCCGTCTGGATGATATGATGGATATGATGGCGGGAGCCACTGTGTTCTCCAAGATTGATCTAAAGAGTGGCTATCACCAGGTAAGGATCAGACCTGGAGATGAATGGAAGACGGCCTTCAAGACCAAGGATGGTCTTTATGAGTGGCTGGTCATGCCCTTTGGGCTGACCAATGCTCCCAGCACCTTCATGAGGCTGATGACTCAGGTCTTGCGACCCTTGATAGGAATCTTCGTGGTAGTTTACTTCGATGATATCCTCATCTACAGCCGTACCCGGGAGATCCACTTAGACCACCTTCGGCAGGTCTGTTTGATTCTGAGGAGAGAGAGCTTGTTTGCCAACCCTATGAAATGCGCGTTCATGACCTCTCAGGTCACCTTCCTAGGGTTCATTGTTTCTAGTGAGGGAGTATCTGCCGACCCTGAGAAGGTCAGGGCCATTGTTGAGTGGCCCGAGCCTCGAACCCTACATGATGTCCGTAGCTTTCACGGACTGGCGACCTTCTATCGCCGTTTTATCCGAGGCTTTAGCTCCATCACCGCCCCTATCACGGACTGCATTAGGAAAGGGGCCTTTGAGTGGACCAGGGCTGCTTCAGCCGCTTTCGCGCTCCTCAAAGAGCGCATGACCCAGGCACCCGTCCTTCGTCTTCCAGACTTCACGAAGGTGTTTGAGGTCTCTTGTGATGCCTCAGGGGTAGGCATAGGAGGAGTTCTTAGTCAGGAGGCCCATCCCGTTGCATTCTTTAGCGAGAAGCTGAGCGATGCGAAACTGCGTTACTCTACATACGATAAGGAATTCTACGCAGTGGTGCAAGCTTTGAGGCATTGGAGACACTATTTGTTACATCAGGAGTTTGTGTTGTATTCTGATCATGAGGCACTCCGATATCTCCATGCCCAAAAGAAGCTCAACTCTCGCCATAGCCGATGGGTCGAGTTCCTCCAGGAGTACACATTTGTGCTGAAGCACAAGGCCGGTGTGGAGAACCGGGTTGCTGATGCCTTGAGCCGCCGTACTCATCTATTGACCACCATGAGTGTGGAGGTGGTTGGGATGGATAGGATGAGGGAGCTGTATGCCGATTGCCCGGATTTCGGTCCGATGTTCACCACCCTCCAGTCAGGTCCGTCCCATGAGTACCCCGACTATACGTTGCAGGATGGCTACCTTTTCTATGGGAGCAGGCTTTGTGTCCCACGGACCTCGGTCCGTGATTTTCTTACTTGGGAGTTGCATGCTGGGGGTCTAGCCGGCCACTTTGGCCGGAATAAGACCATTGAGGCCGTTGAGTACCGATTCTTTTGGCCTAGCCTGAAGCGGGATGTTGCTAGGATTGTGGCCCAGTGCCGCATTTGTGCCTTGGCCAAACAGAGGAAACAGAATACCGGCCTTTACACTCCCCTCCCGGTACCAGATAGTCCATGGCAGGACATTAGCATGGACTTTGTCTTAGGCTTGCCCCGTACCCTCCGCCGACACGACTCCATTTTCGTGGTGGTGGACAGATTCTCTAAGATGGCCTTGTTTATCCCATGTTCTAAAACATCAGATGCCTCTAGGGTTGCCCGTCTATTCTTCACCCATTGTGTCTCTAGGTTTGGGTTGCCGCGTACTATTGTGTCAGATAGGGATGTTCGTTTTACTAGCTATTTCTGGAAGACCCTATGGCACATGATGGGCACACAGCTGAAGTTTTCTACTGCTTACCACCCCCAGACCGATGGTCAAACAGAGGTTGTGAATAGGAGTTTGGGGGATCTTTTGAGGTGTCTAGTGCGTGAGCGTGACCGGGATTGGGATTTAGTTCTCCCTCTAGCGGAGTTTGCTTACAATGATTCGGTCAATAGGTCTACTGGCTTGAGTCCTTTTGAGATAGTCACTGGTCGTAGGCCTAGAAAACCGATAGACTTGGTCCCATCCCCTGTCCAGGCCCGTGTCTCAGAGTCAGCTGAGTCCTTTGCTGAGCATGTTAGGCAGTTGCATGAGCATGTACGTCGTCATATTGAGGCCAGCAACGCACGATATAAGGAATTAGCTGATATGCATCGACGCACGCGTGAGTTCCGCGAGGGAGAGTATGTCATGATCAGGGTCAGACCTGAACGGTTCCCTTCGGGGGCCGTAAAGAAACTCCAGGACCGCGGTGCCGGACCCTTCCGAGTTCTGAGGCGGATTGGGTCTAACGCGTATGAGATTGAGCTGCCAGATGATTATGGGATCAGTTCGACGTTCAACGTCTCTGATCTGGTGGCCTATCGGGATCCAGCAGTGATTCCCAGTGAGCTTCTTGGGCCTCCCCTTCCTGTTGTGAGCGATACACCTTCTGAGAGTCCACCTCCTCCAGCCCCATTACAGAGACGCGAGCACATCGATTGTATACTGGATGAGCAGGTGACCACCACCAGGAGCGGGGCCTACCAGCGCTTCCTAGTGCGTTGGAGAGGGCGCCCTGAGACAGACGACACCTGGATCACGCGGGGAGAGCTGGAGCGGATTGATCCGGACTTGCTGGAGCGTTACCTGAGCGACCGTGACCCTTACTCGACGGGGTCGAGTTCTTCCCACCCGGGGAGAATTGGTGAGGACACGCGTCACACTTTACGACGGAGTACACGGATCTCGCCGGCATCCCTTTGGCTCGGCGACCAGTTGACAGATTAGCGGAGCTATCATCACTTATTTTATGCTTTGGGCCATGTTGGGCCTTGGTTTAGTCCGTGTGTGGACAATTTTCTTTCAGTCATGGACCTTTTTTAGGCCAATTAGGCTTTATTTGTGTTTTGTAGGCTTGCTAGAGGCTAGGGGGGGTTATTGGGCCATTTCTTGGTTCACTTCTCTGGCCCACGAAGGGCTGGCCACTTCTTTCCCCCCCTGGGCCCACCTTGGGAGGCGCGCCTTGGCTAGGGTTAGGGTTGGGGGCGGACCATTCCCTCCCCTCTTGGAGGGAGTAGCAGCCGCCCTTCCCCCCCTTGCCCCCTCCCTCTTTTGGCCGCACCCCCCACCTTTCACTCCTAGAATCTAGGAGATTTGAATGCCTTCCCCGGTTGTGGCCGCCCCCCCCATCTCCTTTCCCCCTTGGCTAGGGTTTAGACCTAGCATTTCCCCATCCCATATAAAAGACTTTGTATTTTCTTTTCAAAGGATTAATGAAGAATTTGATGCTTGTGTGTTCGTGTGGAGTGCCACATTGTGAAAAGGGGCGACCCCTTCCTCTTCCTCCTCCTTGAGGGTGCGACGCCCTCACCTCATCTCCAGTCCTTGGGTGCGACGCCCAGGGGTAGGAGATCTCCCCCAAGGGATTCCAACGCCAGCAGCCTTCATTCATCGTCCACGGCGACGAGTTCGGTGGAGCGACGGTGCACGCAGGATCGTCTTCCTCTTCCCCGGGCGTCCCTGTGCTGACAGCAGATTTGGTGTCCAGAGATCGGTCCGGTGCGTCCGCTTCCTGGCAGCGTCTCATCTGAGTTTCTTCACGACTTTCGTACCTCTTCCAGTCATCTTTCCAACCCCACCGGCCTTGGCCAAAAATTCCATCCACAGAGAAAGTTGTCTTTACAGACACTTTCATCGCTCTGTCTGCCTCCCTGGCAGTCTCACCTGTGATCCGAGACGACTTGGGTCACCGTTTGCATGCCTCTCCTTCCACCAAACCCCGCCAGTCCCTTCATAACATTTGTTCCCCTCCCAGTCACGAATCCAACCCCTCTGGTCTCGCCTTCAAACTCCATCGGGGTAAACTTTTGTCTTCAAGCACACTTTTAGTGCGCAATCCTGCGCTACAGTACCCGAGCGGGACTGTCAGCAGAGGGCCTCCAAAGGGGGTACCACTTCCCGTCCTCGGATCGATCCGCAACTTGGTAGGTCGACTCCTCACATCCCCCCACACTTCCAGTAATCATCTCGGGCCGGAACTCCTTCAGTACCCTTGCGCCATCACCACCCCACCCACGGTCACAGATCGGACTGCCCTGAAGTGCTGTCTGTGCACCCCTGTTGTCACCCCCTTCGCACCCAATTCCTCCACAGGACCCCATCTGCCACCACTGCCCCTGGAGAGCCGCCCCTGTCAGCCTTCCACCAGAGAAGACGCCGCCACAAACGCTGTCCGGACGGCCGTGTACCAGCGCCATCTCTGCCAGCTGTCACAGGGACCAGCCAGCAACCTCTCGTCGGACCGACATCCTCCCTCGAGGCTGTAGCAGCAGCGTGGCCCCTCCATCCGGTTCGGCATCCCAGCAGTGCCCGCGGCGACGTGGACCTCCTCCTCAAAGGCTACTACAGGAGCGATCGGCATTGCGAGGGTCGGCATCCGGCTTCATCCCCGACCTCGGCTGCTGCCCGTCAACCCGTGCGCCGGCCGCCCCGTGTGTAGTTGTGGTTGTAGCCTATTACCTCCCTGCGAGGAGTGGGCCCTTTTGATGTTTGTATTAGTTTTCTCACGCGTGTATCGGGGTGGTTGGACTCGGCCGGGGTTCCTTCCCCACGCCTAGGCGTGGAGGTACGTGTCTCGCTCCCGCCCGTAGTACTTGCTTATCACGTATATGATTGATTGTGCCGCGTGAGTGAGTGTAGGGTCTAGCTAGTTTCATTTATTACTGCTGGTTGAGAGAGACGAGAGCTGCCCCTTTTCCCTTGGCCCTAGTCGAGCACCGAGCTCGGACTAGACTCCCGTGTCGTCCAGCGGCTTCTCGCCCGTTGTGACCCCGTTGCGCCTCCCTCCGTGGGACGGCCGTGGTTCGGAGTTCTGTTGAGAGACGCCTCCGCCCGGAGGGATTTCACGTTAGTCGGTCACACCGGCTTGCCTTGTCTCGTGCGCGTGCTGGTCGCGTTCTTTAGCGTCCTAGGTTAGCTAGCGAGTCAGTTGTCCCGCATCATGTTCACCTATTTTCCAGAATTTTCCTTTCTGTTCTAGCCCCATTTTCTCCATCTTCTGATCATTTTCTCGACTTGCTTTCTTCATAAAAGTTGTTCCTCTCTCCGTTATCTATAATTTCTTCTTCTACCACTTTCGCTAGTTCTGTCCACTCAAAAGTTGAGGGTTTAGGTGTCCTGGTTCAACTCAAACTCTGCAGATTAAGCTCCGGGGCTCCCTTCCAAAAGCCATATCTTCCAGATCCTTCATCCAAATAGAGTCCCATTTTCTCCTATGACTTATCTTGAGTATTATCTCGAGATTGATCCAAAGATCTCGAGATTTTATGGACTCTATCTCTTAAACTCGTGGAGGAAAGTTGGGGGTTTCACCACTTTTCTATAAAAACTGCCCAACTCGCAGTTGCAAAGGGGGGCTCTTTTCGGACGTGGGGCGAAGCCATGCTGCGCTGCCAACTCAGAACTTCGACCTTGGCTTGAATAGGGAAGTATTGGCTTTTCATTCCATCCTTCTGGGCTTGATTTCATGGTCTATACTCTTAGTTCTAGTCCTCTCAAAATCACAAATCATCATAGTTTTCTGCACTTTCTGCTGCACATGCATTTTTTCCCGTTTTGCATCAACGATTTCTCTCTATTCTTTCAATCAAATTTCGTGATTTCAAATCCTATGCATGCACAACACACACACCTATCTCTTCCACCCTTCCACAGGGGTTAAAAACCTCCCCCCGGTGAGTTTGCCCTCAATTTCTATCCCTATTTTATCACTACGGGATTGATACTACACATGCATGTTCTAATGGGTTTTTTGTCCTTGTTTTGACTTTGTTTTGCAGGAGAGCATGAATACAACGTGAGGCCTTCTTCATCTAGCCGACTGGAAGGAGAAGAGGTTTGAGTCCACAAGTTCCCCGTGTCCCGTTCTTAAGCACGATCAATTCTTTAAGTTCCAAGGTACACGGTGCCGTTACTCTCATTTCTTCATCCTTTGGCGTTGTTGGAACCTTGGTGGCGATCACGGTTAGTATTTCTCATTCTTTCATCCCCCTTGTCTTTCATTCACATGTTTATGCATGTATGTATTTAAAGGGGGCGGGATAGGAATCTAATTAAAACAAATCAACACCCATGGCTCTTCGACCTCTACCTCAAATCCCTCATGCCACTTAGGAAAGTCTTCGATGCCCCACATCTGAGTTCTCTTAAGGACACGTGGTTCTAACCCGTTCACGGTGTTCACTCTCTCATGTTGTCTTGAGCTCGACGGGTCCTTGTTTGGCTAATGAGTAGGAAATGGATTTTAGACAATGCCCAAATCTTGGTTGGGCTTCTTAAGGTTGGCAATGGCAAGCTTCACATCGGCCCAATTCATTCTACCCTCGTCATTCATGTCATATACCCAATCCCATAATTGAAAGCAATTATAGATGTCGTACCCGGGGGTGCCCGGTGATACAAACAATATTTGGAAGTGTCGGTCTTGGGGAGGACCTAATCCTTTTAAGGGGGTAATTGAAAAGCCTGGGAAGACATGAGGACGAAGAAGATGTCGCCCAAAGTCTCGCACAACAGAGAGTACGAGGCCTGCTTAGGACCAGCGTGATTGTAATTTTGAGGTGGGGGAACATTGGAATACGACCTCGAACCTCCCTGACTTTGGTTAGGACCGACTTGATTGGATTGTGGAGCTTGGCGGTTGTTGGGCCTGAAGGGTGGGCCAAAGGCATTGACCTGCTCATTCATGATGACTCCATCGGTAGTGGGAACAGCTAGGGCTTTCCGACCTCGGGTGCGAGTTTCAAAGAAGGGTGGCAAGGTAGAGTCCTTCGTTTGGGCCTCGACGATCGGATCTCGATTGTACAATTGCGAAAAGGTGTGGTGCTCACTAAGCATCAAGATGGCCCAAAGTTGCGGAGTGGCATTATTCACCAGTATGGTGACTGCCTGGGACTCGGGGATAGGGACCTCCGTCCGGGAAGCCATAATTCTCCAACGATTGGCAAACTGAATGAAGTCCTCATCAGGCTTCATCTTTTCCGTGACCAGATCAAACAAAGTAGGGGCTATAGTGGACATGTGACCAAAGTGAGGGAGGGAACGCTTGGAGACTATATCAAAGTTCAAGAGATCAATAGCCGGGAAAGAAGCGACCCAGCGCAGGGCCTCACCCTCTAGAGATTTTTGGAATAAATGGACTAATAGCACCCGGTCATATAGCCATTAATGGGAATCCATAAGGAAACCCAAAAGGTGGTGGTGATGATCGGTAGTACCATCGTACTTCCGATATTTTGGGGCCTTGAAGCTAGGTGGGAAGTAAGCATTAGGGAGTTTACAATACTATACCAGAGAGTGAGGATGGGTGACCGGCATGCTTTCGACAGCTACTTGTCGAACGTCAGTTTGAATCTCCTGCCTAGATATTGAGTCCATCCCCCTCGGAGGGGCGGCCACGGTTGGTGGGATCGGGGGTTGAGCAACCCCTTGAGAGATGGCAGGGTAGCTGAATTGAGGCGGGATCTCTCGAACAAGCCTACGAGAGGACCCTTGGAATGGGGTTTGAACCCGTTGCAGTGTAAAATGAGAGGACAATTGGGGAGCGGCCGGGACCTTCCCTCGGAAGGCCATAATGACTAGGTCCTCTTGTATGTAGCAGGATAGCACATTGATCAACTCTTGATCCTCACACAGAGACAGTGCGGGAGCCCTAGGGCTGGCTTGATCACACTCACTATGGGATGATGCCGAGTCGACGTGGGCGGCCTCATTCGGCGATGCAAAGAACATGCCTATGAAGGCACCTGGATGGCTATCCGCTATTTCAAATAGAGGATTGGGCTTAAACTCTGACTCATATTGGTGAGCGAACTCCTCCTCATAGCCGAGATATGTGAAGACTCGTTCTATTAGCACTAGTCCTAGTTGATTTTAAATGGTTTGCACTTTAGGAGTTAGATAAGTTATCGAGAGGATGTGGGTTTTCCTATAGCAAGCAAGATTTCCACAGCAAGGTCCCACAGTTTTTTTTCTCTTCTTTTATTTCTTTTTTTTCTTTTTTTGTTTCTCTCGTGAGGAGAAGAGAAGTCTAAGGGTGAAGGCTTGTTACTCTGGGGAACCTAGCAGAAGCTCACTCAAACTCCAAGGATGGCTAATCGGGACTTCGTGGGTACAACTAGCCTGGCGACCGTGTGGGAATCCATGATTCGCGAGGACTTATGGAGGTTCCCGATAGGAAGTGACTAGTTACACCCGAGTGGAAATCCCCGGGTGAAGAGCCCAATCCAACGGGAGGGTGTTCCTACAAGTGTGATGCCAGCTCTTCCTAAGCCCACCCACGTATTAACCTGCAGTAAAAGCCAAGCACATAACAAACAGTAAACAGACTAAAAAACAAACGGAAAAGCGAACTTAAATAGAACTAGGTAGGAGGTAGCCAAACTCTTGGTCATTGAGAAGCCTGGGTAGCCAAATCGATGGTCGCTCAGAGAGCCTAGGTGGCCAATAGTTTAGTCATTCAGGCCTTAATGGGAGGCCAACCCTTGGGCCATCCAAGATGTTACGCGGCCAATCTCCTGGCCGTTCATAGCAGTGCTTGGGCGGCCAATAGTAAGGTCACCCAGGTGTTTAGGTGGCCACTGATGTGGCCTTCTTCCACCTGCGAGCAGAGCTAGACTAATGTAGAAAGCAAATGACCATGGGCTCAAAATTCTTGGACTTTTAGCATATTGGACTTACCGTAGGCAGTAGTAGGTCCCACTGTGATCGCCAGAAGGTGGTAGGCACCGGGAACGGTGGCGTGCGGGGGGCGGCGGGTGTTATGTATGTGTGTGGCCCCCTGACTCCTCCCGAACCATGGGTGCGATAGCTCTTTGTGTACACCTATAGTGCACGAACTAGAAAATAAGAAATACAATTATCGCCAGAGACTTTTACCTGAGCCTCACAGAGATAGATGATCAGAACCCGACTTCTCCATGCTCGGCCGGCCAAGAACGGAGAGCCATGCATAGTCCGAGGATGCTAAAAGTCCTGCAAGCAATGACAAAGCCCACGAACACAAAAGGAAGAAAATGCCAATTAGACATATGAAATGCAGTAAATGTCCTAAACAATACAAAAGCATGGAGATAATGGTGGCGTGATTACCTGGGGATGGTTGGGAAGGGAGGATGGCCGAGACTTTCGACCACCCGCCTTCCTGATTGTTTAAATGTAAAACCTCTACGAGTAGGGACTAAGGATTACCTAAGATGCGATGATGCAAATGTATGGGCTATGTAATACGAAATGGAGAACGAAGAACAAAAAATGTAGGGAGCAAACCAGGGGGCGGATGAACTTCGGATGTGGGCAACGAGGCCAGGGTTCGTGCGAGGTGCGGAGAGCGGACATGGGCACGATCCTTTGATCGTCGGTTGCAGGAAGGCGGCCAAACCATTGGCCGTTCACAAGATGAAGGCATCCAGGTGATGCAGGACGGGATGCGACTCGATGGCAATTTGAATGCGATCCTGAGACTCTAGGCAAACTCACGACTCGTCCCTAGCGAGGGAAATGTTGGGATGTGCGCGGTTGAGAAACCGACAATGAGCTAGGGTGGTCAACTCTCACTTTCGTGCCCGGATCGGGTCACGGGACAGGTTTCGCTCTCTCTCGCAGCGGTGATTAAAATTATTTAACGAGCTAGATTAACCTATCACATGCAAGCAGCGGCATATAGAAATATATACGAGTAAAGAAAATTGCCGAGAGGGGAGCGGACACGATAGCTCAACGCTACCGAGCGTGGGGAAGGCGACCCCAGCCAAGACTCGTACTCCCCGTACAAATGAATTAATAATAATTACAGAAATACAATTCAGTGCCGACTCCATGCAGGGTGGTAAAGGGCTACAATGGCGACCCAGAAGTATCAAGCTCGGGTTGACGGGCGGCTTTTTGAATAGCCCCGTCAGTGCCGACGCGATGCTATTCGTTGCTGGCCGGACGGCGCGAGCTGACGGTTGTGGAGACCAAGTTCTACTTGGACGACCGATTGGGGCGGGGTTGATCCCGTTGCAAAGGGGACTCCTGGAGGATTGCTTCCTGGAAGGCGGTTGGGTAGGAACGCCTTGTGGAAGGCGGGGTGGCTCAGCTCGTCGGGTGTTGTAGGTTGCTGTCCCGAGCCTGTGTTGCAGTTTCAGAACTGCGCAACCCGACGGTAAAAATTGATGCGATCAGCTCCGACGTCGGATTGATGCGAAACTGGCACTGTTACGAAGCCCTTTCGGAGATCCACGAACATTGGCTATTACAGGAATTTTTATAGCACTGGATTTTTCGTGGGGTATTTATGAACATGCTGACTCCTGAGCTCCGATCCGACAAGGTAGGTTGGGATCTGCCTGTTGATGAACGTTGACCGAGGCATAGACAATGGATCTAGGGCTTGAAAATTTTATGGGTGAGAGAAGGGGACGTGAGGATCATGCACAATTTTTTTGGTAATTTTTTGGAAGGGGTTTAGTGGGTGGAATGGATTTTATGGCAGGAAAGGTCAGATCTGGACTGTTGGGAACAGAACAGGATCCGATTTTTGCAATGGTTTTTAGGAAGTATAAACGAACTCATAAAATCATGAAAAAAAATTTGGCAAGGGATTTTAGAGGACAGAAGTCCCAGTCCAAATTTCTGCTCGATCTGAAATTGGAAAGGGGGTCAAATTGGAGAAGAGATGGGCTGCTGGAACACAGATCTGCACAGGGGCAGATTGTGTAGACAGTGGGATTTAAAATGGAAAGGGGGGCAAACGAAATGGGATCTATGTGAAACTTTTTATGGGACGTGGAAACAACAAGGGAAACTCACCCTAAAAATTTTAGCTTGATCATATCTTCGTATTGAGAGCTAAAAATCAGGCTTCAAGCTGCGGTAAGGTGGTAGACAGAATTCCGACGACGAGGCGGTGGCGGTGCGACGGCGGCGGCGGTGTTGAGCTTCTCACCCACTAGAGGACTGATATGGAGGTATCACACCTCAAAAGAAGGGAGCTTTCACAGCTGCAAGGGGGGCTGCGCCATTGGTTGCTTGGAGCAAATTCCACTTTTTTCTTTCATTAATTCTATGGAAAATAAGAAATACAATGCTTTTATATGAAAGGAAAACCCTAGATAAATTACCACTCTTACCGTCAAATCTAGGGTTAGGGAATGGCATTTAGGGGATGGGGAATATAAAAATCCCCCATATGGGACAAAAGAGGGGGCGCCCTCCTCCCTTTGGTCAAAAATGACAACTTGGTCCAAGTTCTACCTTGGACCAAAGACCAACCTATTGGGCCCATGGACCCTTGACCAACCTATTGGGCCTTCCAAGCTAGGAAGCCCATGAGAGAGGGAGAGGCCCAATTGGGCTTTAAGTGGCCTTAAGGCCCAATATGAACATAAACCCCCTAAAGGACTCTAAATGAACTTAGCCCAATGGCTTATAACTAGCCTTACAAAGTAACCAAAATAAAACCCAAAATAAACACACATTACAAACCAAATACATTAATACAAATACACACTCCACACATTTAATGGCCTAGCTCTGATGCCCCATCACCAGGATGTGGCGGTTTTCCAGATTTGGGTGGCCAGGTTTGTGGCCGCCCAGCCAACCTGGGTAGTCATCGACTTCGTCGCCCAGCCCCTGGGCCCTTGTTCACCCAATGGTTCAATTGAGGCCTAATAGTGTGTGATGGGTTTGACTTTGAAACCCAAAACATCGATTAACGCGAGTAAAATGACACGTTACCAATATGATTGTCTAACTGGGGATCCGCAGGATGTCCTAAATTATACGTCTACACATGGAAACTATAGAAAAAAATTAAAGACGGACAGAAATGGATCAAAGTGGTAACCTGTCTCTGATACCATTGTAAGGATTGCCTAGGGATTCGATACAACATTAGAGAAACGAATGCACAGTAAAAATAATTTTTTTTAGTTTCCCTGAGTTTCCTGATCCATTTTTGCAAAATGAAGTGACTGAAGATCAGATCTTTACCTTGTGCGGAGTCAGATTCATAAACTATAGTTAACTCCTACTAAGCAATGCTGCTAGCCACACAGGTGCCCGACCTCCAATGGTATCCACATGGTCTTGGGTTGAAGGATTGTCCTCGCCTCCTCTCTTGTGGGATGATCCCTCACTCGGCTCCTTGTCACGGGCTCTCAAGGTGACATGCGACCTGGTGCTCTGTGTAGCAACTCTGATTTTCGGATGCGATATTTATAGGTTTTGGAATAATTTCGCTAGTTTCAGATTCTTTGATTCAAAAATTAGACGAAATTACTTATGATATATTCAAAAATAATAAGAGAATGGGAAATTTTAAAATATTTGTCCTTTTCGAGTTTTTGAGAAAACCCTTTTAAAAAAAAAGAAAACTAGACCACCCCTCCTCTCCCCCAAGTTTCTCCTCTTCTCCTCCAACACTTCTCCACTCTCCCCTGCGTCTCTCCCTCTCTTCCTCCCTCTCCTTCACTCCTATGGCCAATGGAGGCGTGGAGATGTGCGGAAGATGAAGCGACTGGCGCGTGGCGTGCACGGAAGTGAATGTGGTGGCGGAGCTTTAAGGGTTTCACGGGATGGAGCGGGGTGGTTTCGCAAGGAATCAGCTTCTTTCCTATGGCAAAGCATCGTTTGAGGTAGGGGGATGGATCGCTAGCTCTTCTGTGATGATTTCCCACGGTTTTGTGTCAATATGGGCGAGATAGAGCGAGTTTTGCTATTTTTGGGCTGGAATTCATGCTCTCGGTTGAGCCACAATTTCCGCCAATTTAGGTGGCGTTCTGTGATTCAATCACAAGTTCTTGAGATGATGGAATGTTGGGATGTGATTCCCCTTGTTTCTGTTGCATTTTTCTTACAATTTGAGGTCGGGATGGGGCCGAACGTGTTATGTGGAATGGCTTAGACGTGCGTGAGACAAATGATGGAATTACCCATTGGTGTGGTCTTTTTTGTGTCTAATTGAGTCCTTCCGGCGTGCAGAAGGCCGAGGAAGAGTTTTTATGTAATTTCCCCTTCGTATGAGATGAACAGGGCGTGGAACAGGCGATTTCGCATTGGTTCGCGAAGGTCCGGATCAGAAATGAGAACGTGGTTGACTCCCGAACTGCGTTCATCTTCTGGATAGTGAATGCTGCGTGAACAAGCACCGCATTCACTGACACAGTCGGATGACCAACCGCGTCTATGGAGATCACGGTCCTCAAGCAGACTGTGTTCACCTTAACGTGGCCAGACACCTAACCACATTTAGCTAGGATGTCTGTTCAGTGGTATTCGGTTTAGATCGACCGACTAGGGGCCTAGTCAGCCCAGTTTATGTCTGGAATTTAGGGTTTTGTCCCGGAACATTTAAATGTCACAGAAATTGGGTTGTGTTCTACCCTGAATGGGCAGTGTTTGCCCGAAGTGTGGTCTAGAGATGTGAGTGCGACGATGGTTCATAGGAGGCCGCCCATATAACTGAGTTCGTGTATAAACCTCGTGTGTGAGTGTAAGCCGTCAGGGATTGGCTATGGTAGAGTTAAGTTTCGGCTTTAGGCCGTGATCCCTGTTCAGTCTTGTGTTATGACTTGAGGCTATACCCATGAATGACGAGTGCATGCCTAATGTTTTGTATGTGTGATAGATGCTATGTGATTCCATATCGAGTTACTCATAGAGGGTTACTCCCGTGCGACATTATGTGACCATGTGAGCGTCACTCCTGGGTGACCGTGTTGTTGACACCCATTTTCAACCTACAAGTCAAGTTATTTCTCTAATCTACATTTGTGATGTCCCAAATTTTCCATTATTTTGGAGCATTCCTTGAGCATATTTCGAGCCTATTCTTGATCATTCTTCAATCCCATTGAGCCTTGAAACCCTTAGAAGTTATTTGTCCTTGATTGTCGCATCGATTAGGTAAAGTCTGTTGGCCCCTCATAGTCGCGGTCAATAGTTGACCGTGACTTGCCTTCTTGTCCCAAGTGCGTTGACCCCGTTTGCCAGTGCGTTGACTCTGTTATGATCCCAACAAGTTGCAATTTTCTCTTGACCTCGTTTTATAAGTGGCGGTCGTGCGACTGACCGTGTTTTAATTGCAGAGTCCTGACTATTCTGGGCTCTGTTTTCTCCGATCGAGGATGCCTTGGAGTCCTTGTTTGTGACATTAATGCTGGGGATATCCTTCCAGCTCAATTATTATCCATTTTAAGGACTTTATCCCACTATTATCTCATGATTTGTCAAGCTAAATATCTTATTTCTGTTGCTTATCTCCAAATTTTGAGCTAGGGTTTTCTGGGTTCTATAAATAGCCTCCAAGGGTTTTGGGCTCAGAGGAGGGCATGTTTCTACTTAGGGTGAAGCCATGCCACACCGATGACTCATCTCCTTAAATCCCCAATCACCAGGGAAGTCCTAAATCTCATCCTCCTTCCTCTAGTTGTTACTTTCTTTGTCATATTTCTTAGTTTTCTTCTACTTTTCACATAGTTTCTTACACTGTTCTGCACGCATTGCACATTTTGCATCACATTTTTCACTACTGTTTACTACGTTTTAAATCATCCTTTGCACTCCTTTCTCATCACAATACACACACCTACTTGTTTGTCCCATTTATAGGGATTAAAAAACATCCCCGGTGCGTTCCTCCCTCAGTTTTCATGCTTGTTTTCTGCATACGGGATGAATGCTACACTTCAAGATCTAATGGGTTTTTATCTCCTTGTTTGGCTTTGTTTCGCAGGATGGCAAGTTCGAATGTGAGACCCTTGCTCTCTGGCCAGCTAGAAGGCGAGGAGGTGCTATCCACGAGGTTTCCCATGTCCCATTTGTTACACGCGATCACACTTTAGCCGGTGTTCTTCAACTGCGTTCTTCATCTCTTTTCCATGTTACACAGTGCTGTTAAACTTTCCTTTTGGTCTTTTTTGTGCTGTTAGCCCATGGTGGCGATCACGGTCTTATATTATTTTCATCACCCTATTCCCCCTTATGTTATATCTCATGCTTATTGTTATTTATTCATCTTGTTCGGGGCGGGATTATCTATCAACAACCTCTATTTTTTGGGGATCACGGTGGGACGCCTAGTGCCCATCACGTTGCTCTTGCTTTCCTGAGATCCCTATGTGTATGTGTTCCAAGTGTTTAGGTTATATATGGTTGGGTTTTCTACTATTCTGTCAAGTTTTTGGTTCAAGGAGGAGGTCGCGGTTCTGCAGAAACCGTCATCTGGATATAGCGGTTCCCATAGGGCCGCCACTTGCAGTCACACATCCCCCTGCAGATAGTGGTCTCCACTTGACCGCCACCTGCAGGTAGTGGTCATCTGGAGACCGCCACTTGCCCCCTAGCAGGCACAAGGCAGATCCCAGGTACGATGTTCTTTGGTTTTGTTTGAGCTGTTTTTGTGGCTTCTGTTCTAGACCTTCCACATTCCTGCATTTATATTCATCATATCCTTCACGTTGGTCATGCTATTTGCATCATATTATTATGTTTACACATAGTTATATTGTCTTGATTTGCTAGTTTTAGGCTAGAAATCTGCATGCACTCCGGTGCGCACAGGGCCATTCATTGCATATTGTAGTTGCCTTCCTACCTTGGTAAGTGATCCTCTCGGATTCGTATTCCTCGGAGGCGACTAGGTGATCTTATCCGGGACCTCCGTAAGTCTCCGCGAGCCATGGATTCCCACACAGACGCTGAGTCGGTTGTACCTTTCCATCCCTTAGGTTGTGCATTTACATCCGTGTGAGGGAGTTAACCCTAGGCCAACTCAAAGTTTGGACCCCTTTCCTTTAGGATACACATATCTTGAGGGAATTATGCTTAAGTAAAACATTAAAAGGTCCACCAAAACTTTGTAAAATAAAATTTTTCCCATCATATTAACTTGATTGACTCGGGTGAAACCTCTCACATCGTATTGTTTGTGTTTATCCAAGCCCGTTTGTTGTGTTTTGTGCTGCATCTTCTCCTTAATATAGTCATTTATGGTTAGATTCATTTAGTTCTAGCCTTTTTGCTGTGTTTTAAAACCTAGTTCTGTCGTTTAAGTCACATTCCTACAACAGTTTTCTACCCATCAGTCTGTCTGTCTGCCAGTTCTTAGAGTATGGTAGTGGTCATCCCAGGACCGCCACGTACTAATAGCGACCACCTCAAGACCGCGACCTTCCATAAGGTCCTGCCCTCTCCTCGTCCTTCACTCCCCTCCTTCCGTGGTTATATTCCCTTGATTAATCTGTATTAAGTCTCCATTTTCTCTTATGGAGCACCGTTACAATCCTGTATATTATCCTTCCCAATCTTCCTACTCCCGCGTGGAATCTTCTTCCCACACGGGCCCATCTCCTCGTGGTCCCTTTGACCCGTCTGAAGAATAAGAGAACCTTATGGCCCACCTATCTTGTCTTGTTTGCCAAATGAACCCGGATCAGGCCCAAAAAGTGGTTGTAAACCACCTTAATGGGTCTTCTCCTCTTAATGGGCCTTCTTCTTCTTCCTCTCATGCCACTTGCCTAGTTGGTCCTTATGCTCATGTTCAATCCAGGCCCGTGTATCCTTCTACTCCTGGAGTAGGCTCTTCTTCTTCTCAACTCGGATCCTCTTATCCGGCCCATTATCATAATCTTGGTCTAAATTCACAGCCTTTTGCTCAGGCTGGCCCGCATCATCCTCGATCTCACCCTCTGAGGAGATGATTGCTCAAACCTAACGCCAGCTTAATGAACTCCAATGCCGAATTGATCCCAAACCCTCCTTGAGTGTTCCATTTGCTTTTCAAAATCTCCGGCTTCCACCTCCTTTACAAATCCCTACTTATCGCCTTATGGTGGAACCGGTGACCCCTTTGTGCACTTGAAGGAGTTTGTTTATGAGTCGGCCTAGTTTCGGCCTGACCAACGCTTGATGGCTTATCTGTTCGGTCTGTCCTTAGAAGGCCCGGCTCCGGATTGGCTCTTTTCTTTGTCGCAGGATCAGGACATGAATTTCCAAGTCATTCAATACAAGTTTATTTAGCAATATCAATACTAGGTTGGGTCGAGGTATTTTGTTGTGTATTTGGCCCATGAGAAGATGAAGCATTATGAAGAATTCTCCACTTTTGCCGACCGCTTGCGTCACCTGGCCGCGTAAGTCCCGGGGCATATTCCGGAGTAGGAGTAGATCAAGATGTTGATTTCCCATGCAATGCCTGAGTACCGTTTCATCTTAGCCTTGAATGACATTACTTCCTGGCAACAATTATATATCCGAGCCCTCTTCATTCACCAACAACTTGAAAAATCCCTTGACCCTACGCCCACGTATACTTCGCCTCAACATTCCACGAGTCAGCCCTCCACCTCCTATCCACCATCCATGAGCCCGCCATCCACATACAATCTGCCATCCACATCTACCCCCTCCACGAGTCAGCCCTCTACCCCCTACTAACCTTCCATGGGTCAGCCTTACGCTCCCGCATACCAATCCTCCACATATCGACCTCCTCCTAGTTAGTATTCCGCCATCCATGGCCAACCCTCCGGATACTGTGGATGCACTTTTCATTTAAAATCATCATTTATTTGTTTATTGGGTTTATTAAGTGCGTGGGTGTGCCAGTCACAAAGTGACGATTTATTGTGCGCTCGATCTGACTAATCAGACGATTATGTAGTTCGTGTTGGTACTGAGAACCCGCCGTACCATGAAGGCTGCGACGTTAATTACATCCCCTCGGAGAGGGGAAACCCTTGATTGATTGCCAAGAAAAGGGGCCCGATGGCCAGGAAACTATATCAAGAGAAACAAGCCGATAGTGGTCTCGAATCGATCGGAAAGCCCTATGTCTAGGGAAGCAAGCGTTCGAAAGATGTCGGTCACTCAAGGGACCATTTTGATATTCGGACGAGCGTCCGGCTTTAGAGAATCATGATCGTCACGGGGAAAACTGGAGCATATGTATGCCGGGGTATGGCGAATTTATTGTTCAAAGGGATAGGAGACATTCGGTTGAATCCCGGTTAGAGTGGTCGGAAATCAGTGAGTTTATTGGCCCGATGCGAGATCGAGTCAGGACCATTCCGGGGGCGCCTCCCGCGGTCCAAACGAGACTTGCGTGGGCATCATTAATATTTCTGGTGCCGAAGGGTAGCGGGAAAGTGTCCCGGGACTACATTCCAAAGCAAAGACGTGTACAGGAATAGTTAGCTATAGGCCTAGGATGTGGGTCAGCCAATGACCATAGTTGGGATGAACCCGAGGTGCAAACGTGACTCACGAAGGTCTTATTGATATTTCCACACATAGGGTTCGGGGAGGACGAGAGCTGCCTCGTTCCATTCAGATTTTTGTCGGTCATTCATGGACCATTTTATGTTCGGACAAAGATCCATATTGAAGACGTAAATGGAAATAAACCCGTACAAATGTCTGTCGTGAGTACGGAAAGCTTAATGCAAGCGCGAGATTAGATCCGGGGATATATGTCGGTCACTAACGGACCATACACTGTTCCGACGAGAGTCCACATTTGAAGCATCGAAGATAACGACAAAGCTGTAGGGATGTCTACCGTGGATACGGCAAGTTTAATGTGGACGCGGGATTGGATCCCGTTAGAGGTGGGTCAAGCTGATGAACTATCGGCCCGAGATGGTTTCGGACTATGACCATAACAGGGTTCCCGAGATCCACGTCCGATGCCATGGGGCGTCATTACTTTTCTCTTCACACACAGTCTGGGGAAACGAAGGTTCCAAGGTATGCGTGCATGTCGGTCATGGTCGGACCATTCATTGTTCGGACGCGAGTCCACGTTTGAAGCATCGAAGATGATGATAAAACCGTGCAAATGTCTGCCGTAGACATGGCAAGTTTAATGTGGGGTTGCGAGATTAGATCCCGGGAGAAGCGGGTCAAGTTAACGAACTATTGACCCGAGATGTGTTCGGATCATGACCATGTCTGGGGTTCCGAGGTCCACGTCCGATACCACAAGGCATCATTGATTTTCTCTTTGCACCCAGTTCGGGAGAGAGGTTTATTAAGTATAAAGCCCGAACTCGCCATGGTGCGCCCTCGCACGCGGATCGACCTGCGCGGTCAGGTCGGGGGGTTCGACCTGCCTGGCCAGGTCACAGGGGTCAAGGGGGGCAGCGCCCCCAGAACAAAAATTTGATTCTAGAAAGGGTTACCTTGTTTGTTCTCGTGAGAGTGGTTCGTAGTCTTTTATTTCATTCATTTGTTTAGGTCCTTTCTTTTAATTTATTTATGAGTTTTAAGCTTTTATTCCATTTAGTTAATTGTGTTTTTTTATATAGGAGGCACGCCGGATTAGGATGGCAAGGGAGCGCGTCGGGTATGGAACCTCAAGGAGGGCGTCGTATTAAGAATGGGCAAGGGGCTCGCCATCTTAAGAAGACTATAGGGGCCGCGCCATTTTAATGCAATATAAGAGAAATGGGCCACCGTATTAGGAATGGGCAAGGGGGCGCGCCGTTTTAAGATGTATAGAGGAGTGGGAGCGCGCCGTTTAAGGCCACGCCGGATTAGGATGTGCACAGGAGCAAATGGGAAAAAAGGCGCATCGGTTAAGGCCACGCCAGATTAGGATGCTTGCAAGGGAGCGCGCCGGAATTGGGAAGTGAGCAGGGGCGCGCCGGAATTGGGGTGAACATGGGGGGGGGGGGGTTGCCGGATCTGGGTTCAAAGAGGGAGGAGAGTGTTTTGAGAGGAGGGTTAAATCGGCGCGGGGGAACAGTGACCCCGTAAGATTAGCCCTCGCCGGGATAAACTCTCCCGATGGTTTAGTTCACAGGGATTGACTGTGTTTTCTTTTCTTTTCACCCGCAAGCCGGTTTGATGGTTGGTTTGTTCATTGTTCTTGGTGGATTAAGTTGGTGAAGAGGGGGTTTAAGCATTTTAGTTGTTTATTAAGGGGTATTAGCATGAGGTTTACATGTTTTTTTCGAAAGAGTTTTTTGTGCAAAGACTTCAAGTGGTTAATTCACAGAGGGTTCACTGTGTGTTTCTTCAGAGGGTGTCTTCTTCATTTGTTCTTGAGCGTTCTTGGCCCTGGCAAGAATTGGGCAGCACCTCCCCCGAACCGGGATTTGCCATAGAGAAGCGAAAGCCACCACACGGATTACTCCCGGGTAAACTCTCAAAATGCGGAACGGCCTCACGGCAGTCCGTTAGCCCAGGTGTGAGTGTGGAACACTCGAGGGCCAGCCTACGAGAGCGACCACGACTCACGGGCGATGATCTTCGGGGCGGGGCGGGGCGAATGTTTGCCACAAGGGCAATGAATGTTAATCCGTAGGCGGGTTCCCTTGAGGGACATGCTATGGACAAGCAAGCCTTGAAGGGCCCTGGACGATTAGAGAGGGGAGAAGGGAGGCGTAGATCGGAACGGAGAAACACTGAGCTTGCAAAAGGGCCCTTTTCTTTTATTCATCCTCACAAACGGGGAAGAAGTTGACATAGGAGAGTTCACCCTGGGGTGGGAGTGGAATACATTGCAAAGGGGGCGGAAGAATATACTGACGAGGGAAAAAGGGAACACAGACCCCCCCTCGACTCACCTCTCACACTCACACACACTCTCTTTCTCTTCACCTTGCCAGCGTGGGTGGACCGAGCTTCTTCTCCCTTTTTCTTCTTCTCTTCACTGTACACAGCTGAGAGCCTTCTCTTCTCCTTTTGGATGGCCAGTCGGGAGAGAAGCTCCCCCGAGGGTTGCTTTGGCGAACCTGCAGAGATTATATAGGAGGGGTTACCTTTCCTTCCTCTTGTTTACTGAACAGACGGGCTTGACAAGCCACGGTGTCGTCCATCCATTTGCGTAGTATGCTGTTGCCATTACTCTGCTTTCCTTCGCCGCTGCAACCATCGCGCTGTCGAGTTGAGGTGTGCACAGCTCTTCAATCTTTAAATGGTTATGGGATGGGCATGCATTGAATGTTCTCTGTGCGCTCAGACTGGCGCGAAACAGGGTATCGGCTGGCGGACGGGATGGCCCTTCGATTAAAACGGAGTGGCCACTATTCCCCCGTGCCGTTTTGAACCATATGGAATTAGCGCGCCGTATTAAGACATCAAAGGTGGTGCCGTATTAAGGTGTAAAGGGGGCACTTCCTTCAAATGAGCACGTTGTATTTGGGCCAAGGTGGCGCCGGATCAGCATTTGAAAGGACATGGAGGCACATTGGTGCACCGGTTTAGCAATGCAAGGGGGGCGCGCCGTTTTAAGGCGTGCCGGTTTAAGGCGGGCCGATTTAAGGCCCTTTCACGCCGTTTTAAGCATCGAATGGAATTTTTTCGAAGTTGCGGCCATTTATATGAATGTTGGCGTTCCTGGAATATTCTAGTTGTGATGTACGGCCTCCGTAATGTTCCGTTCGCAGCCTCTAGGGCTCTGTCCCAGACTTTGCGTGACTTTCGGTGCATACCGAGGCAGTGCCAGAGTTCCCGACTCTTCTTTGATTCAGCTCTCGGCACGGCCGGCTGTAGAGTTATGGCTGTATCTTCTGCCTGGGGGGCTTCCTTAACGGGTAGTGGACCACCAAGCGAGTTCTCATCCTGATCGGGCGAGGCACGA
The DNA here is from genome assembly GCA_022559845.1 of Amorphophallus konjac. Lineage (NCBI taxonomy): Eukaryota > Viridiplantae > Streptophyta > Magnoliopsida > Alismatales > Araceae > Amorphophallus > Amorphophallus konjac. Next base: position 277,146,745 of record CM040122.1, read on the forward strand.
GGTTTATTCGGCGTTTCCATTTTTGACTCACGCTCGAACGCGTAGACGCGAATGTCGCAATGATCATCATCATCATCATCATCATTTTTTTGGCGTCCACAGATACCCGCATGCATCTCCGCCTTCCATCAAAAGGGAATTTCAAATCTGGAGCAAGTGGATGCCGTCCACTACATACCTCCCGCCCTACTCACCATGCATCTTCATCTAGTCCCTCCGCTAGCTGCCATGCACCCTTGCCCATGCAACCTCCACAACCCTCTCCATTGCTATCCCATACCCCTCGGCATCCGCCTTGCTCGAAGCGGGCTCATTATCCTCCATTGCCGGAGTCCCTTACAGATATTTTCAAAGCTTTGATGGCCACCCAAGCGTTGCAGCTCCCTTCGATTGTACCCTGCCGACCCGCGATTGGGAATTCGCTCCAATTTTATGATTATCATCGTCAGCAGCGACATTTGGTTTAGGATTGCCACGAGTTCCAGAAGTTTGTTTATGACTTGGAAGATAAGAAGAGGATTGATTGGTCCGCCATTCACAAGGTTATTCTATATCTTTGCAGCAAACAACAGCATCAAGAAGCGCCGCCCAGGCAACCATATCCAGCATTGGAAGACTAGGGGCACCCCTATGGTTCTTCGTCTATCGCGGCACCCGCTCCATTACCTACATTGTTACCTGTCCCGTCACCTGCTCTGTCACCTATCCCATCACCTACTTTATCACCAATTCCCTCACCTAGTCCATCACCCATTTTGTCACCTATCCCATCGCCTCCACAAACCCAAGCCCTTACTCAGCCTAATGCCTCCACTCGTCCTACTCCCATTACCACCACTGCTTCCACTCCCAACGCCGCTCGACGTATCGTGTTGATACAATGACGGTGGGCCCCGTGACTCTCCTCTTCACCTGCTCCATCACCGTCACCTTCATCTTTACCTTCTCCATCCCCAACACCGTCTCCATTATCCCCATTGCCCTCATCACCGCCTTTGCCCCCATCTTCACCACCTTCACCATCTTCACCTCCTTCACCACCTCGATCACCACATAACCCGCCTGTTGCCTCTATTCCTTCGCCTTCACCACCTCCTCTCCCAAAATCACCAAATTCGTTGCCTCCATTTTCCCCATTGTTGTCTTCGCATCTCCCCCATCTCCACCATTACTCTCTTCACCCGAGCCTGAGCAAGCTTGACCTTCACCTTTGTCTTTACCTCCGCCTTCACCCGTATTGCCTTTGCCACCACTCGACATCACCATCGCTATTCAAGCCGCCATGACTTCTACCTCTACTTATTCTTCATCCATTTCCACCCCACGGAGTTGGTGTACGCGACCTCTGGTGCCCCTTGGGTCTGGTCCCCAGGGAGACGATGAGCCGAGTCAGGAAAATTTGGTCCCGGTTGTGAATTTCAAGCTTCAGGATTTTATCTTTCGCATGTCGATCTGCATGCTGATCGCTCGCTATTTTGGGGATGATCTACACGTACTTCTGAAGATGGCGGTTACTAAGAAGACTTCCCTTGCATTGATGCCAATTTCTTCTCAACCAAGGCCGGTGGCAATCTCATTGCATACAAAAAAGTCTACCATTGATGCTCTTGTTACCTCTTGCTCTGTTGCCATTCAGATTGCTAGCCAGGAAGGGTTCTCTACCTGCATTGTGCTAACGCATACGACTGCCAAAGATATTATGGATTCCATGCTCAAGGGGCAATTGGCCATATTTTTAGAATTTTCAACGGAAGTTCTGCAATGTTTATGCAACCTCTCTTAGTTTATCAGTGAGCAAGCCACGTCAACGCCGTGTATTGCTCTCCCTCAGTTTCATACTTCCCTTCTATCAAGGGAGTTATGCTTCACACCTGATTGCCGAGGGGAGTTGCTGAATCCCAAGATCCTAGTGCCAAGTGATAAAACTCAGTGGATTCCTATTCTTCATCTGATAAGGTAGGTGACCAGGATGATCTAGAGGGGGGTGAATAGATCAACCCAAATTTTCGCCCTACAGCAGTAACATGAAATGCGAAATAGAAATCTGCTGGGATGGACGCTATTAAAATGATTTTAGCTAAGGAAATACCAGTTAGACTATGCAAGCACAATCAATCACACACAATGCAAGGAGATTTTTAAGGTGGTTCGATCTCAACCCTAATATCTACGTCCACCCCTCACTCAATCGAGTGAGGCTTCTGCTGAACACAGCTTAACTCCACTGATTACACAGCTTATACACCGCTGAGCATCACAGCTTGCTTTGCTGCCTCACAGCTTGGATTCACTGATACACAGCTTTACAATGATTCAAATGAAAGTAAAACAATCAACAAAAGTAATGACAGAATTTGAAAAATAATGTAGCTCTATTGAGCAGTCGATTCTGGATCTGATCAAGAAGTCAAAATTCCACCGGCTCTTTCGTGAATCTCCAGCTTCACTCACTATCCTCTCTCACAATCTTCTCTCAGATCACTCTCTCCTTCTTTCTCTTCTATTCTCTCTGTGCTCACTGAAACCTTTCTCTGATACTCTTTTTCTCTATCTCTCTTTCACACCTCTGCACATCTACTTCTCAAGCTCTGTGCTTCTTCTTAATATCCCCTATTTATCTCATTAATTGGCCTATTTATCCTATTTTAAATCCATAAATTGCCCGAATTACGTTTCTAGTAATGGGCTTGGGTCAAAAGGCCATAGAATTGGGTCTTTGGGCCTATTTGAATTGGGCTTAGTCCTTTGGTTATTATAGGGCCTTTAAATTGATTTAATTAAGCCTTAAAGCACTTTAGTAGCCCATTAGGCCTTTTTAAATGCTTAATAATAATATTTAATCCTAGAAAATTCCTAGAAAATTCTCGGGCGTTACATGCGATATAACACAAGGGGGAAAGGAGCGATGAGAATAATATACAACCGTGAACGCCACCAAGGGCTAACACCACAGAAAAGACCAAGTAGAAAGTATAACAGCGTTGTGTACCTTGGAAAATAGAAGAAGAACGCGGTTGAAGAACATCCGCTAAAGTGTGATCGGGTGTAACAAAAGGGACGCGGGAAACCTCGTGGATTGTATCTCCTCGCCTTCCAACCAGCCAGAGAGCGAGGGCCTCACGTTCAAACTTGCCTTCCTGCGAAACAAAGCCAAACAAGGAGATAAAAACCCATTAGATCTTGAAGTGTACCATCCATCCCGTGTGCAGAAAACAAGCATGAAAACTGAGGGAGGAATGCACCGAGGAGGGTTTTCAACCCACGTAAATGGGACAAATAAGTAGGTGTGTGTATTGTAATGAGAAAGGAGTGCAAAGGATGATTTAAAACGTAGTAAATAGTAGGGGAAAACGTGATGTAAAACGTGTAATGCGTGCAGAACATCGCAGAAAATTGTGTGAAAAGAAGAAGAAAACTGAGAAATATCACAAAGAAAGGAACAACTAGAGGAAGGAGGATGAGATTTAGGACTTCGCTGGTGATTGGAGATCAAAGGAGACGAGTCGTCGGTGCGGCATGGCTTCGCCCCAAGTAGAAACATGCCCTCTTTTGAGCCCAAAACCCTTGGAGGTTATTTATAGAACCCAAAAAACCATAGCTCAAAATTTGGAGATAAGCACCAGAAATAAGAGATTTACCTTGACAAATCAGGAGATAATAGTGGGATAAAGTCGCTAAAATGGATAATAATCGAGCTGGAAGGATATCTCGGGCGTTAATGTCTCAAACAAGGACTTCAAGGCATCCTCGATCGGAGAAAATGGAGCCCAGAATAGTCAGGACTCTACAATTAAAATGCGGTCAATCACGCGGCCGCCACTTACAAAACGCGGTCAAGGGAAAATCGCAACTTGGTGGGATCATAACAGAGTCAACACACTGGCGAATGGGGTCGATGCACCCGGGACAAGAAGGCAAGTCGTGGTCAACTATTGACCGCGACTATGAGGGGCCAGCAGACTTCGCTTGATCGATGTGGCAATCAAGGACAAATAACTTCTAAGGGTTTCAAGGCTCGATGGGCTAGAAGAATGATCAAGAATAGGCTCGAAATATGCTCAAGGAATTCTCCAAAATAATGGATAATTCGGGACATTACAAAGGTAGATAAGAGAAATAACTCGACTTGCAGGTTGAAAACAGATGCCCCACATTGATGTCCGCTTTACAAGGGAACGAGCGAAAGCGGCGTGGAGGCGAAATGAAATGGAGATGGAGTAAAAGCGATAGTGACGTGAGAAGGAGATGAAGCAGAGATGAAGTGGAGAGAACTGAAAAGCGGGCATCAAGGTAAAAGACACCCATCATAATCAACAAGCGATGGGAATTCTCACGAAAATGTCGAACTAACCACAATGAACAACTGACACGGGTGAGACATGTCTGGAGAACTAACTAACTACGGGAAAGAAAACGCGACCAACCTCATTAGGGGATACAATCCAGAGACAATGAGGGGATCAGAAGAGCAAAAGCTGAAAAGCTAGAAGGGCTGAGATAAAATCTAGACAAGAATCACACTGGCCAACCAGACCAAGTGGGTAGATCAGAGAAGAAGTTCAAATTCAGAGTGGAATGAAGATCTCTTATCAAGGAGAATTAAGCACAATTAACCATTGCTGAGGAGGAACCTTGAAGGAATCACGAGGCGTGAATGCTCAAAAATGACATGATGCATGCTGGGCTAAAATACAGAAATCATCAAAATGAATGCAAAGAAAAAGAAAAATATAAAGTACTCATGGATAATATTTGAAGGGGCGTGATCTCGCGCGGCTCCTGAGCTGGGAGGATGATCACCAAACAGTGAACTGTAGAGAAAGGGAAATGGATCAGGGGGCCTTGGGATGGTTCCCTGGGGAAAACCCTCCGATGCTTAAGTCAGTAGAGCAATGGTGGAAGATAGGGAGGGAGGTAGAAAGAGGTGCATGAGATCCCCCAACACCAAGGTTGTGAAGTGGTTCCTGCTCAGGAGATTTTAGGCGTGTATTGCCCTTACCTTTCACTGGAGGGAGTCCCTGGTATTTATAGTGTGCTCACCTTATGAGTCCTGTAAGCTGAGGAGTTTCAGGCAGGAGTTACGTCCTCATCGTGGGATCTTTAAGTCCTCATCGTGGGATCTTCATAGCCTCGAGGGATCATGGGTCTCTTATCCTCATAAACTCCTGCTCATAAAGGGCTCTCAACGGCAGCGTGGATAAGCAGTCATCAGTCGGTCCGAGCATAAAAGGTGCCAACCCTATCCGGGTGATAGGCATAGCTCGGATGAAGATAGGTCGGAGTGGGCGCTGAGCGCTTGCCTCTATCTCGGTGAGGGGATAACTCGGGCATGGGTCTTCCTCCGTTCTGACCGTCGCTCGGGCCTTCCGAGCCTAAGGGCCATCGAGGAAGGATGGGATCCCGAGTAATCTTATTGGGATTTTTAGCCTAAGTGGGCCCTATAGGGCTCTGACTTGGATGAGCTGAGCCTCGTTTGGTCTTGATGGACCTAGTTTGGCTGCTCTTATATGGGCTACAGAAATCCCCCTCTCCACTTGTCCCCCTCCTACTCTCGAGCTTTAGTAAGCTCGGAAGAGTAGCTGTTGGGGTTTTAGACCAGCGTGGCATAGGTGGGTGGAGATCTGGCGGTGTTAGGAAGCCACATGCCATGGTCACTTGGGCCCGTAATAATGATGATCCTGATGGATTTGAATTGAAGAGGCCCCCTTTTCTCAGAGGTCGGAACGACGCGTCGCCTCCCGCGTGGGGATATAGGCATTGGGCGCTTGCTGTCATTCCAGATTTCCTCCGTCTTTAGGGTTTTGGCTCTCCTCCGTTCTTGCTTTTGGGCTCTTCGATACATCGTGAGGACACGACAGGAGAGCAGAGGCTTGCAGCGGCGTTCGTGGAGTTGGCAGAGATAACCGCGGAGGCAGTCCGGCGGCTTCCTCTCCCCTCAGAATCTTCGGGGTCCCGAGATCACCTTTCCTCAGAGTCTTCTCCGGGTTCCATGGCGGACCAGCGCTTGGATGCTGAGGAGTGGGAGGATGAGCCAGTGGTGAAGGCGTCGATTCCAAACTGTAGTGAACTGGGGGAGGTGGATGTGAGAAGGCTGGAGCACCAGTATCACCTGCCCCACAAGTTCCGCTTTGTCGCATCTTCCCCACACGAGACGAGCCTGGACTCTCGTACAGGCCACATCTGTACTTTCCTTCTATCGTGGAAGGGTGGGTTATGCCTTCCCTTCGAACCTTTCATTCTTCAGCTTCACAATTTTTTTCTGTTGGCGCCCATTCAGTTGGTAGCCAACTCTTATCTTCTCCTTTCCGTGTTCCGCATTATCTACTGCCAGTGTGGAGTTCCTCCTTCCTTGGACCTCTTTCACTATTTCTTTGAGTTGAAAGCACATCCTTTGACCGGGAAGGGCTTCTACTTCATCCAGGTGAGACAGAATAGGAGCTGTATCTCCTTGGACGCGAAAGATTCTTCGCATAAGGGGTGGAAAACTCAATTCTTCTTGGTGGGGATTTGTTAAGTGGAGGAAACTTAGAGGTGTCTAGTAATCCCCAATTTCCACCCGAATATTCCTTTCAGGCAAGATGAGTTCCCTCCACTTGTGGAGAAATATGCGGCAATCTTGCTGAAGCACCGCTAATCCACCGAAGAGCTGGTTACTCTAGAGAATATCGAGCGGTGTCTTCTTACGCGACTGCATCCGTCGGGCTCAGGTGCCACAAACTAGGCTCTCCTTTAGATGTGGGGGTCATTTTTCTTTTTTTGAATATGTCTTCCTCTTCATGCAGACACCAGGCGGGAGGCTTTGAAGGAGGCCGCAGAGGTGATCGAGCTTGGCGATGATTCGGTTGCTGATGAATTGGTTGTTCCCCCGGGTCGCTCCCGAACCAGAGATAAGGGCAAGGGGGCGGCCCAGGGTGAATCCTCCAGGCCGCAGGGGTCCAAGCGCAAGGACCCCGTGGAAGGCATGATCCGGGCCGCCGCGAGGGCCAGGAAGCTGGCCAAGAAGGCCGGGGTCGTACCCGCAGTCAGAGGCGACCTTGACGTAGCTCGCCCCTCCGCCGAGCATGATGGGGCCGACCCTACCGGGCGAGCTCTCCCACCCACTGAGCAAGAGGGGGCCGAGGAGGTTGGGGCTGCTCCTGCGGGCGGCGACGATGTGGGCTTGGCTCTTCCTTCGGCCGGAGCCGAGGGGGCCGGGGCTGCTCTTGTGACTGGCAACAGTGCTGGCCTGGCTCTCCCCTCGGTAGGAGTCGAGGGGGCCGTGGCCGAGGTGGGGGATGCTGGGGTCGTGGACGAGGCTGGCGCTTCAGGTGGTGGTGCAGGTGCCGAGCCGGTCCAGGTTGGGGGGCCACAAGAAAATCCGGCCGAGGCGCGAGAGGTGACCGAGGCTGGGGCTCGGTCTGAGACACTCTGTGGGGCGCCGGGCGATGGGGGGTTCTCCGTTCCAGCGGCCTTGGAGAGGCTTGGTATCTCGGGCCCTCTGCACTAGGTATGCCGCGGTATAACCATGAAGGTGAGGGGGGGAGGCAGGTAGTACTCTCCATGTGTGGCCCTCGCTGGGGTTATGGAGGGTGGCCTGGCCCTGGCCCAGATGGGGGCTGCTCTGGCAGAAGCGTACGCTCGGTCGGAGTGGGAGCGAGCGAACCTGGCCTAGACCCTTGGTTGGTCTGACAGAAGGTTGGCTCGGCTTGCCGAGGAGCGTGATGGGCTTCGACGGGAGCTTTCCTCAGTCAGGGAGCTGGTGAGGTCGAGCCAGGTGGAGACCCGGGCACTAACAGAGTAGCTAGCCAAGGCCTGCGAATCGCTCGAGAGGAAGAACAAGCTTCTTGAAGAGGAGCGCCTTGCACGCGTTGAGATGGATGGCTGGTGGGAGACCGAACGTGTAGAGCTGGTAGACCGAGCGGAGGAAGCCGAGCGCCTTCGGCGGGAGGCCGAGGCTGATCGGGCCAAGGCGGCGGAGGCCGAAGAGCGGACGGCGGAGGCCGAGTGGAAGTCAACCGAGGCGGAGCGGGAGAAGGCCGAGCTCGCTGGTAGGGTGGGATCGGCCGGGGCGGAGTCCCTCGTGCAGTACAAAAGCTCAGAGGCCTACCGGGTCGACCTTAAAGAGGCTACCCTCCCCTACTACGAGCTAGGACTTCGCCGGGGCATCCACAGGGGGTTGAAGCAAGGCTACGACTGGGCCGTCTCTTACGTCGAGGAGCAGGCGTCTGGAGTCGTTGACTTACCGTCCGGGCAATGTTATGACTCAGACTTGTCATCCTCCAATTCCTCTGCTTCGGCACAGGATGAAGAGGATCACGGGGGCTCATCGTTCGAGGGGTCGCCAACTCCGGATTCCTCGGGAGGGCATGCAACCGAGGTAGTTCCCAAGCCGGTGGGGTCAGTGCCAGGGTTGGCCGTCGCCGAAGATGCCGGGGGTAGACCATTTGAGCCCTCCACTTCCGGGCTTCAAGGTGGGCCGGAGGGCCGATGTATCTATTTTGCTTCCTCTTTTTGTATGTCTTCTTCCCTTTTGAAGAAGAAAAACTTCCTCTTTTGTGTAAAAAAATAGATAAGGCAGTAGCGTCGTGACAAAGACTTATATGTTCCGTATCGCCATTGTCGTATTTTGTTCAGCGTATCCGCAGTGCTTGGAAAGAGCTGATACTTTCTGCGTAGATCTCGCCTGATGGTTGGGTGAGCGTCTGACAGGGTGTCTTTCCATTTTCTCATGCTTTGAATGCCTGGCCGCTTCGTGTATCCCGCTGGGGCAGAATATGAGAAGTTTGAGGTGACCGTTCGTAGGGAGAGATCCCTTTGGCGTGTTTTCGAGGAGAGGATCATTTAAGGCAAATAGCCTCCCTTCGCCTATAAAAGGTCTGAAGGGCGTCCCTTCCTATTCGCTGCTTAGGGGTTTCCTTGACAGTCTTTCCTCATTCTTTCTTCACGTAGCGTTGTGCCATTGTACTTGGAGCATGGAAGACACTCCGGAAGATGAGCCTATCGACGATGGGGGGCAGAGAGTTTTCGCTGCTTCGGGTTTAAAGAGGGTTCGATGGCCGGTGGATAGACTTAAAGAGGGTTCGACGTGTGGAGGCATGTCATCTTCTTTTTATCAGTTCTGGCGGCGCTTGCAGAGGGGCAAGATGGTGGATGGATTGGGGCATTAGGTAACCCTGCCGCCCGTCCCTTCCTGCTCGTTCCATGGAGGGGAGGAGGAAGCCAATTAAGCTCCCTCCTTTCCGGGCATTCCCCTGCCTCCTCATCCAGCTCTGCTGGTTTCTTTCTCCCCCCCGCAGCCTCTTTTTCCCTCTTCTGCTCCGCTCCTCCTTTCTTTCACTCTTCGGAGGGTGCCTGCACTCTCTGTCTTCCAAAGAGTTGGCAGGTTGGCGGGGAGGATGCTTACATATGCATTCCCTCTCCCCCTTCTCTTCCAAGTTCAACTTGGAAGGTAGCCTTCTCCTTCCTAATCCCTCTGTCACCTTTGTCCCAAGCTGCCCGAGCCAACGAGGTCGACTATCCTTTATCCGAGCCAGTTTCTACACGAGGCAGAGTCAGTGGCTGGACGTAGGAAGGTCATCCGAGTCAGCCGAGCGATGGGCTCATACGGCGGCGCAAGATGGATTTTTTGCTTTTTTGACATGTATTTTCCTGGCTTCGGCCTTCCTGATGTACAAGCGGGTTGTTTGAATAAAAGAAAGGAGCCTTTTATTTTATCTCATGTCGTTTGCACAATGCCCAATATTCAGAAGTAAAACTTGCGTAATATAGTCGCGTTCCAGGTCCGAGGGATGAGCTCTCCTTCCATCGTGGATAGACGGTATGCTCCTTTTCCGAGCATCTCGACCACTCGGTATTGGCCTTCCCAATTAGGGGATAACTTGCCCACCGCCTCAAGTGATCAAGAGGCTTCGGCTTTTTTGAGGACGAAGTCTCCCGGTTGAAAGTGTCTATCTCGGACCTTAGCATTGCAGTATCAAGTGAGGCGGCGTCGGTATTCCGTTGCTCGGATGCTGGTAATCTCTCGGACTTCATCTGCTAGGTCGAGGTTTCCGAGCAGTTTCTGGTCATTTGCCTCGAACGAGAAGCAGATGACTTGAAGGGAGGGGTTGCCAATCTCCAACAGGATCACGGCCTCGGTACCGTATACAAGCTTAAAGGGGCTTTCACCGGTTGCCGTTTTGGGAGTCATTCTGTGTGACCAACGTACGTTCGGCAATTCCTCAAGCCAGCTGCCCTTGGTTTTGTCGAGCCTAGTCTTGATACCTTTTAAGATAGTCTTATTGGCATTTTCGACCAGCCCGTTAGCCTGAGGGTGGGCGACCGAGGTGAAGTGATTGCGAATGCCTAGGTCGGCACATCTGTCTCAAAAATAACGAGAATTAAATTGCCGACCATTATCGCTTACTATCACCCGGGGGATGCCGAAACGACAAATGATCGACTTCCAGAAGAAATTCCAGACGACTGTCTCGGTGATCCTTGCTGTGGCTTCGACCTCGATCCACTTAGTGAAGTAATCGATGGCGATGATAATGAACTTCTTCTGGGCCTGGGCCGTGGGGAATGGCCCAAGGATGTCGATTCCCCAGCGAGCGAAAGGATAAGGCTCTACTAGGGTGACGAGCTCTGTTGCTGGCTGATGGACCAAGTAGTCAAATCACTGGCACCTATCACAGTGTTGTGTGTAGGTCGAGTAGTCGCACTGCAGAGTGGGCCACCAGTAACCTAGCCGTAGCAAGATCCTGGCGAGCGACCTACCTCCTAAATGCGCTCCGCATAGACCTTCGTGAACTTCTTCGATCGCTCGGTTGGCTTCATCGGTGCTGAGGCACTTCAAGAGAGGACCGGAGAAGGATCTCCGGTAGAGAGCGCCATCCAGAGTGACGAACCGTCGAGCTTGGTACTTCAATCTTCGGGCTTCCTGAGGGTCGGGAGGCTCCTGAGAGTCTTGAAGCCATGACAGATAGGGGGTACGCCAATCGCTTGGGAGGCCGAGTCAACAGCTAGGAGCTCCGAATCGATGCTCGGCCGCTCTAGCTCTTCGAGAAGGACCAATCGAGTGCCCTCGGGGTCAAGAGAGGAGGCCAGCCGAGAGAGGGCGTCCGCTCGGGAGTTTTCCTCTCGAGCTATTCGGACTACCTCAAAACTCTCAAACTGTTGTGCCACGGTCTTGACCTGCTGGAGGTATTTGATCATCGGTGCTTCTCGAGCTTCATAACTACCGTTGACCTGGCTAGCGACAAGTTGGGAGTCAGTGTGAATCCTGACTCGCTCAGCCCCTAACCGCCGGGCCATGCGGGCTCCCGATATGAGGGCCTCATACTCGAAAGCATTGTTAGATGCTTGGAAGTTGAACTTCAGGGCGTACTGTAGCTCTGCTCCTTCGGGGGACTTCAGGAGGATCCCGGCACCGCTCCCGGTTGAGTTGGAGGATCCGTCGACGAACAGTTCCCAGGTCGACCCAGGCGCGGACGGAGATCTTTCTTCAGTCGGGTGGTGCTCTCAGCGATGAAGTTAGCGAGCACCTGCCCTTTGATAGTCGAGCGAGGCCGATACGATATATCGTAGGCCCCGAGCATGATGGCCCACTTGACGAGGCATCCCGAGGCTTTAGGGTGAGCGAGGATTCTCTTCAACGGTTCGCCGGTCAGCATGGTGATGGAGTGCACTTGGAAATAGGGTCGGAGGCGCTTGACTGAGGTAACCAACGCTAGCACGAGTCTCACGGTTGCTGGGTACCTTCTTTCGGCCTCGTTGAGCACCTTGCTGGTGTAGTGGACCGGTCTCTCGACTCCCGAGTCATTTCTGACTAGGACCGAGCTAACTGTAGATGGAGTCTCCGAGAGATAGAGATGCAAGGTTTTGCCTGATACGGGCTTGGAAAGCACCGATGGCAAAGCCAGGAACTCCTTAAGCTCGGTGAACACTTTTTGGCATTCCTCGTCCCACGCAAATGTAGCAGATGCCATTTTAGGCCCCCTCACCAGTTTGAAGAAAGGTAGGCATCGTTCAGTCGCGCGGGACAGGAATCTGCTGAGCGCGGCAATGCGCCCGGTAAGGCGTTGAACATCTTTGATGCAGGTGGGTGGGCACATGTCCAGGATGGCCTGGACCTTGTCGGGGTTGGCCTTGATCCCACACTGGGTGACTAAGAAGCCCAAGAATTTCCCAGAACTTACTCCGAAGGCGCACTTGGCAGGATTAAGCTTAATGTTGTACTTCAGGAGGGTGTCGAAGGTTTCCGCTAGGTCGGCGAAGTGGTCCTCGGCCTTGGGGGTCTTCACGAGCATGTCATCAATATAGGCCTCGACGTTTCGACCGATCTGTCCCTCGAACATATGATTGACCAACCTCTGGTACGTGGCTCCAGTGTTCTTCAACCTGAAAGGCATTCGGGTGTAGCAGTGTACGCCGAAGTCGGTGATAAAGGCGGTCTTCTTGATGTCTTCGGAGTGCATTCTGATCTGATGGTAACCTGAATAGGCATCCAAGAAGCTGAGTATCTCGTTGCCCGAGGTTGAGTCAACCAGTTGGTCGATGCTCGGTAATGGATAGCAGTCCTTTGGAGTAGCCTTGTTCAAGTCGGTGAGGTCCACGCATATTCGCCACTTTCTCGAAGTTTTTGGCACTAGGACGACGTTAGCTAGCCACGTCGGGTACATGACCGGTCTAAAAAGACCAGTCTTTTGCCCCTTGGTGACTTGCTCCTGGATAATCACCTACTTCTCTAGCGCGTGCTTCCTTCTGCGTTGTTGTATGGGCTTCATGGTTGGGTCGAGGTTGAGCTTATGCATCACTGTTTCTTCCGGTATCCCAGGGAGTTGATCATCAGACCATGCGAAGACCCGGATGTACACGAAAAGAAACTCTTTGTATTGTTGTTGGACTCCAGATGTTAGGTCGGCTCCGATCTTTACTCCTAGGGTCGGGTCGTCATTTAGGAAAATCGCTAGCAATTCGCCTCCAGGCTCGACGGTTGCAGATTTTTCCTCAACTTCCCGGGGGCCCTTGTTCTTCCCGTCCGGCCTTGTGGCTTCAACCGAGATATTGTAGCACCTTCTGGCCATAGCCTGGTTGCCTCGGACTTCCCCCAACCCATTTTTGGTGGGGAACTTCATCTTTTGGTGATAGGTAGAAGGCACCGCTTTCGTTCGGCTGAGGATTCCCCGGCCGAAGATTGCGTTATATGCTATCATACCTTTGATCACTATGAAGTCCACCATGACCGTAATGGTTTTGGGTGGGGTGCCGAGAGTAACCGGCAGGCTTAAGGCTCCCTCGGGATAAGTGGCCTGGCCATTGAACCCACAAAGAGGGGTTCGGATCGGGCGGAGTCTAGATGGATCCTCCCCCATCTTAAGGAAACATTCATAGGATAATACATCAGGGGCACTTTCATTGTCAACTTGAATCCTGTCTTCGTTACAATGGTTTATTATGGCCGATATGACTAGGGCGTCGTCATGCGGTGCTTAGCCCTTCCAGGTCTTGGTCGGAGAAGACTATGACCTGGGGCTCACTCGGCGGGGCCCGGGGAGGCTCGATGGCTCGGCTCGCTCGGTCAGCATGACGCTTCCTTCCTCAGCCGCTGTCTCCTCCTGATGCAGCTCCTCCGGTGATGACGTTGATGTGGACCCCTCGGGGGCGTTGTCGATTTCCTCTAGGGAGCCTCGGTCTTCTTTGTGCCGGGCCATGAACCGGGAGAGGTGCCCCTGACGAATGAGATGCTCGATCTCATCATGGAGCTGATGGCAGTCGCCGGTGTGATGCCCGTGGTCGCTATAGAACAGGCAATGCTTGCTGCGATTGCGGTTCTTCGACCTCATTGGCTCGGGTTGGCGGAGGAGGCCCGAGCCTTTGATGTCCTCGTAGATCTCGTAAACCGGAGTGGTTAAGGGGGTGTACCACTCGTACTTCCTTGACAGTTCCTTGCATTCCCCGTCTTGGTTCCGCCTTTCCCCGGACCCGAGTTTGGCTCGGGTGCCCGCTTCTTGTCCCCCTCCCGACCCGAGCCGGTTGCGTCTCGGCATGCGCTGAGCACTTGTTCGCACTCGGCATGGCGCAATGCCAGAGTCACTAGCGTAGCAAGGGTCAAGGGAGGGTGGAGGATAAGCTCGCGGCGGAGGTTCTCGTCGCAGGTGCCCCCGATCAGCGCGGTTATGGCCGAGGCGACGTCCAGGCGGGGGATCCTCAGGGCTTCTGATTTGAATCGGGTAATGTAAGCCCGAAGTTTCTCCCCTTGCGCCTGTTTGAGGGCCAAAGGCCCCGCTACCGATCTTGGGGGACCGCTATCGGTGAAACTCTCCTTGAATACTCGCCCGAATTGCTTGAAGTCCCGGATGGATCCGGGGGCGAGGGCCCGGAACCATGCTTGGGTGCCTAGGACCAAGGTGGTCACAAAGGCTCGGCATTTGATGGCATTAGACGCTCCATGAAGGGTCATCAGGGTGTCGAAGCTATCGAAGTGATCGGCCGGGTCGACCTGGCTGTCATAGAGCTTGAAGGTCAGGATGGAGGTTCTAGGAGATTCCTCTGCCTTCAAGATATAGTCGGAGAACGGGGATTTCTCCTCGTCCTCCGCGGAGGACTCCTTCTGCAGGGCGCGTAGGGCGAGCTTCTGCTCTGCGAAATGCCTCTCAAATTCTCTCAGTCAGAGGGATAGCTCCGACTACCGCTGCGCCGTCGGGCTGGGGGGGCTGTATTGGCGTTCACCAGGGACTTCGGTCTCTGGGTTCAGACGGCGTGCCCTAGGTTTTCCCTTCTTCGGCGTGGACGAGGCTTCCTGCTCTGGAGGGGGGGCTTATGAAGGTCCTCCTGACCTGTTACGGATGATCTGCCGGCCCCGGAGGGTGAAGTGGCCCCTGGCGGTGTGCTGGGACACATTCTCATGGGGAGGGCTCTCCGTAGGGGTGCTCGACCTTCCATCCCTGGCCCCATGGGTCCTCATGAGTTCCACGAGGACGTCCAGTTTTGCGTTGAGGGCTTGGAAGGCGTCAGCGCCGCCGTTAAGCGGTAGCCCTACCGCCGCGGGGGGAGGGGGCGGCAGCCCTACCGCGGGGGGAGGGGGCAGTCCGTCGGCGAGAGTGCTGGCACCAGAGGGGGGGTTTTGGGAGGCTTGAAAGGGGCCTTCCCCCACCTCCACCATGGCCTTTCCCCTGTCGTTGGCCGACCTCCTCCCTGAACTTCTTCGCACCATATTGGCTCTTTGGTCGTTTCCCACAGACGGCGCCAGATGAAGGGGTGTGATCTCGCGCGGCTCCTGAGCTGGGAGGATGATCACCGAACAGTGAACTGTAGAGAAAGGGAAACGGATCAGGGGGCCCAGGGATGGTTCCTTGGGGAAAACCCTCCGATGCTTAAGTTAGTAGAGCAATGGTGGAAGATAGGGAGGGAGGTAGAAAGAGGTGCACGAGATCCCCCAACACCAAGGTGGTGAAGTGGTTCCTTCTCAGGGGATTTTAGGCGTGTATTGCCCTTACCTTTCACTGGAGGGAGTCCCTGGTATATATAGTGTGCCCACCTTATGAGTCCCGTAAGCTGAGGAGTTTCAGACGGGAGTTACGTCCTCATCGTGGGATCTTTAAGTCCTCATGTGGGATCTTCATAGCCTCGAGGGATCATGGGTCTCTTATCCTCATAAACTACTGCTCATAAAGGACTCTCAACGGCAGCGTGGATAAGCAGTCGTCGGTCGGTCCGAGCATAAAAGGTGCCCACCCTGTCCGGGCGATAGTCATAGCTCGGATGAAGATAGGTTGGAGTGGGCGCTGAGTGCTTGCCTCTATCCCGCTGAGGAGATAACTCAGGCATGGGTCTTCCTCCGTTCCGACCGTCGCTCGGGCCTTCCGAGCCTAAGGACCGTCGAGGAAGGATGGGATCCCGAGTAATCTTATTGGGCTTTTTAGCCTAAGTGGGCCCTATGGGGCTGTCACTTGGATGAGCTGAGCCTCGTTTGGTCCTGATGGACCTAGTTTGGCTGCTCTTAGATGGACTACAGAAATCCCCCTCTCCAATATTGCTAAACCGAGCAAGACGGGGTCAAGAGACTTCTTGCAACCACGGCGTGCCAGATAGAGTCCATCGTCTCCCACCCGACTCAACCTAACGGCCTATCCAATGATTAACCGTATGCTCCTAGATCATCATCGTTTTTGGTAAAGGGGAACATCAGATCCTAGAACACATGGAGAACTAGCCGGTCCTTCAGAGAATATAATAGTGTAGAAATAACATATAGTAATGCAACAAAGAGGAGGGATAGAGAGCCATACCTGACTTACCTGTGCAGGTTAAATGACATTTTTTATGAATTTTTCAACTTTTTATGGGTTTTTTCATATAAGACAAACATAAAAAGATAAGAACAAGCAGGGAGAGGAACCAAACACAGCATAACAGAGATGAACGAAACATAACATGACATAACAACATCACAAGAACAAACAACAAGCGTGCGCGGGATTGAAAAACAGGGTGGGACAAGACAACATTGCCGGGCGGGACAGCACACGCGGTGAGACAAGACAACGTAATACGGTGGGATAGCACACGCGGTGGGATGACAAACAAAGCATGACATGGTGCGACGATAACACAGTGGGACAAGACAACATAGTAGGACAACAACACGTGGGACAAAAGACACGTGGTGGGACAACAATATGTGGGACAGAAGACACGTGTGGGAAAATCTGAAAGAATTGACAAACATGTTCCTCAATGAAAATCCAAGATCAGATGAAGCAAAACCACCAGGTTCACAATCTTAAGTCATAGCACTCTCATGGAGATATGATGAAGCGAAGCGAGGTAAGTAAAAGCTGAGAAAGACATGAGCTTCAGAACAGATCGAGGGATAAGATTGAAGAAGAAATGAACAGATCAGACCAAAAGACATGAATAAGATGAACCGCAGATAGAGCGAGCAGAATGGACAGGCGATAGAGCAAGGAAAACTTGAGCACCTGCAACCTGCATACTCAATAAACAAATCAAATCTATGCTCAAGACAAAATAGACCAAAAAACTTGAAAAAGGGAACAAAAGACATATTTTTTACATTTTTGACAATGTTTTGACTTTTTTTTAGATTTTTGAAATATATGATTTTTTTGGATTTTTGAAATATTTGATTTTGTTATTTTTTTTATTTTTTGACAAGGCTATCTGCAACATCCAAAGACGGGCTTCAACTACTGGCTAGGGGTCATCGACCCTCCCCCTCTCATTAAAGACTCCCCCTGAGTAGGGCGTGCATTTGAGGGTGGCGTGCTACAACTAACCACCTCTAAAGAACAGTGCCCCTACTAAGGCCATACCCGGGATACAACCCAGCCTAAGAGGGAGAAGCAGAAGAAAAATTTGAGATAAACCTTATGCAAGAAGGGAGATATCGGGATTTTTCCAGGGCACTACCCTTCAAAGATATAGTCTATTGCGTCGGGACTTTGTGTCTTTGATTTTGAGGCTCATTAACTAGGAAAGCATACGACCGGGCTCATGACGTCTCGCGAGAACTATACTGCCACTCTTGCCATGCCTTCATTTCATAATTTTCATATATTCATTTTCATAGCCCTTACTGGCTAGATTTCTCATGAAAGCTCATTTTCGAGGGTCATTGAGACTTCCCCTATTTGAGACCTCTCTCGTGTTAGGGAATACCTAGGTTGGTCATCTTATCCTTTAATCTCTTGCCCCTACACTCGGCTAAACAGAGAAAAGAAAAGGCAGAGAAAAGAAATGACCTTTGTGTATACCCAAGGTATGGCCAAAGCGACAACGATGTTGCAACAAGAGGAGATCGGTTATAGCTCGCCATGTAGTGTATGGGAAAAACCATGCTCAAAGGCACCCTTAACGACCGGGGAAAGAAACTGGACTCCCAGCGCGGAGCTATCACCAGCCTGAGGTGCTATATAAGCGATGTCATTTGACTAAAGCTAAGACCCCTAAACTACACAAATGTGTTAAGGAACTAACATTATAATGATGCGCAGGAATAACATAAGTAATAGGAATGAAAGCATTTTCTTACGCAAAAATAAAGATACCTTGCAAATCCATGGCGTGGAAACCAGCTTCCTGAAGCGATCTTAATCATCAAGCTTTGAGTAGCACGAACTTTGTATTCCTTCCTTGACAGGATAAAAGGGAGAGGATAGCAAAGGTGTGGTGATTCCTTGACACAAAAGAGCGACAGATGTCATATTGGACGAAGAAGGATAAAAGGAAGAGAGGTGAGGGCTATAATTCCCTAGCTAGGGCGTAGAGACCCTGATAACAAGTAACAGACTACAGAAGAATCAGAAATTAGCTGAAATCAAGGCGGACTAAAGACTCAAAAATAGCATGAAAAAGGGCAACGATCCCGAAAGTGTGATAGAGAAGAAATAGAAAAACAAGGAGATTGCTGCAATAGCAAGGAAGAAGAGGAGTAATCATCCGAAGGAGTCGGGGAAGAATCAGAAATAGAGCCTGGAAATTCTGGAGGAGAAACAGACGGATGATGAAGACTGGAGTGATTAAGGAGACTCGGATACTTCGGATGAGAAGAGGAAGGACCAGAAGGCAATTGGAGACTAAAACAACCTAGGCAAACAGGGTGAGGATATGGACCAAATGAAGGCTTAAAATTGGCAAGATGAGGAAGATATGAAACCTCCCAAAAAGGGAAAGGATGAGGACCCGAGGAACTTAGAAGCGAGAACACCAGATCAAAAGGGGGAAGGTACACCACCCAAGGGTGGGAACTGAGCAGAAGAAATGACGAATGAAATGGAAGAGAAGGAGAAGTGATCCCCTTAGTGCATAATCGACGGTCCTTATACCTGCGCCACCGCCTCCTCTTAGCAGAAACATCTCGGTAATGGACCCGCCTGGCACGGGCTCAGACCTTCGGGCTTCTTGACATGAAATATCTCCTCAGATAACGGGCCCACATGGCAGACGGCCTAGCCCGATTATGAACATGCTGCCTGGCTGCGGCGGTTGCCTCTTGGCAGCCGATGCTAACCTCATGTGGACATTCTTGAGCAGGTAACTCCTCAGGGAGATGATGTTGTGCCCTCCCTAGGTTTGATGCTGGCAAAACTAGTTATGATGATTGGCAAAACTGTGTGTTGTGGTGTCATTTCTTTATGTCAGTATATGTACTTGTTTTCAAACTGCATTCATGCTCAACAAGTCGATGCATTCATATCACAGGTCTATGCATCCATGATTGTTATGGTTATCGGGTCAATGCAGTTTAGTGTATTTTTAATAAAGTGGTCGAAGCAGCAATGTCTTGCCTCGACGCTTCTTCTTGCCTTTATGGTTTATTGCTGAACGGATCGATGCACTATGATGGTGCATCGATGCAATAGAACAAATCACTACACAGACAACTCGATACATTCAGGCATGCGTCGGTGTTACAGATCATATATTTGCTAAGTCAGGTTGATGCACTATGTCGGTGCGTCGATGCAGTAGTACCCGCAGTACTAACTTTTGCCTTGACAGGTCGATGCTGCTATACTAGCTTCGGTGAGACAGGTCGATGCACTTGTTGTTCTCTTGACCCATTAGTTAACCATGTTGGTTACACAGGTCGATGCACCTAGCTGATGCATCGACGCATCTATATACCTTCATGCGCTCAGATGGTTTGCTTCTTCTCAGGAATAATGGTTGAGCCTACATTCCTGAAATACTTATTACAATGTCTCATGAGCTATATAATAATAAGGTTGATGATGAAAATTCTATATTTGTTTTGACAGGGATGTCAAGAGGAAAGCTTCTAAAATGAGTCTACAATTAAGTTCGAACATCCAGAGTGCAAAATTCAGGAAATGAATAAACTGAGCCAACTTCAATCAAAAGCAAATTCTTAAAGTATGGAATAGCCCTTCTTCTATGGATTAAGTGTAAAAAGTTGCTGGTCAAGTGAAGACTTAAGATAGTCATGTGAGTCGAAGCTGATTTTTCTTGGCACGTGATCCAAGGTGGATGGGGCGATTTATGAAGATTCCAACATAAGAATCTGCCACGTGGGTACTTCTTAAGAAAACATCTACTTTTTCATCTGACACGTGGACTCACGAATCAGCACTTTCCAGAAATTCTTTTGGCGGGAGTGTTCCCTCCACACGCCAAAGGGAATCTTGTAGGGTCCACAAGAATCAAGCTCGCAGGGATAAAAGACTACATGCGAACGTGCTTGAGATAACAGAGAACAGAGAGAAGAGGATAGATAAAAGAAAAGCTGGAAATTTCATAATAAATGTCACATGGCGGTTTATCGCAAGACCGCCACCACATGAAAGCGGTCCAGACATGACCGCTACTTCCTTCTGATTCTGTGAGTGGAAGAAACATGGAAAGTTTAGAGATTTGGCATCCTGATCAACATAGATCGATGTGTGTAGACATATAAACTTGTATAGGACTCTTGGGGATCGATCCTACCCTTCATTAGGACTCCTAGATCGATATAATCCCTCAAAACCTAATAAACTCTATAAATAGAGCTTAGATTCGACCTGCGCGAACCTTACTTTTGGCTCACGTTGTTCAATGGTAAGGAGACATTATTTAAAGTAGGTTACTTAAAACATTATGTTCCTTTGAGTATTAACTAACATCCCTCCAAATTTCATGCTAGGAGGTCAAGCGTCCAGAGACTTAGGAGCCCCCAAAGTTACTATTCCTCTACAAGGTGCTCAGGAACCAACGTGTCGGTCCAAGGAAGATCTACAAATTGGGAGCCCTAATCAAGGTATTTAGAAGTTCATCCTTTAAAATAATTTGTTAACCTTTATATTATCTACCTACCCTCCAAATTTCATGAATTTAGGTCAAAGGGTTGAAGAGTTAGAAAGCCGTGAAGTCGCTCGTATGACGCAGGACACGCCAGAGCTTGCACTAACTTCCAGTCAGAAATTTGAAGTCTAGGGATCGAATCAAAGATAGGTTATCTCATGAAAAGGCTTGAACATCAAGTTAGGAGTAAAAGCCCCCTATTTCCCTGTGATTTCATGCTTTATACACGAAGTATTACATTTTTTACTATCACTGTGCATCTAGGTTATTCCTGTATGCATGATTTCTATCCTTAATAGAAAAGATGATAATTTGGTTTAATCCATGTAACCCATGCAACCCCATGATGTATATTTGATCTATCATGCCTTACCCACCTGATTAGCATGTTTTCCATGCACTTATTGCTCTAAGATGAAGCCTATACTCTGGTTCTAATTTCTGTTTACAGTAGACCAAAAAATGATCTTTGTAAGACCGCCATATTTAGCTAGCGGCCATGCGATAGACCACTAACACCTATATGTGGTCCTCACCTGATCGCTATTTGGTTTCTATGGTTTGCACTTTGTTAACTCCAAACAAATTGCAGATTTGCCATATTTATCATATGTTAAGCTTAGTTAATTAGGTCTTATTCCTAGTTTTGACCCTAGATTCATATAAATGGTTATATTGTGCATCATCCTTGATAGATTGCATGTCTTACATGTTTTAAATGTTTATTTTAAACTTATGATAATTTCATGCCAAAACCATATACTCTTGTCTTAAAGCTAAAGTTCATGTGCTTATGAGACTTGTTTCATTGATGATATTTGATCGCTATTTTATCATGATTTCACTCTCATCTCCACGTCTTTCATAAGTACATGGCACGTATTCCAGTACGATGTCATTAGTTACACTTTGCACTTATGGAAACACTCTCTTAGACTTGTGATCCTCTTCGTTGGATATTCCTTCCACCGGACTAGGTGATCTTGCTTTAATGCCTCCGTAAGTCTCCACGAGCATGGGATTCCCACTAGGACGCCGAGTTGGTTGTACCCTTAAAACCTAATTGTCTAGAAAGCACTCACATGACTAGTGTTTTTCTGAGTCTTGGCTAGTAGCGGCCATCAAGGAGACCGCAACAGTCAAATAGCGGCGTTCACATGACCGCTATCTCCCAGAGGTTTCACTGCATCGACTCTTCTTTCTTCATGCGCCGACTCTGTCCAACTTGCGGCCATCCCAGGACTGCCACTTTCAAGTAACGGCCCAGACATGACCATTTTTGTCTCAACTGTGCTTAACCTGAGGTTTGGACCTATGGGTTGATTTCTCTATGTCCCTAGATGATCTATTGATTATCTAGACCCTAAAACCTTAATCAAAAAATTACTAATGAACTATGGAAATTATTAAATGTATCGTTATGCTGCCGAATTCTTCCCGTGGCATGACCATGTTCTTAATTCATCTTTGAACTCCCATGATTCTTAATTGGTGCATTCTTACCTTGATATTGTGATTATGAAATTATTGTTTGGACTTGTTACATTACTGGCCATAATTATATTTTCTCGTAGAAGTAGCTTGATTTATAACTTGAAGATGCAAGAGCGGGCACGGACAGTGTCCAAGGGCTCGACGCTAGCCCCCTCTGTAGATAGCCAAAAATGTACTATAAACCATGGGATATGATGCTTACTGGCATCGCATTGTGCTGGGGGTACTTTTTTTATAAACGGGTGAAAACCACGGGGCAATCTTGTTAAATTTACATGCTTGCTAGTACATTCTTGTTACATGACTTTCTAGTCTATAGCCTTTATGATTATGAAAAGTACATTCTCGTTCATGAAAGGCCAAGTTATATTCATTCTTGATCTTGCTCTCATTCTACATAAACCTTCATATCTCTATGTTCTACATCATGTTACTAGTGTTACATTGACTTTATTCACATGTTTTATCTTATTTCTTCTATCTTCTTTCCTGGAGATAAAGTGTTAATTGCTTAAATACTGCCTTCATGTTGATATGAAGATACCTACTAGACAAGTGTGCTCATTCCTACTTTTTTCATCTTTTCAGAAAATTCTAGCGGGGATTCAGACTACTCACGTGACGAGTCCGAGAGTGATTAAAGATTGAGGGAACACATAGTCATGAGTCATTAGTAATAAAGTTCCTTCACTGTAATAGGCGGTGAAGTTGATCATATCATGTAATTTTCCATTTATTTGAGTCTACTGAAAAGAGTCAATTATCAATGTACTTTGAATATTATTCAATAAAGTGAAGTTTTGAGTATATCATCTTGTGCATTCCCTTTTACGTGTGAATGTGTTAGCGCTCTAATTATATTGATCGCTTATGACGTACTAGCTGACTCTTCACATTCCCGAGTATCTTCCATTGTACTTATATCTCGGGGCGTCACATGGTAACTATTGACGAAAGGGTTCTTTGAGCGGGTTGTTGAACCCCATTGACTTCTAGGATCATGCGGTGTTGCTTGGGACCCAACATTATCAGAAGCCCAATCAATTATCATGAAATGATAATTCAATGAAGTAATTATTTAATATGAGATATTAAATAAATTATTTTAAGCCAATAAGGGTTATTGGGCTATGGACTAAAATTTGGACTCGTACTTGGGTCTAGAGGGTCACACGCATATAGGTTCTTGGTTGATAGATATTAAGTGGGTGTTACATTAATTCAAGGACATTGGTGAAAAGTCGTATAGATTAATATAAATACTTGCCAGAGAGAAACCCTAGGCCAAGATCCAAGGGTATTCTCCATAGCCTGGTAGCCACCCCTCCTCCCTCTCTTCTCTATGGTCACCCCCCCTCTCTCTCTCTTGTGCACCACCTATCAGAGAGTCACGACCCGGGGTCCGAGCACTGGTAACCAGATAACTCGAACCTCGAACCGCTACCCACGAGTTGGAAAACTCGTAAAGGGAAATATTCTTGGTGATGTGGGGGTGCATGAAAATTAGAAATAAATGCATGAAGTAAATCACATGATTTAATCATTTAACAACATAACTAAATAAATATTTTACAATATTTTTTTTCATAATAATTTTGGGTCCAAGTCTATTAAGTACAGTTAACAAGAAAGAGTACGTACACTGAAGCGAGCCTACACTGGCCCTGGCAACTAGCAACTAAAAATATCACAGGCGGAACACTCGCCCTCTGGTCCACGTGGCAGAACTCCAAACCTAAAAAAGGAAGGGGTGAGTCTCATCTCATAGGCTCAATAGGGGTCCTGCGAAGCCCTACCTCAGCACAAACAAAGTAACATAAATCACAATAACAATGATCAATATAAAATGTAATAGCACCAGCAAGTAACTAAACAACAAGAAGCATAATAGTCGACGTAGCTGGCAAAACACAGTAATGGCAACTGTAAAACAACCTGAAGTCCCGCGATCAACAAGCAGATCACATAAAGGGCACAACAAATCACATGGGGAGACAGCAAGCAGTAATGGGCCGAAGCTAGCTACGTAGCAGACATATAGGTAGTTGGCAGCTGCGCGGATAGGAGGAGTGGAAGTCGTAGGTAGCGGCAGGTGCAGCCCCACCCCTTGGCACTATAAAACCCCACGATGCCCTCTCCTGCAGAGGATCTTCTTCTGCATTCTCCCGAGGCTGAACTCTCTTCTTCTTGCGCCAGCGAACTCCTCTTTCGGCACCTCTCCCTCTCTCTTTCGATTTTTTGCACACCATAGCACCCTGCACTGCTCCTTCTCTTCTCCTTACTCGCGTCTCTCTCTCCTGTCCGCCACTGCCCATCGTGCCAGATGCGACCCTCCCACACCCTCTCTATCCTCACTTCACCCACGTCCGCATCATCCATAACTCGCCAGCGACGGTATGTGGGAGTGAAGAGGGGTGCAATTGTGGGAGTTTTAGAGAGAGAGAGCGAGAGGGACAAGAGAGATCGGAGGGCGCCGGGAGAAGAAATCCGTGGAGGAGAGGAGAGAGATAGGAAGAGAGAGGTGCGGAGGGCCAACAGAGGACATAGCGGTGCCTCTGTTCAAAATAGGGGCGTTGGATGGTGTACAGTGCAGGGGAAAGAGCATGAGGGCTACGTCGGTAGTGGTGTGGGTGAAAGTTGGAGTAAAGAAGAAGAGGGAGAGGGGCAGTGGGAGCTGGGATGAGAAGAGGAGGCATGTGTGAAGGAGACAGTAGAAGGGACGCCGCGGCCAGTGGAGTAATAGGGAGAAGAGTGGGAGGCAGACAAGCATAGGGCGGTGTGTGTTTACGTGAGGTGTGTGTGAGCGGGAGTGCATGCATGCGGGACAGAGAAGAGAGGGCGGAGATAACGGAGGCCGCCGGTGGGGTTAGTGCTGTGCAGAAGGAGTAGCGGTGGTGGTGTGAGAGGGGAGCAGAGGCGAAGAAGCGGTGTAGGTGGTGGTTGACGCGATCACGCTGTTGGCTGTGTAGGGTGCGAAGAAGAGAGGCCATAGGGAGAAGTGCAGAGAGAGAAGTAGAAGGAAGGGGGAGAAGGGAGATCAGTAGAGGAGGAGAGAGCTCGCGGGCACGGTGGAGGTTGACACGAGAGGGATGTCGGCGAGATAAGGATGGTGCGGACGTGGGTGTAGTGAGAATAGAGAGGGTGTGGCAGGGCCGCATCTGGCGCGATGGGCAGTGGCGGACATGAGAGAGAGACGTGAGGAAGGAGAAGAGAAGGAGCAGTGTGGGGTGCTATGGTGTGCAGGAAATCGAAAGAGAGAGGGAGAGGTGCTGGAAGAGGAGTTCACCGGCCCAAGAAGAAGAGAGTTCGGCCTTGGGAGAATGTAGAAGAAGATCCTCTGCGAGAGAGAGCATCGTGCGATTTTATAGGGCCAGGGGGTGGGGCTACGCCTGCCGCTGCCTACGACTTGCACGCCTCCTATCCACGCCGCTGCCAACTACCTATACGTCTGCTACGTTGCTAGCTTCGGCCCATTACTGCTTGCTATCTCCCCATGTGATTTGTTGCGCCCTTTATGTGATTTGCCTGCTGTTATGATTGAGTTGATACGCTGCTGTTCTGGATGAACACCTATAACGTGGGGGATCTCATGTGAATTGTTCACAAGATTGTGGGATTATATGAAATATATTATGAGAAGGTCCTTAAACTAAGAGAATTCAAGTTTATGTCAAACCCCTTGATCACACAACATGCTTTATCATTTATTCTTCCATTTAGTTCATTCAAAATGACTTTTGTAAAAACCAACCTTATAAAAATTATGTATGTAATCCTCTTAAAAATGTCTCAAGTCCCATTATTTTTAGAAAATTCTCTATTTTTCTTGAGACCGAGATTAGCACATAAAATTGCATAATTAAATTCATTAACGCCCAGAAAAAGACGTGTGTGATATGACTAAATATATACACATGAGTATTTATCACACCCCCAACTTACTCATTGCTAGTCCCTTAGCAATGTAAAATAAATTAAAAATTAGAGACCACAAAGAGTTTAAAAGTTTCATGCCTCAAGTCAGGATCCTCCTTCATAGAATCAACTATGGATTGGGCAATGGAGTCTTTCAAGCATACTATCCATAGGATTAGAGCATGATGCTCAAAAATTTCTTAGAATACTCCCAAAGCCTCATGGCATTCGTGCTCGTGTAATCTAAATCCATAGTTTGGATAATTGCTTCCTCCATATTGCCATTTTAGCCTAGTGTCTCTCTACTCTACCTCCCAGATTAGAGCTTTAATCGTAGTAGCCTACACTTTTTTCCCTTTTTTTTAACACATGGTGCTGCACAACCCTTCACCGTTTGACACGAACCTCAACTCTTGCCTTAGGAGAAGCAGGCCCGGTTACTAAGATCAGGGGCATTTTCATGGTTTTTTTATTATTATTCAAAAAAAATGTCAACACATGATGCTGCACAACCCTTCACCATTTGACGTGAATCTCAACTCTTGCCTTAGGAGAAGCAGGCCCGGTTACTAAGATCAGGGGCATTTTCCATGGTTTTTTTTTATTTTCTTTTTTTTTTAGTTCTAACTCTTCACTAGGGAAGGCAGAGTATCAGACACTATACCAAATGACAGAAGGCTTGTCCTTCCTTTTTCATTAGTGTGCAAGTGACATTTTCTTAAATACTAAGAGACCTTAGGAGATTCTAAATTAGTTTCCATGACTAGACACTAAAATATTATTCCATCATCCTTCTCCACAGTCTTCAACATTCCAGAGTCTCATTTATGAAAGCATGAATCATGAAAACTCAGAATAAGCTTTTATTATTATTATTATTAACAAAATGAAGCAACAGTTTGTGTGAGATTCTTACAAGGCAGTAGGTTGCATGAGATTTTTATAATGATTACCCTTACCCCCAACTTAAACGGCATCGTCTCTGATGGCATGAACAATATATGAGCAGGACAATGCACACATGAATGCTTGGGAAGGAAAGGTACAACCTAGGGTGCGTAGACGTGGCTCTTTAATAGGCAGCCTTGCGAATGACTTCATCGTGCTCCTACACCAATGAAAATAACTTACTAGATTATTAAAGGAGAAATGGTTAGGTTACCTCCCAACAAGCGCTAAGTTTAACGTCTTCAGCCAGACAAGCTTCTTTCATTGATCATGGGTCACTCAGTGGCATTGATTCTTTTGGTGACAATTGTGTATTCTCCAAGTAGGGTTTGAGACGTTGACCATTAATAGTGAAAGTTTGACCATTTTTAGGATCTAAGATTTTGACAGCACCATGATCAAAGACTTTGAGCAAAATAAATGGTCCGTCCCATCTAGATTTCAATTTTCTCGAGAATAAGCACAACCTTGAATTAAAGAGCCAGACTTTTTGATTAGGTTGAAAGGATTTTCTCATAATATGTTTATCAATGAAAGCTTTGGTCTTGGCTTTATAAATCTTAGCATTTTCATAGGCTTCATTTCGTAATTCCTCCAAATCACTTAATTGTAAGGCCCTATGAGACCGGGCTTGGGCTAAGTCAAAATTGAACTGCTTTATAGCCCAATAGGCCCTATGCTCAAGCTCAACGGGTAGGTGACAAGCTTTTCCAAAGATTAACCTATATGGAGACATGCCAATGGGAGTCTTGTATGCCGTCTGATAAGCCCATAGAGCGTCATCCAATCTTTCGGACCAATCCTTCCTATCGGGCCTAATAGATTTTTGCAGGATGTTTTTGATCTTCCTATTAGATATCTCCACTTGGCCACTTGTTTGGGGGTGGTAGGGGGTGGCAATATTATGAGTGATCCTTATTTCCCGAGAAGAGCTCAAAATTGGGCATGAGTGAAATGAGAACCCCCATCACTAATGATCGCCCTCGGACACCCAAACCTTGAAAATATATTCTTTCGGACAAACTTCATGATAACTTTGTGATCGTTGGTCCGGGTGGCAATGACTTCAATCCACTTAGACACATAGTTGACTGCCACAAGAATGTACTCATGTCCGAATGATGGTGGAAAGGGGCCCATAAAGTCAATTCCCCAAACATCGAAAATTTTCACCACTAGAATGTGATTAAGTGGCATCATATCTCTTATGCTCATGTTTCCCACGGCTTGACACCTAAGACAAGTTTTGCTAAATTCATAGGCGTCTTTGAAGAGAGTGGGCTAGAAGAACACACTTTGCAACACTTTGGTAGCCGTTTTTTTTCCTGCGAAGTGTCCCCCACAAGTCAGAGTGTGATAAAAGTTCAGGACGCTTTGTTGTTCCTCCTCGGGGACACAACTCCTAATTATTTGATCTAGACCCACATGGAACAATTCAGGGTCTTCCTAGAAAAAGTGTTTGGTTTTGGCAAAGAAGTGTTCCTTTGCATATTTAGACCACCCATTAGGAATTTGTCCCACAGCTAAGTAGTTGATAATGTCTGCAAACCATGGAAGTTGACTATGGGTGATAGACAAGAGATGTTCATCAGGAAATGAATCTTGCAAAGGAGCATTATCAGTTGTGAGAATCCGAGAAATATGATCGGCAACTTTATTCTCAGAACCTTTTTTGCCTCGAATCTCAAGATCAAATTCTTGGAGTAAGAGGATCCACCTAATGAGTCTAGGTTTGGCATCATTATTGGAGAACAAATATTTGAGTGCGAAGTGATCAGAATACACAATGACTTTTGCCCCTAAAAGATATGACCAAAATTTTTTAGGACAAAAACGACAGCTAACAACTCTTTTTCCGTGGTGGTGTAGTTAAGTTGAGCATCGGCGAGGGTGCGACTCACATAATAAATCACCACCGGACACTTATCAATCCTTTGGCCTAGAACTACCCCTATAGCATAGTTAGAGGCATCACACATGATTTTAAAAGGCAGAGACCAATTGGGAGGTTGGAGAATATGTGCTTTGGTCAAGGCCTCTTTAAGGATATTGAAAGCCTCAAGGCAGGCAACATCCAAATGGAATGGAGTATCTTTGGCCAAGAGAAGAGTTAACGGGCGGGCAATCTTGGAAAAGTTACTTATGAACCGACGGTAAAAGTCGGCATGGCCAACGAATGACCTAATTTGCCTCACACAGGTCGGAGGAGGGAGATTATAAATAAAGTCAATCTTGGCGTTATCCACCTCTATACCCCGTTCGGACAATATATGGCCCAAAACTATGCCCTCTTGAACCATGAAGTGGCTCTTCTCCCAACTAAGAACAAGGTTGGTTTCAATACATCTTGCCAGCAATTTCTTCAAAATTTTCAAGCAATTTTCAAATGATTCCCCAAACACAGAATAATCATCCATGAAGATTTCTAATAATTCTCCTACCATATCGGAAAAAGTGGCCATCATGCACCTTTGAAAAGTGGCCGGTGCATTACAAAGACCGAAAGAGATCCTCCGAAAGGCAAATGTGCCATATGGACATGTGAAGGTGGTCTTCTCTTAGTTTTCCGGATAAATGGCCACTTGATTGTACCTGGAGTATCCATCTAGGAAATAAAAATATCTTTGGCTTGCCAATTTCTCTAGAATTTGGTCAATGAAGGGGAGTGGAAAATGGTCCTTTTTGGTCATGGCATTGAGTTTCCTATAATCAATGCACACTCTCCATCCTGTTATTGGCCTAGTGGGCACATCTTCTCCTTGTTCATTTTTGAACACGGTGAGTCCTGATTTCTTAGGAACCACCTGAGTGGGACTCACCCATCGGCTATCCGAGATAGGATAAATAATTCTCGCATCGAGCCATTTGACAACCTCCTTCTTCACCACCTCCTTCATGTTCGGGTTCAGCCTCATTTGCATTTCCTGACTTGGTTTGGCATCATCCTCCATGTAAATGTGATGCATGCAAATGGACAGACTTATCTCCTTAAGATCGGCCACCGTCCAACCTATGGCACCCTTATAGGTCCTAAGTGTTAGTGTTGGTATGCTACAGGCCAATTTCGGGTCGGGTAGGCCCAATAGTTGTACGATCTTGTTCATTAATAAAGTGGTGTTTGAGCGTAAATATGCGATTGTGTTACTTTACGTTGTCCCTAGGATATGTGGTTGTAAAGTCAGCTCGAGATGGGATCTCGAACATGAGACTTACTTTACATGAACACATACCTTAAATTGTTCCTGGTTGGAGGGTAATCACTTGGGGACTTTGATTACCTATTAAACCAGTACACATGATGTGTCAGTGACCAGTCTTATGGTCATTGGTGCGGGGCACCAACACATATGTGTAGGTGTATGTCCTTGGAGAATGTGCACTGAACTGATCTGCTATTGGATCTTCAGATGGTTGATTATACCTAATGTCAACTGAAGATCCAACGGTCACAGTAGCATCGTTGGTCCTTTGACTTGAGACATTGATCGGATCTTACATGAGGACTGGAATGGTTTAATTACTTAGCTAAGTGACTTTAACCATAAGTCATGAGTTGCCGAGTCATTAACCACTCCAGGATACGTGTGAGATCATCAATGGTCAAGAGGGGATCGCTCACTGTCGGGTATATATCAGACAGTTAATGGGTCATGACATTGACGCTCCGTTAAATCCCTGGCCAGGGTCGTATGAGTTCGTTTAGAACGGACGTCATACACTTTAAGGAGGTCATAGTCAAATGGCACGATCATGGGGTTTGACAGATACCGTACCCTCGATTGTACCAGACTCATAGAAGGAGCGAGTGATGTGGCACAACCCAAAGACCACTAAATATGATAAGGTGACCCTAGGACTTAGACCCGCAAGCATACAAGCGCTCAATGATTCTCACAACGACGATTTCTGCTCACTCGGTTCACACATTCACCCGGTGGGTCCGGGAGATGATGGTGAGGGTCTGAGGCGGGACCCAATTGTCCTAATGGACTTACAATGCTAAGGCTGACCTCCAATGGGCCTGGGAGTCCCAACTTTGTGGGTGGCTGGCCCGCAAGGCGGGGTGTGGGGTGGCACTCACTCACGGGCCGCGGTGGGCACGATATTGCTTAAAATGAATTCCGAGCACTCTCTTACCGTCCGACGGGCATTCAAGGCAATACTACATTTGCAGAAATGAAGCTACAAGGGTGTGATCAGAAGCTCACCTGATCGGTGTGAAGACACCGATCCCGTTCGGAGACGAGGGCGCGCCGGGAGGCGAGGGTATACACCCGATCGCCGCGGCGATGGAGCTTGACCTGAAAATGTGAAGAGGTACAGCACTACGCCCCTTGCAAGGGGGGGATCTTGGGGTGGGGGTTAATGTATTACAACCAAAAATTACCTCCACGCAGGGAGGGGCCTTCAGCCGGCCAAGCGGGGAGGGGAACGAGCGAGATAGAGTCGACTTTCCGAGCTTTGCCGATTCTGCCTAGCTTCTGTAATTCTGGACAGAGGGCCGATGTCGATGCTGCCAATAATTCCACCGAGCTTGGAATCTGATGAAACTTGCGCCAAAAGCTTGCTAACCGGAGAGGGGTGCGGCTTGAATTTTTGGACGACGTTCTGATCTGGGGGCTGACTGCTCCAGCGACTGGAAGATGGATGCAGCTCTGGTCTCTGGCCGAGCTCAGTCTGAAACAGCAGGTTGCAGAAGCTGCCACGATCGCTCCTGAGCTCCAAATTTGGCACCGCTAGACTCGTTGGAATCGTGGACGAGTCTACTTTGCAGCAAAACAAACGGGGAAGTCTTCTGATGTTGGAGATGAGCTGGGTGTCCAGAGAAGTGGACGGTGGTCGGTGCAGACTGTGAGGAGGCAGACCGGCGTGGGTGTGGTAGAAAATTGGTATCTCTGGTTGTCGGATGCCGAACGGGGTTCCGCCTTCTGTTCCTGGACGCTGACAGGGGGAGGAAGAACTTTGTAGAAGACCTCGAAGACTGGTTCCTTCAAGGTTCGTCGTGGGAGAGTCTTCTCTGCCGCTCTGGCTCCTGGTCTGAGAGGTTCTGCGCAGTCGGGGAAGAACAGCCTTCACGGACGGCCACGAACTCGGAATGGAGTGATTCCACCTCGCCTGCGAAGAGCACAGGGAGGCCTTTCCAGAAAGTTAGGCCACGCCACCAGCAGAACCAGGATGCAGTCGTGGACGTCGCTGCAACAGAGTGCTAAACTGCAGGTCGGCCTGCACACAAAGCTGGAGTGGAGAAGAGAGGAGGGGGCGAACTTGGCTTGAGGGGAGAGGAGGGGTGCGACCTAGGGAGCAAGGAGGGAAGGGGAGATTCGAATTTGGGCTTTGGAATGAGTTAATTCAGCCTTGGGAAGGTGGAGATATGCTTAGGGAAGTGAAAGGGGTAGGTGGTGGTTGGAGGGTGGGGTTTTGAGTGGTGGAACTTCCTTGGGACTAGGTGAGGATTAAAGAGGGGTTGTGGAAGTTGTGGGGAGTTAATGGAGGTAGGTGGGGGTTGGAAGTGGTTGAGAGGGGGAGGAGAGAGAGTGAATTTCGAAATTTAGAGAGAGGAGGAGAGAGAATGGAGAGATAATGAGAGAGAGAGAGATATTGAGAGAGTTTGAAAGGGTTTTCTTCAATATTCATCAAAAGTTGAATACAAGAGGAGAGATGGGGCCTATATATAGGCAACCATTCTTTACATGACCAAAATACCCTTGACAATAAGATAAAAGACCGAGCATATCCTAGACTCAATCCTATGGGCCCATAACTAAAGTAATAAGGCCCAATTAAACATAACAAGGGAAATGGACTAAAACCATATGACTCAATAAAGGAAAATACATAAGATAGGACTCAATAAAAAGAAAATACATAAAATGAAACTTGGGAAATGAAGATAACAAGTGTAGACCATGATCAATCCATATCAAGAGTGTGCAGGCGATCAAAGCTAGAGGGGTGTCGGGAGATGCCCTCATCAAATCCCCCGGGGTGGGGAGAGCTCGACCCTGTCGAGTATGGGTCTGCCTGGCTGTCGTACTGCTCCATCATGTCGGGATCCAAGCATATCAAATCCTCCCGACTCACCCATGTATCCTCGATCGGGGGACGGCTCTTCCACCTAACCAGATAGCGCTGATACACCCTGTGCCTCGTAATGATACTCTGCTCATCCAGTATTGCCTCTACCTGCTCTCGTCGGTCTCTCAAGCTAGAAAGTGGAGTCCCTCCGGGAGTGTCTCTCATAAGGGGGGGTAAAGGCTCAAGCTCCTCACTGGGTTCCACCGCGGGGCCTTTGTGGGGTACCAGGTCCGCCACACTGAAGGTAGGGTGCACCCCATAGCTTTCTGGTAGGTCAAGCTCATAAGCATTGCTGCCAAGTCGTCGTAGAACTCGAAAGGGTCCCAAACCCCGTGCCCTCAACTTGGAGGCAGGTCCCGGAAGGAGCTGCCCCGTCCTCACCATCACCGAGTCTCCCACTTGGAACTCGTAGTGGCGCCGATGAGCATCTGCCCGCCTTTTGTAAGTCTCATTGATCCTTCCTATATGCTTGCGAGAATGCGTATGCCATGCATGATGATGCGATGTTAGTGTGAAACGAATGGAATGCCAAGGTGGACCTGGGCAGCCAAATGTAGACCGATCACACTTTGATGCTATGAACACTATGGTAGTCTTAGGAGGGCCGGGACATCCATAGATGAACCTTTTATGCATGGGTGTGATAAATGTCGGGGGACCCGGACATCCATGTATGCTCCTATCATGCTTAAGACTCATGATGAATGAAGGTGGGCTAATACATCCGAATATGGTCCACTTATGCTGCCTACTTGACATGTGGGTGATGTGGATGAATGTACCCGACTTATGAATCATGTCAAATGGTGTGGTAGGCCTGGACACATGCATGTTTATCCCAAAGGTGACTTCCATGTGCATAGATGTGGGATGACTTTTGAACGTCCACGTGAATGGGTCGAAGGGATCTACGAACGTGGTTATGGGGTGGGGCACTTCATCAATCCCAAGGTGTTTGTTGCCTAAGGTCAAGGCTCTCATGTTGTAACCCGATTCTAGGAAGGGAGGAGTTTGGGTCGACATGGGCGATGTGGGTAAGGTGAGGTGGGTGGTGAATAGGGAAAGTGGGTCACATGGAGATTTAGGCTCCCATAGAAAAGGGTCAAAGGGATTATGGTAAGGGTCACCTAGGTAGGGGTACTCCATGTTCTCAAGGTCCTCAAATGGCGAATCATCTCTCTCTAAGATAATTGGGCCAAGGTTGCTAATGGGTTGGCCAATCAAAGTACTTGGGATCTCAATGGTTGGGGAGTAGACTAGGATGGGTTCCTCCTCCATGGGAAGAAGGAGTATGATCTCACTTGTAAATTGGCCATTGGTGTAGATGGAAGTGATGGAGCCAATGGTGGGGTAAGCTAGGCTAATGGTGCTAGACTCTGATGGCCTCATGGCTAGCATATCGGTCAAGTGGACTTGCCAATGTAGGTAGGCCACTAAGTCTCCCAAATCTTCTACACAATAGGAGGTTTGATAAGTGACATGAGGCTGAGTGGGAATGAGTTGGGATTGATGTCCCATGAGTAGGTGGCTTGGTTGTAAACTAGGAATGGTGAGGCCTCGCTTGAGCCATAGGAATATGGACTTATCTATGGTGATGGTGTCATGGGGAAGGGTGTATAGCTCTTGAGGAACTAGGTTAGGAGGGGTGGGTGAGTTGTATGGCCCTTGGATTTCCTTGATTTTGGGAGGTGGATCCGAATTGGTATCCCTCTCCACTTGGGTAGGTGTGTGGGTTGCAACTCCTAAGGACAATGGGGTAGGAAGGTCTATGGTGGGTGGGTTGGTGTTAGTCGAGGCATGGCGCACTCGAGGAGGTGAGCAAGGTCGGACATGGGTTGGACTTGGGAGTGGAAGTAGTGGAGGCCTAATTTGGGGTAAGATTGGTGTAGGAAGCGGGAGGTGGGTTGGGTGAGGGGTTTTGGGTTTTGGGGTGGTGGCCATTATGGGCCTTGGTGGAGGGGTGGACATGGTGTCCACATGGTTTTTAATGGTGAGGGTTGGATGAGTGGTGGTCACCATGGAGGGAATTGGGTTGGTTAGGGGTCTCTTGCCCTTGGGATCACTTGGGGTGGAAGTGGGGGCTAAAGGGGCTTGACTAGTGTAGGTTAGGGAAGGGGGTTTTGGTTGGGATGTGGGGGACCTCATGGGGTTAGGTGGGGAGGTGGAGGTCTTAGGTACTTGGGTTTTAGTGATAAGGGTTTGGACGGGTGGGGTGGGAGGAGTGGGAGTGCTCCTTGGGTTTTGGTGATCCGAGTGGGAAGGGGACACATACCTAGCCCTTAGTTGATCCTTCATGTCCTCCCATGTGGTGAGGGGAGCTTCCCGTCTAATTATCCTTAAGCCCTCAATTTTACACCAATGAGTTTGAGCCCTTTTGGTTAGTTGTATTTTGGCAACCCATGCCTTTTCATCCTCGGAAATATGATACCAATTGAAGTATTGGTCCATTGTAGCTTCCCAATCTAAATATTTGCTAGGAGAGGTCCCATCAAAGGTGGGAAGTGGGAAAGGGGCCATCCTATCGTCTGTCCTTAGGGCGGGCCTATTTTTTCCAAGTTGGTTGAGTCGGCCCGATATGTTATCAAGCCGCTCATTGGCATAGGTCAAGGCTTTCATGAAGTAGTTGAAGTCATGAGTGTTAGTGGTAGGCATCCCTTGGGGTTTTGGATTCATTGTGGGATTGGAAGATGTAGTATTGGGTTGAAAGCGAGTACCACTACGAGTGGTCATGCAAGGTTGGGTGGGCTATGCAAGGGTGTGCGGATGCACCTATGAAAGACTTAGTGTGACCCAAGACTAGACTTGTAAGGACAAGCCTATGACCGCTCTGATACCACTTGATGTGGCACAGCCCAAAGACCACTAAATATGATAAGGTGACCCTAGGACTTAGACCCGCAAGCATACAAGCGCTCAATGATTCTCACAACGACGATTTCTGCTCACTCGGTTCACACGTTCACCCGGTGGGTCCGGGAGATGATGGTGAGGGTCCGAGGCGGGACCCAATTGTCCTAATGGACTTACAATGCTAAGGCTGACCTCCAATGGGCCTGGGAGTCCCAACTTTGTGGGTGGCTGGCCCGCAAGGCGGGGTGTGGGGTGGCACTCACTCACGGGCCGCGGTGGGCACGATATTGCTTAAAATGAATTCCGAGCACTCTCTTACCGTCCGACGGGCATTCAAGGCAATACTACATTTGCAGAAATGAAGCTACAAGGGTGTGATCAGAAGCTCACCTGATCGGTGTGAAGACACCGATCCCGTTCGGAGACGAGGGCGCGCCGGGAGGCGAGGGTATACACCCGATCGCCGCGGCGATGGAGCTTGACCTGAAAATGTGAAGAGGTACAGCACTACGCCCCTTGCAAGGGGGGGATCTTGGGGTGGGGGTTAATGTATTACAACCAAAAATTACCTCCACGCAGGGAGGGGCCTTCAGCCGGCCAAGCGGGGAGGGGAACGAGCGAGATAGAGTCGACTTTCCGAGCTTTGCCGATTCTGCCTAGCTTCTGTAATTCTGGACAGAGGGCCGATGTCGATGCTGCCAATAATTCCACCGAGCTTGGAATCTGATGAAACTTGCGCCAAAAGCTTGCTAACCGGAGAGGGGTGCGGCTTGAATTTTTGGACGACGTTCTGATCTGGGGGCTGACTGCTCCAGCGACTGGAAGATGGATGCAGCTCTGGTCTCTGGCCGAGCTCAGTCTGAAACAGCAGGTTGCAGAAGCTGCCACGATCGCTCCTGAGCTCCAAATTTGGCACCGCTAGACTCGTTGGAATCGTGGACGAGTCTACTTTGCAGCAAAACAAACGGGGAAGTCTTCTGATGTTGGAGATGAGCTGGGTGTCCAGAGAAGTGGACGGTGGTCGGTGCAGACTGTGAGGAGGCAGACCGGCGTGGGTGTGGTAGAAAATTGGTATCTCTGGTTGTCGGATGCCGAACGGGGTTCCGCCTTCTGTTCCTGGACGCTGACAGGGGGAGGAAGAACTTTGTAGAAGACCTCGAAGACTGGTTCCTTCAAGGTTCGTCGTGGGAGAGTCTTCTCTGCCGCTCTGGCTCCTGGTCTGAGAGGTTCTGCGCAGTCGGGGAAGAACAGCCTTCACGGACGGCCACGAACTCGGAATGGAGTGATTCCACCTCGCCTGCGAAGAGCACAGGGAGGCCTTTCCAGAAAGTTAGGCCACGCCACCAGCAGAACCAGGATGCAGTCGTGGACGTCGCTGCAACAGAGTGCTAAACTGCAGGTCGGCCTGCACACAAAGCTGGAGTGGAGAAGAGAGGAGGGGGCGAACTTGGCTTGAGGGGAGAGGAGGGGTGCGACCTAGGGAGCAAGGAGGGAAGGGGAGATTCGAATTTGGGCTTTGGAATGAGTTAATTCAGCCTTGGGAAGGTGGAGATATGCTTAGGGAAGTGAAAGGGGTAGGTGGTGGTTGGAGGGTGGGGTTTTGAGTGGTGGAACTTCCTTGGGACTAGGTGAGGATTAAAGAGGGGTTGTGGGAAGTTGTGGGGAGTTAATGGAGGTAGGTGGGGGTTGGAAGTGGTTGAGAGGGGGAGGAGAGAGAGTGAATTTCGAAATTTAGAGAGAGGAGGAGAGAGAATGGAGAGATAATGAGAGAGAGAGAGAGATATTGAGAGAGTTTGAAAGGGTTTTCTTCAATATTCATCAAAAGTTGAATACAAGAGGAGAGATGGGGCCTATATATAGGCAACCATTCTTTACATGACCAAAATACCCTTGACAATAAGATAAAAGACCGAGCATATCCTAGACTCAATCCTATGGGCCCATAACTAAAGTAATAAGGCCCAATTAAACATAACAAGGGAAATGGACTAAAACCATATGACTCAATAAAGGAAAATACATAAGATAGGACTCAATAAAAAGAAAATACATAAAATAAAACTTGGGAAATGAAGATAACAAGTGTAGATCATGATCAATCCATATCAAGAGTGTGCAGGCGATCAAAGCTAGAGGGGTGTCGGGAGATGCCCTCATCAGCGAGGGATTATATCGATGTGGTAACTGTGGACTTACAGGTACCAGACATGCTGGTTTAAACCCGGCGTCATCTAGGATCACGTGGATTTGCTTGACCCAACGTGATCGAAGGTTCGGAATGAATTAAACTATTATTCGGCACTTGTAGAAGCGAATAATATGTTTAATTTACTTCTAATTGGGAATTAGACGTTAATGGGCCTTAAACTAGAGTGACTATGGGCCTAGAGGATCACACACAATGGATTCTTGGGTGACGGATAATTATTATACAAATGTATGTATTATTTCCTTTTAATTTCTTTTAGAAAGGAGTGTAAACGGAGTTTAATACATATGTATAATATGAGATAGGAAATATATACAGTTTCGATCTTTTAGAACCCTTTTCTAATAAACCTAAACTCTATATATAGCTACCTACGTGAAGCTCATTCGAGCTTTCACTTCTTCCAACCTCTTAAACTTAAGCAAGCACATAAGCTTAAGAGGAGGATTAGCCTCCCCTTTCTCCCTCTTGCTCTCTTTCTCTCCAGAAGGTGATAGAGCCAGGGAAGGTCGTACCGGGGAGGTACCGTCGCTGCGCAAGGGTCCGTGTGGATCGTCTCTAGAGGCCGTACTGCTGTGCGGCTCGGTTTCTCTGCATCGGGCTTAGCGGACAGCGTCGTTCCGCGCAAGGTGAAACACGCAACCCATAATTAGGGTATTAGAAACACCGATTAGAGCACATATTAAGCTTTCCATAACACCGGAATCAGGTAAATTAAATTTTTGTTATCCGCTGCGTCGCCCGTAGGTGCTGTGGGAAACCTTACACTAAGAACTTCTAGCAGAAGGGTTTCTTGGGTAGGGGTATGGTTGGAGGTCAATATAACAGGAAGAGTTTGATCGAGGCCTAGGAATGCATATTTGAGGGAATCTGGAAGAGGCTTAAGCTTAAGTTTAGGAGGACTTTCAAGTGATAGTAGGACTAGTTCGGCTTGCAAAGCCGGAAGAGGTTCCACTTTAGGCCAAATGGTACTATGATGAGGGGAATCTTGTAGAGCATTAGCTCCCTTATTTGATCCATGCCTGGACCATTCTCAAGAAAT
Organism: Amorphophallus konjac; assembly: GCA_022559845.1. Taxonomy (NCBI): domain Eukaryota; kingdom Viridiplantae; phylum Streptophyta; class Magnoliopsida; order Alismatales; family Araceae; genus Amorphophallus; species Amorphophallus konjac. The sequence goes on from CM040122.1 coordinate 277,186,065, forward strand.
TCATCATAGATGTCTATGAAATGACATTCCTCATCAAGATCTAAATATTGGGAGGCTTTGAACACATTGAGAGAGACTTTTTGACCTCCAAATGAGATGTCCATGGTTCTCGTAGCACAATTGATGTTGGCTTTGGCAGTGGCAAGGAATGGACGGCCTAGGATGATTGGAGTGTGGCTTAGCTCCGAGGAGGAGGCCATGTCAAGAATGAGAACATCAATGGGGATGTAGCAATCATAGACTTTGACAATCACATCTTCTATCAAATCCCGAGGGGTCTTGACTGAGCGATCCGCCAGTTGGAGAATGACGGGGGTGGGCTTGAGTTCCCCTATGTCGAATTGCTCATAAACAAAGGTGGGTAAAAGGTTGACACTGGCTCCTAAGTCGAGGAGGGCACGGTCAAATGTTACACCACCTATATTACATGAGATGAGGGGAGCACCAGGATCCTTCAACTTTCTAGGGAGGTTATTCATCAAGACCGCACTGACATCCTCGGAGAGCCAGATTTTCTTAGGGTTCGTATTAGGCCCCCTTCTTGGAGTGCAAAGCTCTTTAAGGTATTTAGCGTAGGCCGGAACATGCTTTATAGCATCTAGGAGTGGAATGTTGACGTGAACTTGTGAAAAGAGTTCCATTAACTCTTCATTTTGGGCCGGCCTAGTCTTAGTGGACTTGGGTTCTAAGGCACTAGGGAAGGGAACCTTGGGTTGATAGGAATTTGGATCTTCATGGGCCTTCCCTTTCCCTTTATGATCTCCCCCCAACTTATCTTGAGTGCATTCCTCCTTCCTTGCACCCTCTTCATCTTGATTCTCTTTTATGGCATCTTTCAACACATTTCCATCCTTCTATGGGTCATGTAACACCTTCCCACTTCTCAAGGTTGAAATAGCTTTGACATTCTCAAATTGTGGGCCTTTAGGTTGGGCTTGTGAGACGGGTTGAGGTAGGAGGCCTGGTTGTTGAGGAAAACCCGAGGGTTGGTTTCTAGGGTTGGCCACGGGTTGACTTGGAAGTTGGCCCACTTCTCTTTTCATTACAGCTTCTGCCAATTGTCCTATTTGATTCTCTAACTTGAAAATAGATTGTTGTTTCAAAATGATTTGTTGGAGTTGATTGAATTTATCTTCAAAATTGGATTGAGGCGGGGGTTGGTAAGTGGGTTGGCCTTGACTGGATTGGAAATGTGAATAGCCCATAGGGAGGAATTGAGCTTGTGGATCTCTAGCAAATGAATTGAAGGTATTGGTTTGGGCTTGAATTTGACTTTTTATGGGTTGCCTTTGGGCTTGATGAATAGAGGGATTGGTTGCTTGAGGTGGAGCTTGTTGTACCTTCCAAAAAAAATTAGGATGGTCGCTCCAACCCGGATTATAAGAATTGGAGAATAGGTCATAGTTGGGCTTAGAGAATCTTTTAGCAGTTTGAACTTGCTCTTGTATGAATGGTGGTAATTGGGCCGCCGTTGGGCATTCCGTGATGTGATGGGCAGGACTTGCACATAGAGTGCATGCCTCCTGTGGAGTGAAGGATTGACCTGAGTATGAATGGGATGATGGTTGACAAGAAGGGTCTTTCAAAGTCAAGAGTTGGTCTAACTTTTGGGTCAAACTCTCCACCTTATCCAACTTTTGAGTGATGAGAGTTACGTCCAATCTTGGTTCACAATCGACTCGAGTTTTGACCTCATATAACCCGGGCCGCTTGGAGGGCCCAATGGATCTCTCATAGGATGATAAGGAGACATGATTGATGGAATTCTCACTAAGCATTTCAAACAAATCATATACCTCATCCTCACTTTTACTCAAGAATGCTCCCCCACATGATGCATCTACCATTTGTCTAAATTGGTCGGACAATCCTCCATAAAAAGCTTGGACTATTTGCCATTTGGACAGCCCATGGTGAGGACACTTCCGAAGTAATTCCTTGAGTCTCTCCCACGACTCATGTATTTGCTCCCTCGGAGTTTGGGTAAAGCCTGTGATTACCCTTCTCATTGTATTGGTGCGGCCTATAGGGTAGAACTTCTTCAAAAAATTAGTGTTGCATCTCGGCCCAAGTTTTAATTGGCTTCCCTATAGTGCCTAACCAATATTTAGCCTTATCTTTAATAGAGAATGGAAAGAGGGTCAATCTAAGGGCATCATCCGAGAAATTTTAAATTTTTATCACGGAGCAAATTTCTAAGAATTCATCAATTACTTGTAGGGGTCCTCATTGGTGTTTCCATAAAATGAGGGGAGCATTTGAATTGTGTTTGACTTGATCTCATAATGGATGGCTTGATTTTGAGGAATGTGAATGAAAGATGGAGGTTGATATTGGTTGGGAATGAAATAATCCTTTATTTGTTTCGGGGGGTCGGGATTTTCGGCTATTAGATTTTGGTGGTGAGGTCCTTAATTTTCGGCCACGGGATCTTGTTGGAGATCGTTTCTTAGATACAGGACTCTCTCTATTTCTTGAATGGGTCCTAGTAGGTTTGGATGTTAAGATCTTCTACCTTGCATAAACTAGGACGAAGAGAGAGAGGAGAGAGATTGTATTTATTTTTGTTTTGTTGATTGATTCATTGGTTGTTTTTAACAATCACAAATAAGTTGTCACACAATTAACCTAGGACACATATGTGTTCCTTAGACTTAAAAGTTGGGTTTCACAAAGAGGTTAGGCACAACCTAAGTCCACTCTCTAATTTGTCAATTGGCCAAGTAAGAGGTGGGGTAGTGGGAGGCTCCCCTTATTTTTGCAAGGTCCTAATTAAAAACCACTTGCCCGCTTATGGCGTTTAACGTTGACCCCTAGCCTTAGACACCAATTTCTAAAAGAAGATTGTAGACTCAAGCCACACCTAATCACAGTGTGATCCTAGGGTCGATGTCTAATGAATTTTATTTAAGGTCTAGGTGATGCAAAGATAAAGAAAATTATGGTTTGTGGGCCAAGGAAGGGTGATGAAATCTCCACTTTATCTTGCTTATGGGTGTTGCCCTTAAGATATTTTGAAATGATATGCAACAAACCAAGTTCAAACAAGGGGTTCTATGCAAGCATAGAAATGCATGAGCATACTTTTGGAGAAGTTAGAGTACTCACCTTGCCTCTCGTAATTTTTAATAATGTAATTAACAAAAATTAAATAATAAGGAAAAAGAAATTCTATCCTAAATGATGCATGACCTAAAATATGAAAGTATGGTTTCTGCTATTGGAATGAAGACTTTTATTGGGTTTAAGTGATTTTTTTTTATTTGTGAACCTATCTAACCACAATATGCAAGAACATTAAAGAAATGACACAAAATGAGAGGGATAAGTTTGAAGACTTACTAGATGCGCAATCACTCGTTCTTTTTTTTTTTGAAATGAATGACAAAAAGGCTAAGTAAAAGGTGGAGAACTTACCTCTGATTTTTAATTTTTTTTCTTGATTTTTTTTTGATTTTTTGATTTGTTTTTTTGTTTTCCTCCAAAAATCAGAAAAAGAAAAATTAGTACCAATATATACACAAGAGAATCAAAAATTTCAACTCAAGAATCATAAGCCTCCCCGGCAACGGCGCCAAAAATTGATCGAACGCGAAGCTCGTCATTAAAAAACTCGCGCACTCAATTTCAAAAATTCCGTACTCACAATAAAATTTGGATTTTGAATATTGTGATGAATGCGAGTTGATCTCACAAGGAAGCTAGATTTTTAAGTTTAAAAATCTCTTTTTTATGATACTATTAAAATTATGCAAGAGTAAAATCTATTTAAAGAAACGTAGAGGGATAAAGGGTATAAATAGCGTGAGAGAGAAAGTGAGTGAACCACAAATTTAGAGAGAGAATCACATCCACTTTTGTTTAACAATCAAAATAAAATGTTTACAATGCATAGAGGTTCAAATAAACAAAGTACAATACTCAGAATAAAATCTAACTAAAAATGAAAATTAAAGAACTAAGGAGGGGATGTAGCCAGGAAGATGAAGAAATTGTCCGCCTCGTTGCCGAGCCTTTGAAGAGTCGCCCGAGCTTAGGAAAGACGCGGCTGTAGTGCCCCAGAAATTTTAAATAATTTTCAAGAATTTATAAAGGGCTAAATAAATTTATAAATGGTTAATAAGTTATTATAAGGCCAAGTGGTGTTAATCAATTAACCCAACCCACTTAATTAAAGTCCAAAAGGTTTTAACTCTCGCTCATTAAGTTTGGCCCACATTCTAGAAGGTAAATAAGTCTATCCACGGATATTAAGGATAAATACTAGAATATATAAGATAAGTTAATGGATAATTATCAAAAGAGTTTTAAATTGTTTGAACTCTATCCACGACACATATAACGGTCTATAGCCTAACCGTCACAGACATGTAACGCACGGTGTCTCGACCGTTACACTATGAACCAGAAAAACTAAAAGAGTTTGATTTCCTTTGAACTCTAGGAACGAGTAATGTAACGGTCTATCGCGAGACCGCCACATAACCCTAACGCGTAGGTCCTAGTCCGTTACAAACCTGTTAGTTCCGTAAGCAAAGGAACTCATGAAAAGATTGGAACTTGATGTTCCTATCCACTAGGGATCGACTTGGAAAGGATTGTAAAGACTCTAAGGACTCTTAGGGATTAGGATTTGATGAAACAAGGACTCTAAACTCGATCTAATCCTCAAAACCTAGTCTAAACTCTATAAATAGGGCATAGTTCTGAACTGTGCGACCCTTACTTTTTGGGCGTAAGGAAGCAAGGTAAGGAGTCATTATCTCAGGTAAGTTCTTTAGAATAATTTGTTCACAATACTTTAGACTAACTCCCCTCCGAATTTCACATCTTTAGGTCAAGAGGTCGTGGAGTTAGAACCCAAGGAAGTTGCTGAAAAAGTCACAAGAGAAGGAAGGGATCTAGGGCAAGGTTCTCAACCAAATTCAGAAACTACAGTCTAAGTTAAGAGGTAGGTTATCTCATGAACGGCAAAAACAGCTTGATAGGACTAAGAGCCTCTGGTTTAATTGATTTTCATGCATGGTAGATCATTGATTTCACGTTTTGATAGCTCAATGCATATCATGCACCTCTTAGCCAAATTGAGAAATTAAAACATGACTATTCATCTATTCATGATTACCTATGCATATAGATGGCCTTTACTTCGTTAACATGTCTGGAAACTCATGATGTTTTGATAAAAGACATGATGTGAGTTGATCTCTTAGTTTCTATAGTTGTTTTCTGTTAGCAGATACTGTAACGCATTAGCATAGGACCGTCGCTTTCAAGTAACGGCCCTACGACAGACCGTTACACACTCTGTGATATTTGAATTGCACTGTTGTTTCTAACGCGCTTGGATAGACGCGTTACATTCATGTAACGGCTGGGTCCTGACCGTCACAATAACAGTGACGCCCCCTCTCCAGACCGTTATAATCTGTGTTCTGTCAAACCTAAGACAGAATATAACCTGCCAATCTTATTATAGTTAAAGCCTAGTTACCTAAGTTTTAAACCTAATCATGTGATTTTAAGGATATTTGATTATTCATGATAGGTATTGCATGTTTTGTTATCACTTCTACTTAAGTTATGTTAAACCAAATTCTATAGTTTTGTACTATAAAGCATGACTTTTTAACATTGTATTGACGGAGTTTTTATCATGATTTTCACATTGATTATACATATCTCTCTCTGTCAATAGAGTCAATTCTATACGTACATGGCACATATTCCGGTATGTTGTCATTAATTCACACCTTGCACTATAGGAACACAATCTTGGACATGAGGACCTCTCTATTGGATATTCCTTCCAATGGACTAGGAAATCATTGTTTCAAGGCCTCCGTAATTCTCCGCGAGCCTGGGATTCCCACTAGGACGCCGAGTTGGTTGTACCAATGAAAGCCCATTAATTAGAACACTCTATCGTGGTTCTGATTCTTGAAATGTAACGGCCTTGAACTGGACCGTCAGGCTCACGTAACGGCCCAGTGCCAGACCGTCACATTCCTCTGAGTCTATTTTTATCCTCTGGACTCGGATCACTGTAACGGCCCATTACTGGCGCGTTACATAATGTAACGGCCCAGCAAATGACCGTTACATAGCTTGCATTTGTTAACCCAAGGTTTGACCAAGGGTTGATATTCCAATGATTCTAGACAAACCTTGATGATCTAGAACTTGTCATATTGCTTAAATTGATCTAAATGAAATGGAAGTTAAGGAAAATACCGTTATGCTGTCGATTTATTTCTATGAGCATGACATTGTTTAAAGTCTATTTCTTGACTCCTACATTCTTATGTTGAAGCATTCATTCATTGATTTTAGTTATCATGGAATTATTGGAAGTGCTATATTCTTGGCCATACTTTACTGTTATACTGCGTGGAAGTAGCTTAATTTATAACTGAAGATGCGATCGAGCACTGATTGTGTTCAAGGGCTCTATGCTAGTCCCCTCGACTGATTGTCGGAAACATACTATTTTATAAACCATGGGGTATGATGCTACTGGCGTCGCATTGCGCTGGGAGTACTATTTCTATAAATAAGTGAAGATCCACGGCACGACATGACATTCTTGCTTGATATTCACAGAAATTCACGAAGCACTTGCTCATAAGCATAAGATGCTAAAGTGAGGAATATGTGGCTTGCTAGTACAATCTCGTTACATTCTTGTTCATGGAAGGCCAATATCATGTTCTTGTTATATTCTTGCTAGTTCATTCTTGATCATTCTATCTTACATGATTATCTTGTTACTTTGGTTTAAACGCGTGATCGATTCGCATTCGCATGATTTTACCTTATTCTTTAGAGCTAAATTGTTAATTACTTTAATAGTGCCTTCATGTTGATGCGAAGATACCTACTGGGCAAGTGTGCTCATTACCTATTTCCAATATTTTTCAGGAGATGGAAATAGTTCGAATTCTGGATTCGGGTGATTCAAGTAGCGGGTCCGAGAGCGATTGAATGTTATTATGACAAGAGTGAAGACATAGGAAGTCTAAATTGTCTAGATTGAGTCAATGTAATTTTCCTATTTCTTGAGTCTAGTAGAATGAAAATCAAATTAGTGATTGTATCTTGAATATTGAGCATTATGAAATAAAGTTGAAGTTTGATTAAATCTTGTGCAATTGCATCTAATAGTGTGATTGTCTTGCGCTCTGATTGATTCTTGCTTGCAAGAGGCTTACCATGCCGGCTGTTCGCGCTCCCCGAGCGAGTCTTCCGCTGTAATTAAAGGCTCGGGGCGTGACAGTTAAGTTGATATCAGAGCCTAAGTCTCAGGACTTAGGGAAAAGAGTCATGTCATAGGATAAGTCCAAGGTTAAGGACCCCTACCTATGAACTAAGGAAGAAATTCCACACCCATGTGAGGATTGGGTAGAACCCGGGATAAGATAACTAATTAGCTTTAAGAATTATTTTATTCATTCCAATTTCATGAGAAATAACAAGTTGTTATTTTCTCTCAGGTACCCTATTTTTTCGAATGGCTCATCGTGTAGATTGGGACGGTATGCAACAAACTGTTGCCGGCCTCACCCAGGCACTGTAGACTATAGCACAAGGTGGTGCAGGGGCAAGGGCAGGAGATCTTCATCGTAACTTCTGGAGTCTAAATCCTCCGCGTTTCTATGGATCTTCCAATCCAGACGAAGCAGAAAATTAGATCGATGAGATGAATCATATATTTGATGTCATACAATGCACTGATCAGGAGAAAGTCCGTCTAGCAACGTTCCAGTTAAATAAGGACGCCCGTACTTGGTGGAAATCGATTCCGGCACCTCCGGCCGACGCACCTCATACATGGAATGGCTTTCTCACCCTATTCCGTTCCAAATACTTCTCCGAGCATGTGAAGGAAAGGAAGGCCATGGAGTTTGCCTCCCTTCGTCAAGGGATGATGTCAGTAGCAGAGTATGAGCTACAGTTTTCAAGGCTAGCACCGTATGCACCACATTTGATTAGTACAGAATTATTAAAAGCGAACCGATTTATGGACGGGTTACGGCCCGGTTTCATTCAACAACTAGGGACACAGAATATCCGCACTTATGCGGAAATGGTTCAGAGGGCATATCTATGCGAGAGGACCTTAGAGAAGGTCGAAAGGTTGAAGGGTAAAGGAGAAGAATCCAGCCGACGAACTGATCGGATTATAAGAAAGAGAAATTCAGCATCACGGAACCATACAAAAGCCGTGATAACAAGAAAAGATCAAGGAACGGGAACGGTGGAAGTTCCCAAAAGGGTAGTAAAAAGGTGAAGGAAGAGCAAGTCGCCTCGGCGTGCACTTTCTGTGAGAAATTCGGCCACTCGGCTGAAGAATGCTGGAAGCGTCTAGGTGCTTGTTTGCGTTGTGGGAGTAGGGAGCATCGTGTACCAGATTGCCCCCTTATGAAGGATCAATCAAATAATGGAGGACGTAGGAGGCAGGCTCGCCTCAATGCAGTTATAGATGAAGATGAAGCACCCAGGGATCAAAATGATGGGCTTATGGAAGGTACTCTTCAAATTTGTTCTCGTCCTGCATTCGTGCTATTCGATACTGGTGCTTCTCATTCTTTTATCTCCACCACTTTTGCAAACACCTTACCAACTGCAGCAGTTCCCCTACCTTCAGATCTTGCTATTACTACACCTTTAGGATCTGGAACTAAGCTTACCAAGTATTATCCCGATTGTGAGGTGGTAGTAGAAGGACACAATCTCCCCGCAAACTTAGTATGCCTCGATATGAAAGGTTATGATGCCATTTTAGGGGTAGATTGGCTTGTAGACCATGATGCTTACATCAACTGCCGAAATAGGATGATATCTTTCCGAAAGCCCGATCTTCCAAGATTTTCCTTTCTTGGCATCAAGTACAAGAAGCATCCGACCATTATATCTTCTCTTCACGCTTGCAAGCTTATCTCGCAAGGATGTGAAGCTTTTCTTGCTTCAGTCGTTGTCACCGAATCTAAGGAAATTGTCCTAGCAAACATTCCTATTGCAAATGAGTTCACAGACGTGTTCCCAGCTGAACTACCTAGTTTACCGCCCGAGAGGGAAGTAAACTTTACCATTGAACTCATTCCAGGTGCGGCACCTGTTTCTATAGTCCCTTACAGGATGTCTCCCATAGAACTTAAGGAACTAAAGAAGCAATTACAGGAACTTCTAGACAAGGGTTTCATTAGACCTAGCACATCCCCTTGGGGTGCGCCTGTTCTATTTGTCAAGAAGAAGGATGGTTCTCTCAGATTATGCATCGACTACCGACGATTGAATCAACTTACAATCAAGAACAAGTATCCATTGCCACGTATTGACGAGCTCTTCGATCAGCTTTCGGGAGCAGAATATTTTTCTAAGATTGACCTTAGGTCTGGTTACCATCAACTTAGAATTAAAGAAGAAGACATTTATAAATCAGCTTTTCGAAGTCGTTATGGCCACTATGAATTCGTGGTGATGCCGTTCGGTCTAACTAATGCCCCAGCAGCATTCATGCAACTTATGAACAGTGTCTTCCAGCCATATTTAGACCAGTTCATCGTCGTCTTCATCGATGATATCCTGATATACTCCAAGACTAAAGAAGAACATGAAGAACATCTAAGGATAGCTTTGCAAACACTTAGAGAACACAAGCTATATGCCAAACTCAATAAGTGTGAATTCTGGCTCAAGGAAGTCTCATTCCTAGGCCACATTATTTCAAAAGAAGGGATTGCTGTGGATCCTTCTAAGGTAGAAGCTGTCAGAGATTGGAGCCGACCAACGACTATATCTGAAGTCAGAAGCTTTTTGGGTCTAGCAGGTTATTATAGAAGATTCATAAAGGACTTCTCGAAGATCGCGGTTCCTTTAACTAGACTTACTAGAAAAGAAAATCCTTTTATCTGGTCGAAGGACTGTGAAAAGAGTTTTCAAAGTCTTAAGAATCATCTTACAACAGCCCCTGTTTTGTCGCTACCAATAGAGGGTGCTGGATTCGAAGTATATACGGATGCATCTGGAATTGGCTTAGGGTGTGTCCTTATGCAAGATGGAAAGGTGATTTGCTATTCTTCAAGACAATTGAAACGTCACGAAGAAAATTATCCTGTACATGATTTGGAATTAGCAGCAGTTATTTTCGCCTTGAAAATTTGGCGTCATTATCTTTATGGAGAAAAGTTCACGATCTACACAGACCACAAGAGCTTGAAATATTTATTTTCTCAAAAGGAGCTTAATATGAGGCAAAGGAGGTGGTTAGAACATCTCAAGGACTTTGATTTTGCTATTCAATATCATCATGGCAAGGCAAATACTATAGCAGATGCACTTAGAAGAAAACTAATTGGTATGTTATCAAGTCTCATGATTAGTGTGACTAACCTTATTCCTCAATTTGCCCAGTTGAATTTAGATGTTGACGTTAAGGAAGAAGATTGCTTCATAGCTAATATCCGAGCTCAACCTACATTGATAGAGGATTTGGCCAAGTTACAAGAGGATGATCCAATTTTACTGGAAATTAAGGCCAATATTGAACAAAGACCGGATTTTTCTATTTCTAATGATGGAAGATTACTATTCAAGGGCCGAATGTGTATACCGGATCATGAGGATACAAACAAATTGATCTTAGAAGAAGCACATAAATCAAAGTACTCCATCCATCCAGGAGGTACCAAGATGTATCAAGATCTCAAAAGAAACTTCTGGTGGCCCAATATGAAGAGGGAAGTAGCATATTTGTGTCTCGCTGTCTTACTTGCCAACAAGTGAAGGCGGAACATTTCAGACCTACAGGAAAATTACATCCCTTAAATATTCCCGAATGGAAATGGAAAAATATAGGAATGGATTTCATTATAGGATTACCTAAGACAAGAGGTGGACATGATGGAATATGGGTAATCATAGATCGATTGACTAAATCTGCACATTTCATACCAATAAAAGTCGATGGTCTGTGGATATTCTAGCAGCCTTATACATCAAAGAAATTGTTAAACTACATGGTATCCCTATCTCTATTATATCAGATAGAGATCCACGTTTTACATCACAATTCTGGAAAAGTTTACAACATTCACTGGGGACTAGATTAAATTTCAGCACAGCCTTTCATCCACAAACGGATGGTCAGACGGAAAGAACAAATCAGGTAGTAGAAGACATGCTCAGGGCTTGTGTCATTGATTTTGGAGGAAGTTGGCATGATCACTTGCCTCTGGTAGAATTTGCATATAACAACAGTTATCAAGCAAGCATACAAATGGCACCTTTTGAAGCTCTATATGGGAAAAGTTATCGATCACCAATATGTTGGAATGAAATAGGGGAAAGGCAATTTCTAGGCCCCGACCTTATCAGAGATTTTACAGAGAAAATAAACCTCATCCAAGAAAGAATGAAAATGGCACAAGATAGGCAAAAGTCTTATGCTGATAATCGAAGACGTGACTTGGAGTTTCAGGTAGGAGGTCATGTGTATTTGAAGGTTTCTCCAGGTCGTGGTATTCGAAGATTTGGCATCAAAGGAAAGCTAGCTCCAAGGTTCATTGGCCCATTTGAAATTCTTGAAAGGGCCGGTGAGGTGGCTTATAGATTGGCCTTACCTCCACAGTTAGTAGGAGTTCATGACGTATTTCATGTCTCTATGCTGAAAAAGTACGTATATGATCCAGATCATATTATCACTTATTACAATATAGAGATTTAGAAAGACTTGACATACGAACAAACACCGATAAAGATTATGGATCGAGAAGTGCGTCAACTCAGAAATAAGGTCATACCTATGGTTAAGATTCAATGGAAGAAAGCATGGCCTTATGAAGCAACGTGGGAAACCGAATCAGCCATGAAGAAAAGATTTTCGGAAATATTTAACTGTAAGTACACTCTCCTCAATACATGTTTTGAATTTGGGGACCAAATTCCTTCTAAGTGGGGGAGGGTGTAGTGCCCCAGAAATTTTAAATAATTTTTAAGAATTTATAAAGGCCGAAATAAATTTATAAATGGTTAATAAGTTATTATAAGGCCAAGTGGTGTTAATCAATTAACCCAACCCACTTAATTAAAGTCCAAAAGGTTTTAACTCTGGCCATTAAGTTTGGCCCACATTCTAGAAGGTAATTAAGTCTATCCACGGATATTAAGGATAAATACTAGAATATATAACATAAGTTAATGGATAATTATCAAAAGAGTTTTAAATTGTTTGAACTCTATCCACGACACATATAACGGTCTATAGCCTAACAGTCACAGACATGTAACGCACGGTGTCTCGACCGTTACACTATGAACAAGAAAAACTAAAAGAGTTTGATTTCCTTTGAACTCTAGGAACGACTAATGTAACGGTCTATCGCGAGACCGCCACATAACCCTAACGCGTAGGTCCTAGTCCGTTACAAACCTGTTAGTTCCGTAAGCAAAGGAACTCATGAAAAGATTGGAACTTGATGTTCCTATCCACTAGGGATCAACTTGGAAAGGATTGTAAAGACTCTAAGGACTCTTAGGGATTAGGATTTGATGAAACAAGGACTCTAAACTCGATCTAATCCTTAAAACCTAGTCTAAACTCTATAAATAGGGCATAGTTCTGAACTGTGCGACCCTTACTTTTTGGGCGTAATGAAGCAAGGTAAGGAGTCATTATCTCAGGTAAGTTCTTTAGAATAATTTGTTCACAATACTTTAGACTAACTCCCCTCCGAATTTCACATCTTTAGGTCAAGAGGTCGTGGAGTTAGAACCCAAGGAAGTTGCTGAAAAAGTCACAAGAGAAGGAAGGGATCTAGGGCAAGGTTCTCAACCAAATTCAGAAACTACAGTCTAAGTTAAGAGGTAGGTAACCTCATGAACGGTAAAAACAGCTTGATAGGACTAAGAGCCTCTCGTTTAATTGATTTTCATGCATGGTAGATCATTGATTTCACATTTTGATAGCTCAATGCATATCATGCACCTCTTAGCCAAATTGAGAAATTAAAACATGACTATTCATCTATTCATGATTACCTATGCATATAGATATCCTTTACTTCGTTAACATATCTGGAAACTCATGATGTTTTGATAAAAGACATGATGTGAGTTGATCTCTTAGTTTCTATAGTTATTTTCTGTTAGCAGATACTGTAACACATTAGCATAGGACCGTCGCTTTCAAGTAACGGCCCTACGACAGACCGTTACACACTCTGTGATATTAGAATTGCACTGTTGTTTCTAATGCGCTTGTACAGACGCGTTACATTCATGTAACGGCTGGGTCCTGACCGTCACAATAACAGTGACGCCCCCTCTCCAGACCGTTATAATCTGTGTTCTGTTAAACCTAAGACAGAATATAACCTGCCAATCTTATTATAGTTAAAGCCTAGTTACCTAAGTTTTAAACCTAATCATGTGATTTTAAGGATATTTGATTATTCATGATAGGTATTGCATGTTTTGTTATCACTTCTACTTAAGTTATGTTAAACCAAATTCTATAGTTTTGTACTATAAAGCATGACTTTTTAACATTGTATTAACGGAGTTTTTATCATGATTTTCACATTGATTATACATATCTCTCTCTGTCAATAGAGTCAATTCTATACGTACATGGCACATATTCTGGTATGTTATCATTAGTTCACACCTTGCACTATAGGAACACAATCTTGGACATGAGGACCTCTCTATTGGATATTCCTTCCAATGGACTAGGAAATCATTGTTTCAAGGCCTCCGTAATTCTCCGCGAGCCTGGGATTCCCACTAGGACGCCGAGTTGGTTGTACCAATGAAAGCCCATTAATTAGAACACTCTATCGTGGTTCTGATTTTTGAAATGTAACGGCCTTGAACTAGACCGTCAGGCTCACGTAACGGCCCAGTGCCAACCGTCACATTCCTCTGAGTCTATTTTTATCCTCTGGACTCGGATCACTATAACGGCCCATTACTGGCGCGTTACATAATGTAACGGCCCAGCAAATGACCGTTACATAGCTTGCATTTGTTAACCCAAGGTTTGACCAAGGATTGATATTCCAATGATTCTAGACAAACCTTGATGATCTAGAACTTGTCATATTGCTTAAATTGATCTAAATGAAATGGAAGTTAAGGAAAATACCGTTATGCTGTCGATTTATTTCTATGAGCATGACATTGTTTAAAGTCTATTTCTTGACTCCTACATTCTTATGTTGAAGCATTCATTCATTGATTTTAGTTATCATAGAATTATTGGAAGTGCTATATTCTTGGCCATACTTTACTGTTATACTGCATGGAAGTAGCTTAATTTATAACTGAATATGCGATCGAGCACTGATTATGTTCAAGGGCTCTATGCTAGTCCCCTCGGCTGATTGCCGGAAACATACTATTTTATAAATCATGGGGTATGATGCTACTGGCGTCGCATTGCGCTGGGAGTACTATTTCTATAAATAAGTGAAGATCCACTGCACGACATGACATTCTTGCTTGATATTCCACAGAAATTCACGAAGCACTTGCTCATAAGCATAAGATGCTAAAGTGAGGAATATGTGGCTTGCTAGTACAATCTCGTTACATTCTTGTTCATGGAAGGCCAATATCATGTTCTTGTTATATTCTTGCTAGTTCATTCTTGATCATTCTATCTTACATGATTATCTTGTTACTTTGGTTTAAACGCGTGATCGATTCGCATTCGCATGATTTTACCTTATTCTTTAGAGCTAAATTGTTAATTACTTTAATAGTGCCTTCATGTTGATGCGAAGATACCTACTGGGCAAGTGTGTTCATTACCTATTTCCAATGTTTTTAAGGAGATGGAAATAGTTCAAATTCGGATTCGGGTGATTCAAGTAGCGGGTCCGAGAGCGATTGAATGTTATTATGACAAGAGTGAAGACATAGGAAGTCTAAATTATCTAGATTGAGTCAATGTAATTTTCCTATTTCTTGAGTCTAGTAGAATGAAAATCAAATTAGTGATTGTATCTTGAATATTGAGCATTATGAAATAAAGTTGAAGTTTGATTAAATCTTGTGCAATTGCATCTAATAGTGTGATTGTCTTGCGCTCTGATTGATTCTTGCTTGCAAGAGGCTTACCATGCCGGCTGTTTGCGCTCCCCGAGCGAGTCTTCCGCTGTAATTAAAGGCTCGGGGCGTGACAGCGGCAGTGAGAGAGCCTTAGCGAGAGGGATTTAGAGAGAGGAATAAGGAGAGGTGTAGAGAGAGAGAAAGAAATATAGAAAGGTGGAGGTGGGAAAAGAAAAAGGAAAGAAAAATACATAAATAAAAACTAAAGCAGTGTATGTGTGCATTTCAGAGAGATGGAGAGGAGAGAGATAAAGAGAAGGCAAGAGAGAGGGGGGTCGAGAGTTAGAGAGAGAAGGAGAGAAGGGTGAGAACTACGTGGAAGAGATCGACGCCGCGACCTGCAGCGTGGGTGTGGGTGTGAGAGTTTAGAGAGAAAGAGAGCAGGTGGGAACAAGAGGGGAGGCCGGTACGGTGTTGTACGAACGGTGCTGTGGACAAACAACAGAAAGGGGGGAGTAGTTTGTGGCGAGGGAGTGGTGGTGGGCAGAAGAGGGAAGGAGAGGACGTTGTGAGAGGGGAGGAACGGCAGATGATGTGCAGGTGAAGGGAGGTTGTGGCAGTAGCAGTAAAGGGAGAGAGGGACTGCCAACTCCGGTGTGTATGTGGGAGAGAGATCGCGGCCAGGGGTAGTGGCGGACAGGAGCTCACCGGCGATGGTATGTGGGAGTGAAGAGGGGTGCAACTGTGGGAGTTTTAGAGAGAGAGCGAGAGGGACGAGAGAGATCGGAGGGCACCGGGAGAAGAAAGCCGTGGAGGAGAGGAGAGAGATAGGAAGAGAGAGAGGTGCGGAGGGCCGACAAAGGACACAGCGGTGCCTCTGTTCAAAAAAAGGGCGCCAGATGGTGTACAGTGCAGGGGGAGGAGCGGGAGGGCTACGTCGGCGGTGGTGTGGGTGAAAGCTGGAGTAAAGAAGAAGAGGGAGCGGGGCAGCGGGAGCTGGGATGAGAAGAGGAAGCGTGTGTGAAGGAGACAGTAGAAGGTACGCCGCGGCCAGCGCCAGATGGTGTACAGTGCAGGGGGAGGAGCGGGAGGGCTACGTCGGCGGTGGTGTGGGTGAAAGCTAGAGTAAAGAAGAAGAGGGAGCGGGGCAGTGGGAGCTGGGATGAGAAGAGGAAGCGTGTGTGAAGGAGACAGTAGAAGGTACGCCGCGGCCAGTAGAGTAACAGGGAGAAGAGTGGGAGGCAAACAGACACAGGGCGGTGTGTGTTTACGTGAGGTGTGTGTGAGCGGGCATGCATGTATGCGGGACAAAGAAGAGAGGGCGGAGAGAACGGAGGCCGCCGGTGGGGTTAGTGCTGTGCAGAAGGAGTAGCGGTGGAGAAGGAGCCACGGTGGTGGTGTGAGTGGGGAGCAGAGGCGAAGAAGCGGTGCAGGTGGTGGTCGACGCGATCACGCTGCTGGCTGTGTATGGTGCAAAGAAGAGAGGCCGTGGGGAGAAGTGCAGAGAGAGAAGCAGAAGGAAGGGGGAGAAGAGACATTAGCCGAGGGGGAGAGAGCTCGTGGGCACGGTGAAGGTTGGCACAAGAGGGATACCAGCGAGATAGGGATGGTGTGGATGTGGGTGCAGTAAGGATAGAGAGGGTGTGGGAGGGCCGCATCTGACGCGATGGGTAGTGGCGGACAGGAGAGAGAGACGCAAGGAAGGAGAAGAGAAGGAGTAGGGTAGGGTGCTATGGTGTGCAGGAAACCAAAAGAGAGAGGGAGAGGTGTCGGAAGAGGAGTTCGCTGGCCCAAGAAGAAGAGAGTTCAGCCTCGGGACAATTTAGAAGAAGATCCTCCGCGGGAGAGGGCATCGTGCGGTTTTATAGGGCCAAGTGGTGGGGTTGCGCCTGCCGTTGCCTACAACTTGCATGCGTCCCATCCGCGCCGCTGCCAACTACCTATATGTCTGCTACATAGCTAGCTTCGGCCCATTACTGTTTGCTGTCTCCCCATGTGATTTGTTGCGCCCTTTATGTGATCTGCCTACTGTTATGATTGAGTTGATACGCTGTTGTTCCTGATGCATGCCTTTAACGTGGGGGATCTCATGTGAATTGTTCACAAGATTGTGGGATTATATAAAAAATATTATGAGAAGGTCCTTAAAACAAGAGAATTCAAGTTTATGTCAAACCCCTTCATCACACAACATGCTTTATCATTTATTCTTCCATTTAGTTCATTCAAAATGACTTTTGTAAAAACCAACCTTATAAAAATTACTTATGTAATCCTCATAAAAATGCCTCAAGTCCCATTATTTTTAGAAAATTCTCTATTTTGCGTGAGACCGAGATTAGCACATAAGATTCCATAATTAAATTCATTAAAGCCCAGAAAAAGACGTGTGTGATATGACTAAATATATACACATGAGTATTTATCAGGGGGTGAATTGGGTGATTACAAGTTTTACAAAACTTTTACCAGAATTAAACAAATATGATGAAACAACCTTTTAGAGACTTAGATCTGATGAAATAACGAATAGATCTATCAACACCTATCACACACAGCAAATCCTTGGTACTATGGCGGAGATATAAATCTGATGATTCTGCTCACGCAAGGTATTATCTTTCTGACAAGAATGGCCTTGTCAATCGGAACCTACCTTCTGATATACCAACGATCGAATGTAGAAATGACAAATTATGCTAGATCTGAAGGGAAAATGCATTAGAGTGATATAGTATGTGCTAGCACAGAACGGGGGTTGGAGAAAAGGATCAAACCACACAAAAGATAGTAATTTTTAGGTGGTTCGGATGAAACGACGGCAACCTACGTCCACCCCTCACTAACTGTGAGGATTCACACACTATCTTATAAAGGATTACAAGAACAAAATATACACACACACTCGTGAAGAGTTCGAAAATCCCACGAAGATGCATAGGCACTGAATCACATAGAAATGTGAAGGAAAGCCACACACACACACACAAAGATCAGGGTAGATCCACACACACAGAGATGTTTAGAGATTAGAAGAACACACACTTGAAGCTGAATGAAAAATAGAAGTAGAGACACAAATGAAAACTTCATATTTAAGCTCCTTCTTAGTGGATGAAGAAGATCTTTGACGAAGCTTGCTTCTCAGCTTGATTTCCACTTAAATGGCTTCAGGATGATCTTCAAATGCTTGAGATTTGATGAAGAATGCATGGATGAAAAACTATTCACGGAGTTCTTCCTATAGCCCTTTCTCTCCTTTGATAGCCTTCCTTTGATCCCATTGTGTCATTAGGGTTTCTTGGCCCTAAGAGATGTTTTTATAACACTTGAATGGTCAAGGGACATGCCAAGACACGGATCCACAAATTTAGGCATTTCTGGAGACTTTTGAGATTAAAAAATCCTTAAAAGATGCTTTTCCCTCGTGTAGAAAATATAGTCAAAAATAGGAGCTTCGAGTGCTTCGGTCAACCGAGGCAGGTAGGGCGGTCGACCTAACTTTTATAGGATCTGAAGCTTTCAACGCTGGGAGAATCGATCGACCAGTCGTGTACCGGTGGTCGACCAAACTCTGTAAGTTTATAGAGTTCTGAGTGCTGAGAGGTTAAGTGGACCGGACCAGCCAAGCTGGTTGACCGAACTCTGGAAATCCTACAAAATAATGGAGTTTAGTTCATGAATCATGTCCATATATAAAAGACTTTGTGTTCGCAATTTGATCCATTCAATTTGAGCTTGGTTTGACTAAATCTTTGCATTTTTTAGGCAAGATGGATTTGAGCATTCGCTTTGATGAAAATGGCTTTGAGAGCTTGCAAGTGCTCTTGCTGTAGTAGTTGTGGAAGTTATCAACCTGTTGGTCATAGCAGGGTTTTGTTATCATCAAAATCACCTAGAGAGACTCAATAATCTCCCCCTTTTTGATGATGACAGAACTCTAGATTAATAAGTGCATTGGCATGCCTTTGAGCAAATGTGGAACTTTAAAACAACGCATTATATCCGTGCAATTTCCCACATGATTCTTGTATGAGGCGAAGTTTACACTCACGCATAGTGAAGGATTTCAGACTGGCTAGCCTGTCTTTTATCCAACACCATTTGATATACATAGAACCAATTTGAGGATGGGCAAAGCCAATAATCCACATGGCGATCAAACCATGTAATCATTTCATTAAGCCGAAGCAACGCAACCATTCAAACATTTTATTTGCTAAGTAGATAGGAAATGAGAGCCAAGAACCATCATGTAATGCTCAATACCAATTGCATTCAATTCATCATTTCCGTTCATTAGTTCATTACTACAAGGTACATTGATGCTTGAGAGAATGCAAGACTTCTAGACACAGGTCAAAGGCAAATGCAAAACTGAATCACAAATGGTTCACAAATGTAGATTGCAAACATTCATACAACACACATTCATAAGCTAAAATATAAACCTGTACTAACTACTAACTACTTCTCCCCCTTTGGCATCATCAAAGGAGGGGAGGGGTTAGAAGTAAAGTAGACCCAATAAGACACAAGACCCAAGGACACAAACTGGAGGTATGAAACAAAAGAAAATCCTTAGTTGCCATCTGCAAGAGGCTGATCCTCAGAAGGAGGCTGATAGTGAAGGCGGCGTCGAATGTCATCAAGAGAGTGGTCTTGAAACAGAAGGCGGTACTGGAGATTGGCAATGGAGTTATCACGGTCCATGTCACAACGCTACATGTCAAGAAGAGTGTCGTTCATGATATGAAAGGCCTCACGTGAGTCTTCGTGGCTTTGGGTGAGGGTGGTCATATGAGTGGAGAGAGTGGTCATCTGAGTTGACAAGGTGTCCAAGACTGTGGAGAAGGAATCTATGTGATCGGACATGGTGTCCAGCATATCACCCATTGTGTCTATGTGATCCCCAAAAGTAGAGAGTTGGTTCCCAAAGGTGTCCACGCGAGTGACTAGTTAAGAAAAATACCTATCAAAAGACTCAGAATCTACCCAAGAAGGTTGCCCTGCGCCCTAAGTAGAGGACTCCCCGTGAAAGAACTGAGGAGGAGGAGGCGTCTCCGGATCTACATGTGGAGGTGAAGGTGGAGGAGGATGGTCCTCTGCCTGAACTGGAGGGGGGGCTTCCCCTTGACCCTGCTGCTGCTGTTGCTCTTCTTCCTCTTCTTTTTTCAGATTCTTCTCCATAAACTGGCACATTTCTATGTAACTGGACGTCGGGACCAAAATAATATCCAACGTCTGAAAAGATCTTGTGTTTGTTATACACATCATCCTTCCTGACTCGAATAAACAATTCATCGGCCAGATTAATTCCAGCATAAATGAATACTCCCATCAGCTATGAAGCATACGACAAGGATCTTCGTGGTTGGGTACGGCATGTCCCAATCAAATATGTCATGAGCTGACCCATGTTGACTAATATCCCATTCATAACATGGTAAAACAAGAATTTCTGAACTTCTGTCACTTCATTTCGGCTTCCACTCTTGGGATAGATGAATGCAGTAAACATGTGGTGCAAGATTCGCTGTAGTGGTGGAAAATAGTTGGCGTTCAATGTGATCAAATCACTTACACCACGTACATATTCATAGTCGGTCATAGCAAGAAAGGTGTCCTCAACGGAACCATGACCAAAAACCATGTCTGCACCCCTAGTTGAAACTCCTAAGGCTTGTTCAAAAAGGGCCGGAGTAATAGTAATCTTAATGCCTTGAACAATCGTATATAACTATTCATTTCTCTCAATCAAATTACCATAAAATTGCTGGACTAGGTTGGGGTAGTATTGGGGATATCTTGTGACAAAATCAACCTAACCATCTTGAATCTCAAATACTGCACATGGATCGGGAAGAATGTCATCCACCTCATTGAAATCGACTAGTCGAGGGTTGATTATGGGCCGTGGAGGCAACTGTGGTGCACAAGGAGGTGCAGGAGCCCGCTTTGGTGGAGGAGTCGGGGCCTCACATCTCCGAGCACTGGGTTCCCCTTGGGTAGAATGCCGAGAACTTCTTCTAGGTAGCATCCTAGACTAGAAAACCCACTGTGGAAACCCTTGAAAGGAATGATCTCATCCCTGGGGATGAAGATGGACGAATAGACACTCCAAAGGCTTGAAAAGATCTTCTCCACAATTTGGAACCTAGGTAATAGCTTCAAGGTTGCACAAATCGCTGCAGAGGTTTCATCCCGAAACCATGATGAACAGACCGGATCTTGTGCGGGTGAGAGAATGAGGAGGTTTGTGGGCTTGAGAGGTGGAGTTTGGGTGTTCTAGGGTTAGGGAAAAAGGTTGGAGAGAGAATGGGGGGGATGGGATGAAGAAATGGGGGGAGAAGACCCCTTGTAAGGGTTCAGTGGTTGGTTCGGCCAAACCGGTTCGTCGAATTCGGTCGACCGGACTCGGGGCAGCGGTCGACCGAAATGGTCGACCTAGCCCTAATTTCTCATTTTTTTTATAACTCCTTCAACCCTTTTTTGTTTTTTTTAAATCTCCGTCAACCATCCTTCTTGATTGAACCAACACCTTAGAGTAACGAGAGGGAATGACTTAAAATGAGAGGTGATGGGGTATTGAGAAAATCTTCTGACTCTCCCCCTCAGAAGATGCCTCAGATCCCGAAGTCACTGGGTCCACACTTATTTAATCAAGGAATATTCAGCCTTAGAAAAGTTTCGTGGACGGCTGTATGTATAATTACATTCAAGCATGTAAGGGTGTGTATACACACAGGTTATTAGTAATAATCACACAGAGTATGCATGGCAATCTACCCTTTATGCAAATGATTTTTTCTACAAGTGCAACCCTTAACCTAAATGCAAACCTAGGTATGTATGCTCTGTCCCTTGCACATGCCAAGTTCTCTTCTTATTTTGCTGAATTGCTCCTAATTTAGGGGTTTTGTGAAGATGTCAGCTAACTGATTGTGTGTGTCAATGAAATTCAATTCAAAGATCTCTTTTCCTACATGATCTCTAAGAAAATGATGTCGAATGTCAATATGCTTTGTCATAGAATGTTGTACATGATTTTTTGGCAAGCTAATTGCACTGGTATTGTCACACAAGATTGGAACACAATTCATTTCAACATCCAAATAAAGCAATTGATTTTTGATCCAAAGTACTTGGGCTCCACAACTTCCGGCGACTATATATTCAGCCTCGGCCGTTGAGAGAGCTATTGAATGTTGTTTCTTGGAGGCCCATGAAACTAGGCACCCATTGAAAAACTAACAGTACGCACTAGTACTTTTGCGATCAACAATACATCCATCATAATCCGCATCGGTGTATGTAATCAAATCAAATGAACTACCAACGGGAAACCATAAGCCAAAGTCTATTATGCCAATTTAGTATCAAAAAATCTGTTTAACAGCCAAAAAATGAGATTCTTTAAGAAATAATTGAAAATGAGCACATAGACATACGCTGTATTGAATGTCCGGATGACATGCTATGAGATACAGTAGTGATCCGATCATACCTCGAAACAATATAGAATCTACTATTTTACCCCTTTCATCTTTGTCTAACTTTGTGGTTGTGGCCATCGGAGTTGACATGGGCTTTCCTTCTCCCATCCCATATTTCTTCAACAGCTCCAAGGTATATTTGGCTTGATTTATGAAGATGTCTTCTGATGTTTGTTTAACATGAAATCTAAGAAAGAATGTAAGTTCACCCATTAAGCTCATCTCAAATTCTCCTTGTATTATTTCTTCAAATTCATCACATAAAGCATTTTTAGTAGCTCCAAAGATTATATCATCAACATACACTTGAACTACTAATATGTCTTTACCCGATTTTCTCATGAAGAGAGTTTGGTCAACCTTACCTCTTTTGAAACCATTTTCAATTAGGAATGAGGTGAGCATTTCATACTAAGCCCTTGGTGTTTGCTTTAATCCGTACAAGACTTTTTGCAACTTGTACACATGTGTTAGATCCAGAGGGGGGGTGAATGGATCTTAAATACAAAGATTTGCCAAATTAAACATTGTTAAGTCTGAACTTCTTTCAACTAGATGAACTACCAATCTGAGAAAGCATAGTAAAGCACTAAGCAAGACAAGGTAGATTTCTCAGAATAGAAAATAGCATAGGGATGACCTTGAATTCGTTAAAGGTGATATGTAAACTAGTGGGGAATGATACTGAAGCACACGCACACAAATCAACCACTCCACAGATTTGACGAATCAGGCAATCAATGAATCGAACAGGCGACGTACACCCAACCTGACAAGGGCCCCTGTGAGGGAAGTAGAAGGTAAGAGCAAACTCACAAAGCAAACCACGGAACACCATAATTTTATGTGGTTCGGCCAGACCCATAGTCTGCCTACGTCCACCCCTCACTCAACCTGAGTGAGGATTCCACTAGCAAAAGCTAGAGTTCAAAGCAGACTCAGTCTGCAACAAACGCTGCCTTACAGCTTGACCTAAGGGAACACTCTCCTCTCTTCCTCCAAACCGGAGGGAACCACTAGTGACAGCCCGTCACTAGCAACCAGAGACACCAGTCTCCCTTCTCCTGAATCCACAGGAGGGACGTGAACAACAACCACCTGCTCACCAAAGCCCAGAGGATTATAGGGTGTTTGGTTACACTTTTTTTATCTTCTTTTTCTCTCAAACTTAAAAATAGGAGTAGAGAACTCACTTAGCCACGTTTGGTAGTTACTTCCCTAATTTTTAGAGAAGAAACCGACTACGTTCAAATCTATTTCAAAATAAAAACAACTCCAAAGAAAATTTTGTTTAGGAACGCTCGTCTACGTCGCGATCCCCTTGCACCCCTCGCCCCCACCACCGCACTCACATCTCACACCAGACATTGCCATTCCCCGTTCGTGCGCCGGCGAGGCCGGCCTGCACCCGCAGCCATGCCCAACCACGTCGACGCCTGTAATGGTCTTCACCAGCCGGTCACCGCACGCGTTGACGTGGTGGGGGATGCGATGTCTGGCTGCTCCAGGCGCCACTCGAGGAGGTCCAGTGGGCAGTGGTACCGAACGGTGCCACCAGCGAGGAGGAGCACCAGATCGATGAGGTCAAGGATGCGGAAGCCTGGCTGGTGGATTGTGAGGACCACCATTTTGCCTTGCACCTTGGCCATGGACTTGAGTCGGGTGACGATGTGGAGGGCCGAGGCCGAGTCTAGCCCGGAGGTGAACTTGTCGAGGAGGAGGACGGTGGGGTCGTGCACGAGCTCCATCCCGATGGAGACGCGACTCCTCTCCCCTCTGGATATGCCCCGCCTGCCATGGCTGCTGACCCGAGACCCTGTAACGTGGTCCAGCCCCAGCTCCCAGAGTAGCTCCCTCGCACGGGCGACGGCGTCGCGGTGGCCGACACCCAACTGCAGGCAGGCGCTGTAGGCCAGTGACTCCTCCACGGTGAGTAGGGGGAAGAGCGCGTCTTCATGGGTGATGTACGCGGAGACGCGCCAGAACCGGGCGGCCTCCATCTGGATCCCGTTGAGGAGGACCTGTCGGCCGACCCGGCTCGGGTGCGACGCCCGGCCGAGGATGGAAAGCAGGGTGGTCTTGCCGGCGCCGCTGGGGTCGACGATGGTCGTGATCTCCCCTGGGCGGGCCTAGCAGGTGACATCCCTCAAGATGAGCTTGCCATGGTCTGTATGGACCCTGTACCAATGGGGCCATTTGAGCTTGTCAGCGTTTCCTGGAAAAGCGTAGGACAGCGACTTGGTCTCTATGCTATACCAGGGCCTCCAGGCACGGGACGCCGGAGATTTCGCTGGCGACTCCATGGTGGAGGAGGTGTTTGAGTGTGCATGTGTGTTTATCTGTGTGAGAGGAATGTGGGAGGGGCAAGAGAGAGAGAAGCAAACATGTTTACATAAAATTTAAATTTTATAATATTTTTACCAAACATATAATACCTATTTTTATCAATTTTAAAAATTAAGTTAAAAATTAACATAACATAATTTTTTAAATAGAAATATTTTTTTAAAAAAAAAGTGTTCCCAAACACCCTATTAGATCCTCTCTTCCTCTGAATCCACAGAGGGAAACTGTGAATGACACCCAGTCACTCACAACCGGAGACCCAAGTCTCCCTTCTCCTGAACACATAGGAGGAACTCGATCCCAAACCAGGGAATCGGAAGAACACCCAGGAAATGTAAAAGAGGTAACAAAGAAAAACAAAGCTAAGAACGAAAAACAAGAAGCTCCAAAGAGCACAGTCGTTCTAGATTTGATCAACGAACAGACTGATCAGCTTGCTGCACTCTTCTCTCGTTGAGCTACTCTCTCTTCTTCCCCTCTCTTCTTCCTCTCTAGCTCTCGCTCTTTTCTTCTTTTCAGGTTCCTTTCCAATTCTGGCTGTGGCTCTCTTTTCTTCTGATCTCTTCTCCTCGGCTTCACTCACTGCTTCTACCTTTTCCCTTCCTTCTTCTTTTTTCTCGATCACAAACGAGGCCCTTTAAATAAGGCATTAGGTAGGGTCCCACGAGCGCATGCCTTGTGCGTGAAGGAGGCTCATTCCCGCCATTTCCAGAGAGGCTACGCGTCATGTGTAGAGGGAATCTTAATCCACATGACAGAAGATGCTTCCCTAGGATCTCATGCCAATCATTAGCTCCCTGGGTCCATCCTCCAGCATTCCACCATTTCTGGGAACACGTGCCTGGTCTTAGCTCAACCTAATGTGTTGTCTTTAACCTGTCAGTCATGAAGGAGGCATTTCATCAAACACACTGTTGTCAACTAGTTCTCAATATGCATAGACCTAATAGAAGCTTAGGTGTGAAGAATGCTCGAACATAACAACATGCTCAGACTTCAAATGCACATATGCTCAGACCTTCATAACATATGATCAGATGTGCACGGACATGGTACTGCAAGATGAGAACAATGCACCGACCTTGTTTATGGGAAAACAAGCCGCTGCATAGAACTTATGTGCATGAGGCAGAAATGTGCACCGACTGTGTTCATAGTACAATAGGAACCTGCACTGACCTCGTAAGCAATACGTGACATACTAGCATCGACCTCAATGTGCTAGCATCGACCCTAAATGTACGTAGTTCAAAATGTGCTCCGACTCTGTCAATGCAGAAGGTGCAACTAGCACCGACCCAGTAATAAGGCATGACAAACTAGCATAGACCCTATATGCTAGACACTTCGTGCTAGCATCGACTCCAATAAGGCCAACGCTAAAGGTGCACCGACATTAAAATTATATGTATGCCTACGTTCTATAGACATAAGGCAAAACAGCACTGACTTATGCATGCGTGTGACCATAGATGCACCGACCTCTATTGCATGAGACACAACCGTGCACCGACCTTGTTTCTGCTTATTGCAGATGTGCACTGACTTGTTCTAGCCAAAACATGCACCGACATACAGACCCAAATATTTGAAGTGTGCACCGACCTCATGAATGCTTATTGCATGAAGCCTAAACATGCACCAACTTGATGAAGAATATGCTCTGACTATGTGATGTTGCACAGACCTTATATATGCATGAGACGGAAAACGTGCACCTACTATGATGTCTAAAACTGCACCAAGAATGATGTGCAAGACCTACTCTGACATGCAAAGACCAAGTGTGCACTGACTTTGTGTGCACCGACCTTATGTGCATTGTAGTGAAAACGTGCACAGACCTTCATGCATCTAAGTGCAGCTAGCACCAACTTTGGGTGCGCATGAAGTGCAACTAGCACCGACTTGGTAAAACTAGCACCGACTTGGTCACTATGTTGAAGAAGCGATTGCACCGACCCTTGCATGCGCAAGGCAAACTATGCACAATGAAGAAGGGACTAGCACCGACCTTATTGAAGACCAAAACTGATATGCACTGACCTTAACCATGACCAGACTGAACACTAAGGTTGACCTTGATGCATAGAGCAATGACATGCACATCAACTGTTCGATGAAATGCCCACAACTGTCTACATGAAGAAATGAAATGTGCATGGTCCTTCCGCAGGCACAGACCCAAAACGTTGCAGAAACGTCACACAAAGCCAACACAGACTTTATATGCAACCAAATGGAAGTCTGAGATATCTATACTGACCTGAATAGGTATCAGACATGGATGATCATTGACTTTACCTGTCAGAAGCTGATTCACATTTTACCAGAAATTGACTTGCTGTCGATTGGAGTTGACCATTGACTTTCTTTTCATGTCTTCTTGAATCATCTTTAGAACCAGTTCTAACATAGTTCATTCTTTTTATAAATAATGAAATCATCAATGCATCACAATTAAGTGATCAAGGTCATATATAAAGAGACATAATATTTATCATCATCAAAACTCCAGAACCACAGGGGACACAACAATCTCCCCCTTTTTGATGATGACAATATTATGAGTCATTGCAATAGATTTAGCATGATGATTATGCCAATATGAGCACTTAAGTATGAAATATGCAATGAGCACTCAACACAAATGACTCACACAAATTCTCCCTCTTTGACAACATCAAATAGGAATGATCATTATTGCTAAAAGAGAGGTAATGACTCAAAATCTTCTCCTGAACAGATATTCTCTTGTGACATAGCTGAACCACATGGACAATCAAGAATTCTCCCCCTTGGATTAATACCACGAATACCAATGTTTGTGTTTTCTTATGCTCCTCCTGAATGAATGCACTCAAACAAGTTATTTGGAATATGCAATATGAATGAAATGCAGTTGACTATATGAATGAAATCATGACATGAGGACCATGCAAGTGACTTGTTCTGATAAGCATGAAATAAAAACTGAATGGTTGTTCATTGACAAAGCAAGCCTAGCATAGATTCTTCTAGTATAAGAATTCAGATTAATGCATACAAGAATTATGTGGTTTAAAAATTATGAAAGTTAGAGAATAGCCACTTCACTCTATTGAAAAGCAATCGGTGTGAACTCTTAATAGTGGAGAACCAGAAGAACATGATGCATGTCATATTTTATCTTGCTTCATCTTAATTATCTAAACATCAATGTATCTATCAGGAGAAACCAGAACATGTATTGGGATTAAACAAAAACACAGTTCTGATCTAAAGTTCAGAGGAGCAGTGTCAATTTTTCTATTCTTTTCCTTACTATATAAGAATAGTCAAGTATAACCTTGCCTTTTGACATAAGAGCACACGTTTATCAGAGGCCAGTGCTCCTAGTTACTCAACAGGGTTTACTATACTTTTTCAGGTTTAGTGTTCACCTTTCTTGTAAGGGTACACGTTTATCAGACGCCAGTACCCCTAGATACTTAGTGAGACTAACCTTTAATGATTTTCTGAACAGAGATAACTTGAAGCACTTCATGACATGAGTTTGTCTCCATTTTATTGTTGAAGTACCCAGTTTCTTAGTGCATTCAATCATTGCTCTGCCATTGGCATGTATGATTTATCATTTTAACACAGCTGCTCATTTGATTTTCAGAGTGTGTTGTTTAAAAACAATACAAGCTTCCGGGTTTTCTCAACCAAATCAACCTGAGTCTGGACAATATCAGATTTAGAAGGACTCCAAAAGACATGATATGTGCTAGTTGGTTGAGAAACATTAAAAGTGTTTCACGATCCTTTTTCATTGAGTTTTGTTTTAAATCTCTAAAGTTCATTAGGTTCAAACCCGCAATGCATTCAAGGTACATCACTGCTTCTTATAAAAGAAGATGACTAAGTTTAGCAGCTTTGATAAATGAACTTGACTATCAGTTTGACATGATTCAGATTTAGAACTTTCAAAAACTTTCCTGACAGTATGCATGAGACATAATGTAAGCACATATGAGTGAGATGCAAGAATTACCCTAATTAAGTCCCCCTGACTATATGCAACACATGCAAGCTTCGCGCAAGACTTTATGATTTATGCTCATGATTATCTTGACTGCCTTAAGTGCAAAAATACCCATGGCACTTGGCAGAGTACCCTCTGGGTGATGCATAAAAATGAGATGCAACTGCAGTCTTATATAAATGCACTATTGCTGAGCATGAGCATATGCATGTGAGCCTTATATGTAGCAAGATATCAAGTAAACAAGTTTTTCAGGCAAGAGATGACATTTATGAATCAAATGTATGCAGAGTAAACTTGACCAGATTGAACACATGAGCAATCTCTCAAAATGTTATCATATGAAAGCTTCCAGGTCAAACATTTTTTATGAATTTTCAATTGTGAACATGAGTTTTCAATATATGCAATCTATGATTCAAATTCACACAGACTGACAATTGATACTTAGTGGAGAGCATAGACCATAAGGGTCACCATCACGCATGGGGAAAGTTTCCAGATAGGCTTAACCTGTCCTTCCACAATCGCCATTTTATATACCAATTAGTCAGCCTTTTTATTCCATGAATGCAACACTAAGGAGACATACCAAAGTAAATAATAATGCTAACATAAAGTGCAAGCTTCTGCATTGACATATTAATCTAGACATGCAGCTTTGGGGATAGAATCAAAAGAAATTCAGATAACAGACCTGAAAAGAGTGCAGAAATGGGGTTTACCATATTTAGGTGCCTTGGTTTATTGAACCCCCTTTTATTCCTCAATCCAAGGCACACCTGCAAAATAGATTCTTATTTTGCAAATTTAGGTACCCAAGAGTTCTTGGGTCCTGCATGATTAGTAGCACCTCTGATGGGTGCTTTCCACAACCTTTGGGCTTTTGAATCATCAAATATCATCAAAGAGAAATTGTTCATAGAATGCCCACCTAGACCAAAGTAGTGACATGATAAACCAGATTTTGAACTCCTTTTGTGCACATTAACATTAACATGGGATCTATGTGCATTTTCATGGAAGTATCTATTTTTATTATGGAAACTCCATCTTTTATTCCTTGCCAGCCAGCAATCAGCAATTTTGTGGCCTATCTTTCCACACTCATAACATGAAATAAAATTCTCTTTGAAATCAGATTTATTTCTGCTGAAAGCATCTTGATTCATAGGGAATTTAACAAATTCAGAGTTAAGTCTCCTTCCCTTAGCATGCCAACAGTGGGCTGCATTGTGGCCTCCCTTGCCACAGTTAAAGCACATAATGTGCTAGCCTTTAGAACCAAACTTACTTCTATCAAAAACATTTCTTTTTGCAGGGAATTTAACAAACTTGAAATGAGCATCTTTCCCATGGTTGTGCCAACAGTGAGATGCAATGTGGCCTAATTTGCCACAGCAATAACAGTGAATCCCCTTTTTCTGAACAACATGATTTCTAGGATAAGTTTTCCTAGCATGCCTTTTACTAGCATTTAGGTCATCCTTTTCAATCACTTTACACTCATGCATCCCAATGGCCAAATTTGTGACAGTAATGACAAATCTCTTTCTTTTTGTATGCATGTGTGTGTGAGGATGTCTTATGGGGAACATGCAAAGAGGTGGTAGAAACAATTTTGTTCTTTTGTTTTTCTGTTGTTTTCAAAATTTTTTGAGCAGTAAACTGAAAGACAGGTTGGTCTGTAGAATTGTGAGTATTAGAACTGGAAACAAAAGATGTTTGAGTTTTATTTCCAAAACTCTTTTTATTTGCAGCATTATAGCCTAACCCTTCCTTCTGAAAATTAACATTGCTTCCAAGAAGCTTAGCTAAATTATTCCTTCCTTCAACAAATCTAGACAAGGATTCATTAAGATCATTATTTTCTTGTTGGAGAGCTAGGATATTAAACTCATAACTAGCCAGTTCTTCTTCACAAGACTTAATTTGTTGACACATTGCACCATTCAGATTTTTGAGGGTTTCAACTTCTTGTTTCAGTTCAAGCTCATTTTGATTTTCATCAAGAACACATTTCCCTTTTTCTAAGACAAGAAGTCTTTCCGACATAGCAGTATTCAACTGTTTCAATTTCCTCATTTTCTTTTCTCCATTTCTCAGTTTCTACTTTCAATTTAGGGTTCTCCTCCTCAAGCTTATCATCATCAAACAAACATCAGTTAGGAAACTCTTGTTTTCCTTAACATTTTCTTCATGGTTTTCTGGTTCATATTTTTCAAGGTTTTCCAGAAGCTTTAAATTGACAGCTCTAACAGCCTCGAATTTTTCAGTGATCAATCTATTTTCACTTTCAAGATTGATTAATCTTTGTTCAGATTCTTGACATTATTTTTTGAGTTTTCAGTTTTCAGATTTGACTTGATCAAGTTCTGAATTGATTGCATGTAGATTCGACAATTGTCTTCTGAATATTTCATTTTTAGTTTTCAGAATTTTAATGTTTTCACCTCCAGAGTTAGGATTCTTTAGATTATTTAACTTCTTTTTCAGACTTTTATTCTTCTTCCCTAGTTTCTCATAAGATTCCAACAGGTTGGCATAGGCATCTTCCCAATCATCTAAAGTGTAACTAGAGAATGGATTGTTTACATCTTCAGCATCTTCGAAGTCATCTTGATCACTACTATGGTTGCTCTCATTAACTATCAAGCAGATGTCATCACTTCTCTTATAGGTTGCCATCAATTTGTCCATGATATCTTTAGCAGACCTGCAATTTGTAACAAATGGAAAGATGTCAGAATCAACAGTCCTTCTTAAAATGCTGAGAATTGTCATATTTTCATTATTTTTCATTCTATGTTTGTCCGTCCATTTGGACATATCTTTAGGCATTCTGTGTGGACCTTTGGAAATAAGATTCCAGATGTAAGGATTCACTGAATTTATGAACGTGCACAGACTACCAAGCCAGTTAGGGAAATCAGACCCATTAAAAATCGGAGGATGAGCCATTGGCAAATCGAAAAGTAGACGACTAGTAATAGTAAGTGGTAAATAGAGGAAGAGACCACCGAGATACACCAGGAATTACTGCAGATCATTGGATCTCAAAAGCCAGTAACCCGCTCTGAAACCACTTGTTAGATCCAGAGGGGGGGTGAATGGATCTTAAATACAAAGATTTGCCAATTTAAACATTGTTAAGTCTGAACTTCGTCCAACTAGATGAACTGCCAATATGAGAAGTAACAGTAAAGCACTAAGCAAGACAAGGCATATTTCTCAGAATAGAAAATAGCATAGGGATCACCTTGAATGCTTTAAAGGCGATCTGTAAACTAGTGGGGAATGATACTGAAGCACACGCACACAAATCAACCACTCCACAGATTTGACGAATCTGACAATCAATGAATCGAACAGGCGGCGCACACCCAACCTAACAAGGGCCCCTGTGAGGGAAGTAGAAGGCAAGAGCAAACTCACAAAGCAAACCACAGAACACCAGAATTTTAGGTGGTTTGACCAGACCCAAAGTCTACCTACATCCACCCCTCACTCAAACCGAGTGAGGATTCCACTAGCACAAGTTAGAGTTCAAAGCAGACTCTGTCTGCAATAAACGCTACCTTATAGCTTGACCCATAGGAACACTCTCCTCTCTTCCTCCAAACCGGAGGGAACCACTAGTGACAGCCCATCACTAGCAACCGGAGACACCAGTCTCCCTTCTCTTGAATCCACAGGAGGGATGTGAACATCAACCTGCTACTCACCAAAGCCCAGAAGATTAGATCCTCTCTTCCTCTGAATCCACAGAGGGAAATTATGAATGACACCCAGTCACTCACAACCGGAGACCCAAGTCTCCCTTCTCCTGAACACATAGGAGGAATTCGATCCCAAACCAGGGAATTGAAAGAACACACAGGAAATGTAAAAGGGCTAACAATGAAAAACAAAGCTAAGAACGAAAAACAAGAAGCTCCAAAGAGCATAGTCGTTCTAGATTTGATCCACGAACAGACTGATCAGCTTGCTACACTCTTCTCTCGTTGAACTGCTCTCTCTACTTCCTCTCTCTTCTTCCTCTCTAGCTCTCGCTCTTTTCTTCTTTTCAGGTTCATTTCCAATTCTGGCTGTGGCTCTCTTTTCTTCTAATCTCTTCTCCTCAGCTTTGCTCACTACTTCTACCTTTTCCCTTCCTTCTTCTTTTTTCTCGATCACAAACGTGGCCCTTTAAATAAGGCATGGGTAGGGTCCCACGAGCTCATGCCTTGGGCGTGAAGGAGGCTCATTCCCGCCTTTTCTAGAGAGGCCACGCATCAGGTGTAGATGGAATCTTAATCCACGTGATAGAAGATGCTTCCCTAGGATCTCATGCAAATCATTAGCTCCCTGGGTCCATCCGCTAGCATTCCACCATTTCTGGGAACACGTGCCTGTCTTAGCTCGACCTACATGTGTTGTCTTTAACCTGTTAGTCATGAAGGAGGCATTTCATCAAACACACTATTGTCAGCTAGTTCTCAATATGCATACACCTAATAGAAGCTTAGGTGTGAAGAATGCTCGAACATAACAACATGCTCAGACTTCAAATGCACATATGCTCAGACCTTCATACCATATGATCAGATGTGCATGGACATGGTACTGCAAGATGAGAACAATGCACCGACCTTGTTTATGGGAAAACAGGCCGCTGCACATACCTTATCTGCATGAGGCAGAAATGTGCACCGACTGTGTTCATAGTACAAGAGGAACCTGCACTGACCTCGTAAGCAATACGTGACATACTAGCATCGACCTCAATGTGCTAGCATCGACCTTAAATGTGTGCAGTTCAAAATGTGCTCCGACTCTGTCAATGCAGAAGGTGCAACTAGCACCGACCCAGTAATAAGGCATGACAAACTAGCACAGACCCTATATGCTAGACACTCCGTGCTAGCATTGACTCCAATAAGGCCAATGCTAAAGGTGCACCGACATTAAAACCATATGTATACCTACATTCTATAGACATAAGGCAAAATAGCACTGACTTTTGCATGCGTGTGACCATAGATGCACCGACCTCTATTGCATGAGACACAACCGTGCACCGACCTTGTTTCTGCTTATTGCAGATGTGCACTGACTTGTTCTAGCCAAAACATGCACCGACATACAGACCCAAATATTTGAAGTGTGCACCGACCTCATGAATGCTTATTGCATGAAGCCTAAACATGCACCAACTTGATGAAGAATATGCTCTGACTATGTGATGTTGCACAGACCTTATATATGCATGAGACGGAAAACGTGCACCTACTATGATGTCTAAAACTGCACCAAGAATGATGTGCAAGACCTACTCTGACATGCAAAGACCAAGTGTGCACTGACTTTGTGTGCACCGACCTTATGTGCATTGTAGTGAAAACGTGCACAGACCTTCATGCATCTAAGTACAGCTAGCACCGACTTTGGGTGCACATGAAGTGCAACTAGCACCGACTTGGTAAGACTAGCACCGACTTGGTCACTATGTTGAAGAAGCGATTGCACCGACCCTTGCATGCGCAAGGCAAACTATGCACAATGCAGAACGGACTAGCACCGACCTTATTGAAGACCAAAACTAATATGCACTGACCTTAACCATGACCAGACTGAACACTAAGGTTGACCTTGATGCATAGAGCAATGACATGCACATCAACTGTTCGATGAAATGCCCACAACTGTCTACATGAAGAAATGAAATGTGCATGGTCCTTCCGCAGGCACAGACCCAAAACGTTGCAGAAACGTCACACAAAGCCAACACAGACTTTATATGCAACCAAATGGAAGTCTGAGATATCTATACTGACCTGAACAGGTATCAGACATGGATGATCATTGACTTTACCTGTCAAAAGCTGATTCACATTTTACCAGAAATTGACTTGCTGTCGATTGGAGTTGACCATTGACTTTCTTTTCATGTCTTCTTGAATCATCTTTAGAACTTGTTCTGACATATTTCATACTTTTTATAAATAATAAAATCATCAATGAATGTATCACAATTAAGTGATCAAGGTCATATATAAAGAGACATAGTATTTGTCATCATCAAAACTTTAGAACCACAGGGGACACAACAACATGTTGTAGATGTTTTGGGTCTTCAAAACCTGGAGGTTATTCAAAAAAAATATCCTCTTTGATGTACCCGTTAAGAAAGGCAGATTTAACATCTATCTGAAATAATCTGAAGTTAAAAGAGCAAGCATAGGACAATAGGATCCAGACTGCTTCTAATCTAGCAACCGGTGCAAAAGACTCATCAAAATCAATGCCCATCTCTTGGCTATACCCTTTGGCTACAAGTCGGGCCTTGTTCCTAACAACCAATCCCGTGTCATTTAGTTTATTTTTGAAAACCCAGCGGGTTCCAATTACGGGATGATTTTTCGGATGCAGTATGAGAGACCACACTTCGTTCCTTTCAAACTGGTGTAGCTCTTCATGCATAGCCTGAATCCAGGATTCATTCTGAAGAGCTTCATGAATATCCTTCGGCTCTTCTTGTGATATAAGGGCCATTAAATCCTCTTCTTCCACTTGCCTTAATGAAGATTTAGTTCTTACCCCATCTTCAGGATTACCGATGATATTTTCAGCGAGGTGATCTTTCAAGTATGTTGAAGCTCTAGGCAAGTCAGGGTGTTGCAATGGTTGTTCTTGAAGTGTTTCAATTGAAGGATCTTCATCATTTTCATCCTTGTTGGAGGTTCCCTCTGTTGGTTCATCCTTAGCTTTAGATGTTCCAGCATCAGTTGGATTTGTAAGAGCTTCATCTGCATCCAAGATTGGAATAGATTGATTGGTTAGTTTTGATTCAGATTCATCAAAAATAACATGAGGACTTTCTTCAACAATCAAAGTCCTTTTATTAAATAGTCTGTAAGCTTTAGAGTTTAATGCATAACCTAGGAAGATTCCTTTATCACTCTTTCTCATCAAACTTACCTAGATTAGACTTACCAATATTCAGGATGAAGCAAGAGCATCCAAAAGGTTTAAGATAGGAAATGTTTGGTTTCTTACCCTTGTAGAGCTCGTATGGAGTTTTCTTCAAAAATGGGTCTTACCATTGCCCTGTTTATGATGTGACATGCTGTACTTATTGCCTTAGCCCAAAAGTATTTTGGTAGGGAGTTCTCACTTAACAAGGTTCGTGCCATGTCTATCAAGGTTCTATTTTTCCTTTCCACTACTCCATTTTGTTGAGGCATCCTTGGTGATGAGAAGTTATGTATTTATTCCCTTCTCCTTGCAAAAGCTACTGAATTCATGATTTTCAAACTCACCACCATGATCATTTTGAATTGTGGGGATAAGGTATCCTTTGTCATTCTAGATTTTCCTGCAAAATACTTGAAACTCCATCAAGGCATCACTTTTATTGGCTATAAATAATACCCATGTGAATCTGGAGTAATCATCAACAATCACAAATCCATAAGATTTTTCTGAAGTCCCGAGATAAAATGGCACCCAAGAGGGGGGGTGAATTGGGTATTAAAAAATTAATCAAAGTTGTCCTCAATTTTAAGATGAAGTGATGACACTATGGAACTAATGCAGGATAAAGTAGATCTACCAAAATCAAACACCACAAGCATGCACAGAAGGGGGATAGGAGAAAGGGAACAAACCACAAAGAGACAGCGATTTTTAAGTGGTTCGGATACCGCAACGGCAACCTACGTCCACCCCTCACGGACCGTGAGGATCCACACACTATCTTGTAAAGAGATACAAGATCGAACACACACACACACATGATGGGAGATGAAGGTTCCCTGAAGGTGTTAGGACACCCAACAACAGACACAAAACCAACGGATCAACTAGACACACACACGGATCTAGGAAGATCCACACACACATGAGATTGTTACAGGATTACAAAAGCCACACTTGAAGCTTAGAAGAATTGAGAATGGAAACACAAAATAAAAAACTTGATTGATGCTCCCCCTTAGTTGATGAAGAGTTTCTAGGATGCAGCTTGAACTCCACTTGGCTTGGGCTTGATCTTCACTTGAGGATGTAGGAAGAATGATGAAGAACTGTTCTCGGAGCACTGTTCACGTCTACAGTTTTAGCTCCCCTCTTATTCCCTTTGATAGCCCTCTTGATCCAACTTGAGCATTAGGGTTTTCTTAACCCTCTTGTATGTGTTATATAGATTTTGAATGGTCCATGGACTCCCCCAGACCAGATCCACAATATCTGGAGGGTTTGGTTGCTTAGGGATTAAACAATACCAAGAGGGAGGGCTTTCCTCGAAGTGATAAAAAGTCAACAATGTTGGGCAGCTCGGGGCTGGCGGTCGACCTCCAGGGGCTGGCGGTTGACCGCCACTGAGAAACCAGCAGGAGGCCGGTCCCTGGGAATCCCGGTCGACCGGGATTGAGGGGGCGGTTGACCGCCACTGAGACAAGCTGTAGAAAAGTCCATTCTGTTATTTCAGGTCGACCGGGATCAGACCGGAGGTCGACCGGACTGTCAAAACCTGAAAATGAAGAGTTTAGCCCAGAAAAATGTATCCAAATAATCGAGACATGAATTGAACGAATGGTTAAAACTTATTTCAAGTTCATTTGATTTCTTGGAAATGCGTTTGGAATGCTAAACACTTAAGCAAAAACCGTGAAGAAATCCAGCATGAAAGCTTATGGAATACCCTTAAGATATTGGTTCCAAGCACGTGAACAAGTATATGTCCTTGGTTTTGTTATCATCAAAAGCACTGAGATATATACAATAATCTCCCCCTTTTTGATGATGACAAAACTTGAGGGCATGCAAACCATGTTAATTGCTTTCGAAACTCCAAAATGAACGCAATACTTGAAAGTCATTCAACATGCTTGAAAAACCATTCAACACAGCACATTCCATCTAACCACTTGTTTGCCAACAAGAATATGAGATAAAAACACAAGTCCCAACCATCTGAATTCAAACACCAGTACATTCAATTCATCATTTCATTACAAAATACATTAGTGCGAGAGTGAATGCATGACTCTAATACAAAAGACTCGACACTACTGATAACCCTCACATGATCAACATACATGCAAGCAACACAACCACACAATCGACATACATAAGTATATAAACCTGCCCTACTACTTCTCCCCCTTTGGCAACATCAAAAAGGGATAGGATAGACGAAGGAGGACTCAAGCAACACAAGACCAAAGGATAACATGCCAGAGTTGAAAGCCAAAAGAAAGCCTCATGGAGCATCTTCTGGAGGTGGCTGATCTGCTGGAGGAGTAAGTGGAAGGCCAAGGTGCCGACGAATGTCGCCAAGATGGTGAGCGTGAGTATGAAGAAGATCAAGAATATGGCCAATGGATTCATCACGAGCCGCATCCTGGCGCCGCATGCCAAGAAGGGAGAGGTGCATGAAGCTAAAAGATTGGCCAGACTCAGCTAAATCCTCTCGGAAGGAAGTCATGTGGGTGGTGAGAGTGGCCATCTGAGTAGAGAGAGTGTCCAAGGTAGTAGAGAAGTATCCATGCGCCGGATATGGTGTCAAATGCAGTGCCTATAGTGTCCCCAAGGGTAGAGAGACGATCCCCGAGGGTATCCACACGAGTCTCTAAGCCGGTAAGCCGCCCGTCAAGAGCCTCGTAGTCCACCGAAGGGCGCTGTCCGGCCCCCTGAGTGGAAGATTCCCCATGGTGAAACTGAGGTGGAGGAGGCATCTCAAAATCCTGGTGATAAGGAGATGGTGGGAGAGGCGGCTCCTGAGCTGGAACTGGAGGGGGGATATCCCCTTCACCTTGCTGTTATGCTGGTCCTTCTTCTTCCTCACTGATTTCATCTTCCCCATAAACTGGAATGTCCCGTACAAGCTCGCCGTCGGGACCAAAGTAGTAGCCAAAATCTGTGAAGATTTTATGCTTGTTGTAAACATCATCTTGCCTAGCATATATGAACTGCTCATTCGCCACATTAATCCCGGCATAAATGAAGACACCGGTCAATTGTGAAGCATATGGAAGAGAGCGCCAGAGGTAGGTATGACAAGTGCTAATCAGATATGTCATGAGCCGACCCATATTGATTTGAATTCCATTCATGACATGATAGAATAGAAATCTCTGAACTTCTGTAACCTCATCCCGACAGCCCACTTTGGGATAAATCAATGATGTAAACATGTGGTGCAGGACCCATTGCATTGGAGGAAAATGATTGGCATTCAGCTTGATCAAATTGCTCACACCGTGCACATACTCACAGTTGGTCATAAGAGTAAATGTTGCTGGAACTTCACCAAAACCATATGCCATATCTGCACCCATGGCGGATACTCCTAGGGCCTGCTGAAATAACTCCGGAGTGATATGAAGCTCCACACTCTCAACTGTGGTATATAACTGTTCATTCCGCACAACTAAATACCCGTAGAATTGCTGCACCAACCAAGGATAATATCTATTGTACCGGGTAACAAAATCCATCCAACCTTCCTGAACTTCAAAAAGAGCGCACAAATCCGGGAGGAGCTCATTCACCTCGTTGAAGTCGACCAAGCGAGGGTCGATAATAGGACGTGGAGGTAAAGGTGCTCGAGGCAGAGGAGGAGCTTGCTAAGGTGGAGGAGCAGGGGCCTCTGGCCGTTGACGGCTAGCTTGCCCTTGGGCAGAACGTCGAGAACTCTGTCTATGCGGCATCATGAACTACAGAAACCCACCGGGAAGCCCTCGAACGATCGATCTCAACCCCGGGACAGGGATGGAGCACAGGGGCACTGCAAGGGCTTGGAGCAACCTTTCCACAGTATGGAAGCTGAGAGAGATCTCCACAACCTCACGAACGACCGTATGGAGGAAGTCCCGAAATGATGACGGGACGGCCTAGACGTGTGCGGGTAGAGAAAGAATGGGTTGTGGAGGCTTGGGTGGAGGAGAAAAGAAGTGCTAGGGTTAGGACAAGGTAGTATAGAGTGAATGAAGGTGATAGGAGAGGAGAATGGTGAAAGGGGGCCCCTTATATAAAAGGTCGGTTGACCTTTAGGCCGGCCGGTCTGCCGCCAGCGGTCGACCGCCGCGACCCTAGCGGTTGACCGCTAGGACCGAAAACCCATATTTTTGAAAATTTTCTTTTTCTTTTTTTTGTTTTGTTCCTTCTTTTTCCTTTTTTTTGTTTGTATATGGGAGATAAACAACCGACTGCCTGAGTGGGGCCATCAACATGACATGGGAATTGTGTGGAGGTGAAGTTGTGAATATAAGAGAACATGTTCTGGCTGCCCCTAGGTAGTACCTTTAGTTCCAACATCACTGAGTCCACAGATGTTTTTAACCAAGGGATATTTGGCCATAGAAAAAATTTTCAAGGAGGGCTAAATATAAGTAAGTACATTCAAGCATACATAAGTGAATGAAGACACACAAGGTATTGAAGGAAAACAAGGTCAATATGCATGTTATTCTACCCTTGATGCACATGAATTTCTACAAATGCAACCCTATACCTTAAATGCAAACCTATGCATGTATGCTCTCACCCTTGCACATCCCAAGTTCTCTTCTTATCTTATTAAATTGATCCTGATTTAGGGGTTGGGTGAAAATGTCAGCTAGATGATTGTGTGTGTCAATGAAGTTCAATTCAAAGACCCCTTTTCCTACATGATCTCTCAGAAAGTGATGACGAATATCTATATGCTTGGTCCTAGAGTGCTGAACTGGATTTTTTGGCAGATTGATTACACTCGTATTATCACACAGTATTGGAACAGTTTTCATTTCAACATCTAAATCAAGCAGTTGATTTTTGATCCCAAGTACTTGGGCTCCACATCTTCCGACGGCTACATAGTCAGCCTCGGCCGTTGAGAGAGCTACTGAATGTTATTTCTTGGAGGCCCATGAGACTAGACAACCACCAAGAAACTGACAGTACCCACTTGTACTTTTACGATCTACAATGCACCCAGCATAATCCGCATCGGTATAGGCAATTAAATCAAAAGAACTACCGATAGGAAACCACAAGCCAAAGTCTATTGTGCCAATGAGATATCTAAAGATGCGTTTAACAGCTGATAGATGAGATTCTTTGGGGCATGACTGAAAACGGGCACAAAGACATACACTGAATTGAATGTCAGGGCGACATGCTGTAAGGTACAGTAGTGATCCGATCATACCTCGAAATAGTGTAGGATCTACTATTTTACCATTTTCATCTTTATCCAGCTTTGTGGTGGTAGCCATGGGAGTTGATATAGGTTTTGCTTCCGCCATCCCATATTTCTTCAACAATTCCATCGTGTACTTTGCTTGACTTATGAAAATACCCTCAGAAGTTTGCTTCACCTGCAATCCAAGAAAGAAAGTTAGCTCCCCCATTAAGCTCATCTCAAATTCTCCTTGCATGATTTCTGCAAATTCATCGCATAATGCATTGTTAGTAGCTCCAAAAATGATGTCATCCACATACACTTGAACTACTAAAATGTCTTTACCTGATTTCCTCTTGAACAATGTTTGATCAACCTTACCTCTCTTGAAGCCATTTTCAATCAGAAATGAGGTAAGCCGTTCATACCATGCCCTTGGTGCTTGCTTTAGTCCGTACAGGGCCTTTTGGAGCTTGTACACATGTCGTGGATGTTTGAAATCTTCAAAACATGGAGGCTACTCTACAAAGACATCCTCTTTGATATAACCATTAAGAAATACAGATTTAACATCCATTTGAAATAACTTAAAGTTCAAAGAACAAGTATAGGACAATAAGATCCGGACTGGTTCAAGTCTAGCAACTGGTGCAAAAGACTCATCAAAATCAATACCCATCTCCTGGCTATACCCCTTGGCAACAAGTCGGGCCTTGTTCCTAACAACCAAACCCGCATCTTTTAGCTTGTTTCTGAAAACCCAACGGGTTCCAATAGTGAGATGATTCTTAGGACGCGGTACGAGAGTCCACACCTCGTTTCTTTCAAACTGGTGCAGTTCTTCATGCATAGCCTGAATCCAGGATTCATTTTGAAGAGCTTCATTAATGTCCTTGGGTTCTTCTTGTGAAAGTAGAGCCAATGAATCCTCCTCTTCTACCTGCCTTAGAGAGGACCTTGTTTTTACCCCATCCTCCAAATTACTTATGATGTTCACAGCTGGATGATCCTTTAGAAGTGTGGAAGAACTGGGCAAGTCATGATGCTGCACTTGTGATTCTTGCAGTGTCTCAATTGTAGGATCCTCATCTTCCTCATTTTTGCTTGATATTGCCTTCAATGGTTCATCCTTAGCTTGGACATTTGATGAGTTCTTAGGATCTTCATCTGCATCGAAAGTAGAGGAAATTTGATTTGTCAGTTTTGATTCGGATTCATCAAAAATAACATGAGGACTTTCTTCAACGACCAAAGTCCTTTTATTGAATAATCGGTAAGCTCTAGAATTGAGTGCATAACCTAGAAAAATTCCTTTGTCACTCTTTTCATCAAACTTACCCAGGTTGGACTTACCATTGTTCAAAATGTAGCAAGGGCATCCAAAAGGTTTAAGATAGGAGATGTTTGGTTTCTTACCTTTGTAGAGCTCATATGGAGTTTTCTTCAGAATAGGCCTTACCATTGCCCTGTTGATGATGCAGCATGTTGTACTCACCGCCTCAGCCCAAAAATACTTAGGTAGGGAATTCTCATTGAGTATGGTCCGGGCCATGTCTATCAATGTTCTGTTCTTCCTCTCCACTACTCAATTTTGCTGAGGCGTCCTTGGTGACGAAAAATTATGTGTGTACCCCTGCTCTTCACAGAAAATATTGAATTCATGATTTTCAAATTCACCACCATGATCACTCTAGATGGTAGTGATGAGGTAACCTTTTTCATTTTAGATTTTTCTACAAAACATTTGAAACTCCGTCAGGGCATCACTTTTGTTAGCTAAAAATAACACCCATGTGAATCTTGAAAAACCATCAACAATCACAAAGCCATAGGATTTTCCTCCTAGGCTAGAGGTTCTAGTAGGACCAAAAAGATCAAGATGCATTAATTCCAATGGCCTAGCGGATGAAACAATATTTTTATTTTTGAAAGAAGTTCGTGTTTGCTTGCCTTTCGTGCAAGCTTCACAGATTCTATCACTTTCAAATTTCAATTTTGGCAGTCCATTTACCAAATCATGTCTAGACAACTTGGAGATTACTCCAAAACTAGCATGACCCAACCTACGGTGCCATAACCATGCATTTTCATGATTGTTCGCAACTAAGCAGAGATCATCACAAGAAACATTATCAATATCAACAGTATAGACATTGTTATTTTTTTTCCAAGAAATTTGATCTCATTTGTGTTTTTGTTCAAGACAATGCAGTGGGTTTCATCAAAAACAACTTTAAAACCCTTATCGCATAATTGGCTTATGCTTAGCAGATTATGATTCAGACCTTTTACCAAAAGCACATCTTCAATAAGAATTTCAGAATTCTTACCAATGTTGCCAATCCCAATGATTTTACCTTTGTCTTGACCTCTAAAGACAACAAATCCTCCGTCCTTATCTTACAGTGTAGAGAACACTTTCTTGTCCCCTGTCATATGCCTTGAACAGCCGCTGTCCAGGTACCATTTGCTCCCCCTAGCTTCAAGACATATCTGCAAGAAGAAGAATTCTCATGCAATTGTTTTTGGTACCCAAGCTAGTTTGGGTCCGTAGGAGTTAGTCCAGTTCTGAGTATATCTCTTCTTGGTCCAAAAAACATGGTTTCTAGGTGAGTTTTCTCTGAACCAGTAATTTACAATAGCATGTCCAAATCTACCACAATGATAACAGTTAACAGGTGCAAACTTTCTTTGAAAACTGTCGTGGTTTGGGTTGAGCATGCTTTGGTTCAGGCTTGGAACATGAAGCATGGTTTTTATCTTTTGCATGAACAAAGGATGTGGTTATCTTATGCTCAAATGATTTTTGGTTTTGAGGAGTGTATCCGAGACCTTCTTTTTGAAAATTGACTTTAATTCCCAACATATTATCTAGATTTTGCTTGCCCTTAACAAATCTTGACAATGAGAACTGAAGATCAGCCACTTCTTTTTCTAAACTCACAACCTTTTCTTCAAGTTCTGAGTTTGTGGATTTCAGAGTTTGTTCTTCAATTTTGATCTTTTCACATGCTTCCTCCATTTCAATTATTTTGCATGATAGTTCCTCTTTGGTTTTATCACAGTCTAAAATTATTTGCAATAGACTTTCCTTTTCTTCCGTAGCCTCAAACCATTCCTGTTCCAGTTTCTCAAATTTGGTAAAGATATCTTCACGTGACAAGTCATCAAGTTTCTTTTTGAGAGTTTTATTTTTAGATATGGTTTTCTTGTATTTAGTGTACAGCTTTTCATATTCAGATTCCCATTGTTCATTGGAAATGAATTCAAGGTCAGAATTTACCACCGTAGATTCATCTTCATTTGTCATGAGGCACAAGCTTTCCACAAGTTCTTGAATCTCTTCATCAGATGGTTCATCTTCTTCGTCGCTCCAAGTGGCGACCATGGCTTTGGGTTTCTTGAAATTATCCTTCTTGAATTTCTTTTTCAGATCTGGACATTCACCTCTCATGTGCCCAGGCTTCTTGCATTCGTAGCATATGATGCTACTTGGCTTGCGCGATTCGCCTTTGGTTTGCGTGGGCCTTCTTTGCCCCTTTCTGAAGTTTCCCTGAAAATTTCTCTTCTTCCGTAGAAATTTCCTCACTTGGCGAGTTATCATCGCCAATTCTTCCACTTCATTGCTTCCGTCACTTGATTCACCT
Organism: Amorphophallus konjac; assembly: GCA_022559845.1. Taxonomy (NCBI): domain Eukaryota; kingdom Viridiplantae; phylum Streptophyta; class Magnoliopsida; order Alismatales; family Araceae; genus Amorphophallus; species Amorphophallus konjac. The sequence continues at coordinate 277,230,765 of CM040122.1, forward strand.
TCTTGAATTTCGTCATCAAATTGATGAGCTTTCAGTCCAATGACCTTTTTCTTCTTGATGTCTTCATCAACTGTTCTCTTTATATTTATCTCATAGGTCATGAGTGACCCTATGAGTTTGTCCAAGGTGAGAGTTGACAAGTTCTTTGAGTCTTCAATTACTATGGCCTTTGTGTGCTAAGCCGACGGTAGGGACCTTAACACCTTCCTCACAAGGTAAGAATTTGTGTATTCCTTCCCGAGACTTTTGAGACCATTTGTGATCTCTGTCAACCTTGCAAACATCTCGGAGATGGTTTCTTCAGGTTTCATTTTAAATAGATCATAGTCAGTGACTAGGAGATTTACCTTGGTTTCCTTAACCTCTGAAGTTCCTTCGTATATGAGTCGCAACTTGTCCCACATTTTTTTGGCTGAGCTGCACATAGAAAGATGAGAAAATTCATTAGGGTGTATCGCACATTGCATAATATTCATGGCATTGAAATTATCAGTGCATTTCTTAATTTTCTCGGGTGTCCATTTATCTTCATCAGCCCCAAGTTTATGAGGACCCTTGTCCACAACTCTCCAAACTTCGTACTCTTGAGCCCTCAGAAAAACATGCATTCTATTTTTCCAGTACGAGTAGTTTGAACTGTCAAAGAAGGGAGGACGGTTGATGGAGTGACCCTCGGGTATCATACCCTTGTTTGCCATTTAACCGGATCTTACTCCAGATCGTTAGATCTGTGAAAGAGAGAGCCATTTGCTCTGATACCAATTGAAGTCCCGAGATTAAATGGCACCCAAGAGGGGGGTGAATTGGGTATTAAAAAATTAATCAAAGTTGTCCTCAATTTTAAGATGAAGTGATGACACTATGGAACTAATGCAAGATAAAGTAGATCTACCAAAATCAAACACCGCAAGCATGCACAGAAGGGGGATAGGAGAAAGGGAACAAACCATAAAGAGACAGCGATTTTTAGGTGGTTCAGATACCGCAACGGCAACCTACGTCCACCCCTCACGGACCGTGAGGATCCATACACTATCTTCTAAAGAGATACAAGATCGAACACACACACACACACACACGATGGGAGATGAAGGTTCCCTGAAGGTGTTAGGACACCGAACAACACACACAAAACCAATGGATCAACTAGACACACACACGGATTTAGGAAGATCCACACATACACGAGATTGTTACAGGATTACAAAAGCCACACTTGAAGCTTAGAAGAATTAAGAATGGAAACACATAAAAAAACTTGATTGATGCTCCCCCTTAGTTGATGAAGAGTTTCTAGGATGCAGCTTGAACTCCACTTGGCTTGGGCTTGATGTTCACTTGAGGATGGAGGAAGAATGATGAAGAACTCTTCTCGGAGCACTGTTCACGTCTACAGTGCTAGCTCCCCTCTTATGCCCTTTGATAGCCTTCTTGATCCAACTTGAGCATTAGGGTTTTCTTAACCCTCTTGTATGTGTAATATAGATTTTGAATGGTCCATGGACTCTCCCAGACCAGATCCACAATATCTGGAGGGTTTATTTGCTTAGGGATTAAACAATACCAAGAGGGAGGGCTTTCCTCGAAGTGATAAAAAGTCAACAATGTTGGGCAGCTCGGGGCTGGCGGTCGACCTCCAGGGGCTGGTGGTTGACCGCCATTGAGAAACCAGCAGGAGGCCGGTCCCTGGGAATCCCGGTCGACCGGGATTGAGGGGGCGGTTGACCGCCACTGAGACAAGCTATAGAAAAGTCCATTCTGTTATTTCAGGTCAATCGGGATTAGACCGGAGGTCGACCGGACTGTCAAAAACCTGAAAATTGAAGATTTTAGCCCAGAAAAATGTATCCAAATAATCGAGACATGAATTGAACGAATGGTTAAAACTTATTTCAAGTTCATTTGATTTCTTGGAAATGCGTTTGGAATGCTAAACACTTAAGCAAAAATCGTGAAGAAATCCAGCATGAAAGCTTATGGAATACCCTTAAGATATTGGTTCCAAGCACGTGAACAAGTATATGTCCTTGGTTTTGTTATCATCAAAAGCACTGAGATATATACAACATTTTATCCTAGGCTGGATGTCCTAGTCGGACCAAAAAGATCAAGGTGCAACAGTTCTCAAGGCCGAGCGGTAGAAACAATGTTCTTATTTTGGAAAGAGATGCGTATTTGCTTGCCTTTTGTGCAACCCTCACAAACTTTATCACTTTCAAATTTTAACTTTGGCAAACCATTCACTAAGTCACGTCTAGAAAATTTGGAGATTACTCCAAAACTAGCATGGCCTAGTCTTCGGGGCCATAGCCATGCATTATCATCACTTTCAAATTTTAACTTTGGCAATCCATTCACCAAGTCACATCTAGACAATTTGGAGATTACTCCAAAATTCGCATGACCTAGTCTTCGGGGCCATAGCCATGCATTATCATGGTTGTTTGCTACCAAGCACACATCAGCACTAGAAACATCATCAAGATCAATAGTATATACATTGTTATTCCTCCTGCCGATGAACATGATTTCACTAGTGCTTTTATTCAAGACAAGGCAATGTGATTCATGAAACACAATCTTAAAACATTTATCGCATAATTGGCTTATGCTCAAAAGATTATGATTCAAACCCTTTACCAAAAGTACATTTTCAATCAAGGTTCCAGAATTCTTACCTATGTTGTCAATTCTAATTATTTTACCTTTGTCCTTTCCACCAAAGGAAACCGAGCCTCCGTCCTTATCTTTCAGATTAGAGAACACCTTCTTGTCCCCTTTCAAATGCCTTGAGCAACCACTATCAAGGTACCATTTGCTCCCCCTGGCTTCAAGGCATATCTACAAGAAATAAAATTCTCATCCAACTAATTTTGGTACCTAAACTAATTTGGGTCAACGAGAGTTAGTCCAATTCTGCATATAACTTTTTATTGTCCAAGTAGTATGATTTCTTTGTGTGTATTGTTTGTACCAACAATTATCAATAACATGACCAAATCTACAACAATGAAAACAATTGACATTTGAAATTTTTTTTGGTATCTTTGTGATTTAGATTGAACATGTTTTGGCTTGGTGTGTGAGCATGATGCACAATCATTTTCTTTTTCATGCACGTAAGATGTAGTAATCTTGTGCTCAAGGGATTTCTTGTTCTGGGGTATGTACCCCAATCCTTCTTTCCGGAAGTTAACTTTAACTCCCAACACATTATCTAGGTTTTGTTTCCCTTTGACAAACCTAGAGAGAGTGAACTGCAAGTCAGTCACCTCCTTATTCAAACTCAAATTTTTATTCTCAAGTTCTGAAATTGAGGATGTCAAAACTTCTTTTTTATTTTTTAATTTTTCAGAAACTTTTTCAATTTCAGACATTTTACACATCAATTCCTCTTTGGTTTTCTCAATATCTGAAATTATTTGAAGAAAGCTTTCTTTTTCTTCTGTCAATTCAAACCATTCTTCTCCGAGTTTTTCAAACTTAACACAAGAGCCCTTATTTTCTAAGTCTTCAATTTTATTTTTGAGGGATTTATTTTCAGATCTGATTTTTTTGTATTTCGTATACAACTTTTCGTATTCTGACTCCCATTGTTCATTTGAAATAAATTCAGGATCAGAATTTACCTCGGCTGAGTCATCCTCATGTGCCATGAGGCACAGACTTTCCATGAGCTCCCCGAGCTCTTCTTCGGACTGCTCTTCCTCCTCATCGCTCCAGGTGGCGACTATAGCTTTGGTCTTTTTGAACTTGTCCTTCTTAAACTTTCTCTTCAAATCTGGGCACTCTCCTCTCATGTGCCCGAGCTTCTTGCACTCATAGCATATGACACTATTTGGCTTGCTTGGCTCCCCCTTAGTCTGGGCTGGCATTCTTTGCCCCTTTTTAAAGTTTCCTTGGAAATTTCTATTTTTTCTAAGGAATTTATTCACTTGGCGTGTCCACATGGCCAAGTTCTCTTCCTCATCACTTCCTTCGGTAGACTCCTCTTCTTGGGAGTCATTATCAAGTTGGTGGGCTTTCAAGGCCACCATTTTCATTTTCTTTGTTTCTTCCTCAGCACTTCTCTTCATGTTTATCTCATAGGTCATGAGTGACCCTATGAGCTCATCCAAGGAAAGTATGGACAGGTTCTTTGAATATTCAAGAACCGTGGCTTTTGTGTGCCATGCTGGTGGAAGGGATCTCAATACCTTCCTTACAAGTTCGGAGTTTGTATACTCCTTCCCAAGGCCTTTGAGACCATTAGTAATCTCTGTGAATCTCGCGAACATTTTTGAGATCATCTCTTCACGCATCATTTTAAAGAGCCCGTAGTCTCTAACCAACATATTGGCTTTGGTCTCCTTGACCATGGAGGTTCCTTCATAAATAAGCCGCAACTTGTCCCACATTTCTTTTGCCGAGCTGGACATGGAAACACGAGAGAATTCATTTGGATGAATGGCACATTGCATGATATTAATTGCATTAAAATTAATAGTGGATTTCTTAATTTCTTCGGGTGTCCATTTATCCTCTTCATTAGGAAGGTCACAAGGACCCTTGTCCACAACCCTCCAGACCTCGTACTCCTGAGCCCTTAGAAAAACATGCATTCTGTTTCTCCAGTAGGAGTAATTCGAGCCATCAAAGAATGGAGGACGATTAATGGAGTGACCCTCAGGCACCATCCCCTTGTTGGCCATTGATCTGGATCAAACTCTAGATTGTTACATCTGAAGGATAGAGCCTTAGCTCTGATACCAATTGAAGTCCCGCGATCAATGACACCCAAGAGGGGGGCTGAATTGGGTGATTACAAGTTTCACAAAACTTTTACCAGAATTAAACAAAGATGATGAAACAACCTTTTAGAGACTTAGATCTGATGAAATAACAAATAGATCTATCAAAACCTATCACACACAGCAGATCCTTGGTACTATGGCTGAGATATAAATCTGAAGACTCTGCTCATGCAAGGTATTATCTTCCTGACAAGAATGGCCTTGTCAATCCGAACCTACCTTTTGATATACCAAATATCTAATGTAGAAATGACAAATTATGCTACATCTGATCAAAAAACACAAGTGAGTGATATAGTGTATGCTAGCACAGAATGGGGGTAGGAGAAAAGGATCAAACCACACCAAAGATAGCAAATTTTAGGTGGTTCTGATGCAACGACGGCAACCTATGTCCACCCCTCACTAACTGTGAGGATTCACACACTATCTTGTAAGGAATTACAAGAACAAAATACACACACACACTCGTGAAGAGTTCGAAACTCCCACGAAGATGCACAGGCATCGAATCACACAGAAATGTGAAGGAAAGCCACACACACAAATGGATCTCGGTAGATCCACACGCATAGAGATGTTTAGAGATTACAAGAACACACACTTGAATCAATGAAAAATAGAAGTATAAACACAAATGAAAACTTTAGATTTAAGCTCCCCCTTAGTGGATGAAGAATATCTTTGATGAAGCTTGCTTCTCAGCTTGATTTCCACTTAAATGGCTTCAGGATGATCTTCAAATGCTTGATATTTGATGAAGAATGCTTGAACGAAATACTGTTCACGAAGTTCTTCCTGTAGCCCTTTCTCTCCTTTGATAGCCTTCCTTTGATCCCCTTGTGTCATTAGGGTTTCTTGGCCCTAAGAGATGTTTTTATAACACTTGAATGGTCAAGGGACATGCCAAGACACAGATCCACAAATTCAAGCATGTCTAGAGACTTTTGGGATTAAAAAATTGTTAAAAGATGCTTTTCCATCGTGTAGAAAACAAAGTCCAAAATAGGGGCTTCAAGGGGTTCGGTCGACCGGGGCAGGTAGGGCGGTCGACCTAACTTTTACAGGATATGAAGCTTTCAATGCTGGGAGAATCGGTCGACCGGTCCTATGCCGACGGTCGACCAAACTCTGTAATTTTACAGAGTTCTGAGTGCTGGGAGGTTAGGCCGACCGGACTAGTCAAGCTGGTTGACTGAACTCTAGAAATCCTACAAAATAACATAGTTTAGTTCATGAATCATGTCCATATACAAAAGACTTTGTGTTCGCAATTTGATCCATTCAATTTGAGCTTGGTTTGACTAAATCTGGGCATTTTTGAGGCAAGATGGATTTGAGCATTCGCTTTGATGAAAATGGCTTTGAGAGCTTACAAGTGCTCTTGCTATAGCAGTTGTGGAAGTTATCAACCTGTTGGCCATACTGGGGTTTTGTTATCATCAAAATCACCTAGAGAGACTCAACACAACCAACAGTGGAATCACAAATTCCACAGCTACTTCGTGAACACCACAGACGGAGGTCAAACCATCGAACTCTTAGATAAACATTACTATGCTAAGGAAAAACCCACGACACCTTAGTCATGTAATCCATCTGTACTAATGAAAGACTCAAGCTAGGACTGCATAGTCACCAGCACAACCCCTTTCTCAAGAGTACCCTGACCTGAAATTTTGAAACCTTGGTCTCAACCTAAGAGGGAGCCACGCCCTCACTGCCATGTCAACTCTACCTCACTGTGCCGGAGGGCCTCGACAATGCTATCGGTAAAATCAACCTCAAATGGCAACCGATCTCTCTCACATCTCCCGTATGTAGCCTACATCTTGTCCTCGAGTGGGGATCCCATACGTAACCACACCCTATCCTCGAGTGGGCAGCGACACTCACACACACCACTCCCTCGGATTGGCTAGGATCTGCACCACTGCAACCATCAGCACGGCCGTGTTTCACTCCCTGACACGGGGTATGTGCCACTACACTCATCAGTAGCATACTCTTGTCTTAACCAAGGCGCTTACACTCGAGGCTGTCCTCGCCTCTACTTTGCGAGCGCTTTGTACACAAGGTTTTCCTCGCCCGGCTCGTCAACAGTCCACAGGTTGCCCTCGCCTGCTCCTATCAGAAGCATACTCGTACCCATCATACGGTCACGGTCACAGGCAGCCAGGCAACACAAGCTTACAAGCCATATACCAAGTAACCAACTAAAGACTGCCTGAAATAGGAGTGAACTCACAAGTCGCCAGAAACACAGGAGATCAACCAAAAAAGCAAAACACAGAGCATTCGTCATGAAGACTGTCCTACCAAGGTCCACATGACCAATCACATAGAAAAGAATCGACATATGATTGATTAGAACAACAGAATACACATAGTTCTGGCAGTTCAAGAATAATCAACTATCTCGATCCCAGACTCGGTTACATGGCCACACCAGCCCACTAACATGCACAGGAGGGACCCTCACATGGTCACCCAGGAATGATCCTCACATGGTCACATAATGCCGCATGGGAGTAGCCCTCTATGAGTAACTCGATATGGAATCACATAGCATCTATCACACATACAAAACATTAGGCATGCACTCGCCACTCATGGGTACAGCCTCAAGTCATAACACAAGACTCAACAGGGATCACGGCCTCAAATCGAAACATGACTCTACCATTGCCAATCCCTGACGGCTCACACTCACACACGAGGTTTATACACGAACTCAGTTATATGGGCGGCCTCCTATGAACCATCATAGGACTCACATCTCTAGGCAACACTTCGGGCAAACACTGCCCATTCGGGGTAGAAAACAACCCAATTTGTATGACATTTAAATGTTCCTAGATAAAATCCCCAAATTCCAGACACAGCCCGGGCTGACTAGGCCCCTAGTCTATCGATCTAAATCGAATACCATTAAACAGGCATCCTAGCTAAACGCGGTTGGGTGTTCAGCCGCGTTAAGGTGAACGCGATCGGCCTGAGGACCACGATCTCCATAGACACCGTTGGTCATCCAACCGTGTTAGTGAACCACCTCTCAAGTGAACGCGGTGCCTGTTCACACCGTGTTCACCATCCAGAAGTTGAACGCAGTTGGGGAGTCAACCGCATTCTCATTTCCGATTTGGACCTTGGCGAACCAGCACAAAATCGCCCGTTCCATGCCCTGTTTGTCTCGTACGAAGGGGAAATTACATAAAATCTCTTCCTCAGCCTTCCACACATCGGAAGGACTCAATTAAATACAAAAAAGACCACACAAATGGGCAATTCCATCATTTGCCTCACGCACATCTAAGCCATTTCACAAAACACATTCGACCTCATCCCGATTTTAAATCACAAAAAAAATGCAACAAAAACAAGGGAAATCACATCCCAACATTCCATCATCTCTAGAACTTGCGATTGAATAAAAGAACGCCGCCTAAATTGGCAGAAATTACCGCTCAACCCAGAGCATGAATTCCAGCCCAAAAATAGCAAAACTCGCTCTATCTTGAGCATATCGGCATGAAACCGCGAGAAATCATCACACGAGAGCTAAGGATCCATCCCCCTACCTAAAACGACGCTTTACCATAGGAAGGAAGCCGATTCCATGTGAAACCGTTGCGCTCCATCCCGTGAAATCCTTGAAGCTCCGCCACCACGCTCGCTCCCGTGCACACCACACATTGTTGGCATCGTCTTCCACGTATCTCCACTCCTCCGTTGGCCACCGGAGTGAAGGAGAGGGTGGAAGAGAGGGAGAGACGCATGGGAGAGAGGAGAAGAGTGGGAGGAGAAGAGGAGAAATATGGGGGAGAGGAGGGGCGGTCTAGGGTTTTTGGAGAAAAGGGGTTTTCTCATAAACCCTAAAAAGACCAATATTATAAATTTGCATATTCTCTTATTATTTTCTAATATATCATAAGTAATTTTGTCTAATTTCTGAGTCAAACGATATGAAACTTGCGGAATTATTCCGAAACCCGTAAATATCGGGTCTAAAAATTGGAGTTGCTACATCCCTCCCCCCTTAAAGAAATTTTATCCTCAAAATTTAAGGCTTACAAGGGAAGGAGACTCAGCCAGACGGTAATACATGTATTACACAAAGCCTCGTCTGAAGACACAACTGCGGGTCACGGTCAAATAAGTACAATCAATAATGAAGCCTATGAGATGAGGTTCACCCCTTTCTTTTTTTGGTCTAGAGTTCTGCCACGTGGACTAGAGGGCGAGTGTTGCGCCTGTGGTATTTGTAGTTGCTAGATGCCAGGGCTAGTGTAGGCTCGCTTCAGTGTACGTACTCTTTCTTGTTAACCGTACTGAATGGACTTGGACTCAAAATTATTATGAAAAAAATTCTTGTAAAATATTTATTTAGTTTTGTTATTAAATGATTAAATCATGTGATTTACTTCATGCATTTATTTCTAATTTTCATGCACCCCCACAACACCAAGAATATTTCCATTTACGAGTTTTCCAACTCGTGGGTAGCGGTTCGAGGTTTGGGTTATCGGGTTACCGGTGCTCGGACCTCGGGTCGTGACACTCTGACAGGTGGAGCACAAGAGAGAGAGGGGGGGTGACCAGAGAGAAGAGAGGGAGGAGGGGTGGCTACCATGCTATGGAGAAAACCCTTGGATCTTGGCCTAGGGTTTCCCTATGGCAAGTATTTATATTGATATATACGACTTTTCACCAAAGTCCCTAAATTAATGTAACACCCACATAATATCTATCAACCAAGAACCTATATGCGTGTAACCCTCTAGGCCCAAGTGCGAGTCCAAATTTTAGGCCATAACCCAATAACCATTATTGGCTTAAAATAATTTATTTAATATCTCATATTAAATAATTACTTCATTGAATTATCATTTCATGATAATTGACCGGGCTTCTGATCAAGTTGGGTCCCAAGCAACACCGCATGATCCTAGAAGGCAATGGGGTCAACAACCCGCTCAAAGAACCCTTTCGTCAATAATTACCATGTCATGGCCCGAGATATAAGTACAACAGAAGATACTCGAGAACGTGAACAGCCGACTAGTTCACCGCAAGCGAGCAATATAATCAGAGCGCTAACACATTCACACATAAAAGGGAATGCACAAGATGATATACTCAAAACTTCACTTTATTGAATAATATTCAAAGTACATTGATAATTGACTCTTTTTAGTAGACTCAAATAAATGAAAAATTACATGACATGATCAACTTCTTTGCCTATTACAGTGAAGGAACTTTATTAGTAATGACTCATGACTATGTCTTCCCTCAATCTTTACTCACTCTCGGACTCATCACGTGAGTTGTCCGAATCCCCGCTAGAATTTCCTGAAAAGATGAAAAAAGTAGGGAATGAGAACACTTGCCCATTATGTATCTTCGTACCAACATGAAGACAGTATTTAAGTAATTAACACTTTAGCTCTAAGAAAGAAGATAGAAGAAATGCGATAAAACATGCGAATAAAGTCAAAGTATGACTAGTAACACGATGTAGACTTTCTAATGGAGAGGATCACAAGTCCAAGGGAGTGTTTTCATTAGTGAAAAGTGTAACTAATGACATCGTAATGGAATATGTGCCATGTACTTATGAAAGACATGGAGATGAGAGTGAAATCGTGATAAAATAGTGATCAAATATCATCAATGAAACAAGTCTCATAAGCACATGAACTTTATCTTTAATATAAGAGTATATGGTTCTGGCATGAAATTAGAATAAGTTTAAAATAAGCATCTAAAACATGTAAGATATGCAATCTATCAATGATGATGCACAATATAACCATTTATATGAATCCAAGGTCAAAACTAGGAATAAGACCAAATTAACTAGGCTTAACATATGACAAATATGGCAAATCTATAATCTATTTGGAGTTAACAAACTGCAGATCATAGAAACCAAATAGCGGTCAGGTGAGGACCGCAGACAGGTGTTAGTGGTCTTTCGCATGGTCGCTAGCTAAATATGGCAGTCTTATAGAGACCATTTCTGGTCTGCTGTAAATAGAAATTAGAACCGAAGTATAGGCTTAATCTTAGAGCAATGAATGCCTTGAAAACATGCTAATCAGGTGGGTAAGGAATGATAGATCAAATATACATCATGGGGATACATGGGTTACATGGATTAAACCAAAATTATCATATTTTCTATTAAGGATAGAAATCAAGCATGCAGAAATAACCTAGATGCGCAGTGATAGTAAAACATGAAATACTCCGTGTATAAAGCATGAAATCACAAGGAATCAGGGGCTTTTACTCCTAACTTGATGTTTAAGCATTTTCATGAGATAACCTACCTTTGATTCGATCCCTAGACTTCAAAGTTCTGACTAGAAGTCGGTGCAGGCTCTAGCGCATCCTGCGTCAATCCAGCGACTTCACGGCTTTCTAACTCTTCAACCCTCTGACCTAAATTCGTGAAATTTGGAGGGTAGGTAGATACTATAAAGGTTAACAAATTGTTCTAAAGGTTGAACTTTTAAATACCTCGATTAGGGCTCCCAATCTCTAGATCTTCCTTGGACCGGCAAGCTGGTTCCTGAGCGCCTTGTAGAGGAACAGTAACTTCGGGGGCTCCTAACTCTCTGGACGCTTGACCTCCTAGCATGAAATTTGGAGGGGTGTTAGTTAATATTAAAAGAAACATAATGCATTAAATAACCAACCTGAAATAATGCCTCCTTACCGTTGAACAACGCGAGCCAAAAGTAAGGTTCGCGCAGGTCGAATCTTTGCTCTATTAATAGAGTTTACTAGGTTTTGGGGGATTAGATCGATCTAGGAGTCCTAATTAAGGGTAGGATCAATCCCCAAGAGCCCTAAACATGTTTACATGTCTACACACTTCGATCCATGGGGATCTACATGCCAAATATCTAAGCTTTCCACGTTTCTTCCACTCACATAATCAGAAGGAAGTAGCGGTCATGTCTGGACTGCTTTCATGTGGTGGCGGTCTTGCGATAGACCGCCATTTCACATTTATACTAAATAGTTTGGATTTTCTTAATATCCTCTATTTATTCTATTACTTGGCTTATTTATCCTATTTTAAATCTGTAAATTGCCCAAATTATGTTTCTAGTAATGGGCTTGGGTCAAAAGGCCATAGAATTGGGTCTTTAGGCCTATTTGAATTGGGCTTAGTCCTTTGGTTATTATAGGGCCTTTAAATTGATTTAATAAACCCTTAAAGCACTTTAGTAGCCCATTAGACCTTTTTAAATGCTTAATAATCATATTTAATCCCAAAAAATTCCTAGAAAAATCACGGGCGTTACACCCTCCCCCACTTAAAAAGAAATTGGTCCTCAAATTCAATGCATGGGGTCTTTAAGGAGAGTGTACTTACATTCAAATGTCCTTGAAAATCTTTTGTGCATAGCTTCTTCCGTTTCCCATGTCGCCTCATGTCGCCAAGATTTATTCCATTGGACTTTGACCATGGGAATAGTTTTATTCTGAAGTTGACGTACTTCTCGCTCAATTATTTTGATTGACTTTTGCTCGTAAGTCAAATCCTTTTGAACCTCCAAGTTGTCATAGCTTACAACATGGAATGGATCAGGGACGTACATTTTAAGCATTGAGACATGAAATACATCGTGGACTCCAGTTAGTTGAGGAGGCAAGGCAATCCGATATGCGACCTCGCCAACCTGATGCGGAAGGGCGACTCGAGACAACAAGGGACTCTAGCTCACAGACGTCCCTAAGCGAGGGAAACGTGTAGACGTGCGCGGTTAAGAAACTGGCAATGAGTCTCGGGCATCGGCTTTTCCGCGTGATTGGATCGAGTCACGGGACGGGTTCCACTCACTCACTCTCGCAGCGGTGATAAAAATTTGAACGAGCTAATTTCCTAATAATCGCTCATGCAGTGGCATTCAAAAATATATACGAGTAAAGCAAATGCCAAGTGGGGAGCAGACACGATACCTCCACGCTACCGGGCGTGGGAAGATGACCCCGGCCAAGACTCGTACTCCCAGTGTACAGTAAATAAATATTTACAGTAGTGATTTTAATTGCCCACTCCACGTAGGGAGGTAAAGGGCGACAATAATAACCTAGGAATACCAAGCTTGGGTTGACGGGCAGCAATTTGGAACGCTCTCGGGCCAGAGACGGGCTGCTGGTCCGGCTCGGTTCTGAGGGGCCCGCGGACAGTAGGCAGGTCCGGCTGCTGGGACGAGGGTGCCCGGTTGTCTCCTTGCTGCGGCAGCTGGCTGGGACGTTGCAAGGGGGGTGCCGGTCGATCTCCAGGAGTGGCGGTCGCCGACGGTATCCCGGCGTATTTTTGCAGGAATTATCCGATGACTGCTTTGCTGGCCTGTTCTTGGATCAGAAATGCGCGCCTCCCCGAAAAGAATTTCTGCGCCCAGATCCGGTGTCGGATCAAGGCAAAATTGGTACCGATGGATAGAGGACTCAAAGGGATACAACATATAATTATTCCAGATCCATCTAGTAGACGGATTAGAAATGAACATGACTGTTCCCAAGGTTTTTTTACCGACTCGGATTAGAGACTGTCAGGACATAATAGGTTCTGCTTGAAAATGAATTTTGACCGACACAAAAACGATCGATCTAGACTTTGGAAAAATTATGGGTGGAAGAGGGGAATGTGAGGAACACGTATGAATTTTGTTGGGATTTGTTAGTGGTGGCTAAGGGGGTGGGAAAAATACAACAACAGGACACTATCCCGCAGATCTGCAAACTAGCAGATTGGTGGGGGGAAACTTAATTATGGGAAAAATACTAACGAAGGCGAAATGACACAAAATTTGAACTGGGAATGGGGGATGATAGGAAGAACAAACCCTCAAAATTTGGGGTTGAGTAGATCTCCTAATTGGGAGATAGAAGTTTGGCCTCATTTTGCTATCCAGAGTTGGACAGAACTCCGACGAGGCGGTGGTGCGATGGCGGCACGAACGGAGCCGGCGGCGGAGCTTCACACTCTAGGGAAGAGATACAACTTGGAATCCACCAAGTTTTCTAGGGAATCCACCCTAAGAATACAACAATCCAGCTGCAAGGGGAGAGAGGGGCGCCCTTGGGCTTGCTCTCGGTAAAAATGATTAATTCTTCATTAATTCTCACAAAATAGAAAATATATAGATTATATAGAAATGTGTAGAAGACCTAAACTATCCTCAGATCTAGGGTTAGGGAAGGGCAAATAAGGGATGGGATAATTAATCCCTCATGTGGTCAAATGACCAAATTAAATAAAATACAACATGAATAAACTATATTAAAGGGGGGGGCTTGACTAAGGGGTATCAAATTTGAATTTTCTTCCTTCCTTGCCCCCCCTTGGTCCAAGTCCAATCTTGGACTTTGAACTAGCCCCACATGGGCCCTAGATCCTAGGTGGACTAATGGGAAATAAGGTGGGGGGCCTGCTGGACCTACTGACATTTTACATAGAAACCCAAAGGCCTTTTTGTAAAGAAACCTAAAGATTTCCAATGGCTAACCCTTTGGCTTATAATGCCTTACAATTGCAAACCCAATTAGCCAAGGATATAGTTGTAATAAAAGGACACAAATGTAAAAATAAAATGTTAGTGCTCGGTGTTGATTCCCATCAATTCTTCCCGGGTGGGAAGAAATCAACCCCGTCGAGTAAGGGGTGCGGCTGCTCGTGTGGCTCCTGCGGAACTGTCACCGTACCACGTAACGCCGAGTACGCTCCACTCCAAGTAATCGTCACCTGCTCATCCCGTATATATTCTATATGCACACACTACTGTGAGAATGAGGCTAGTGGTGGACACTCCGAGGTGGGGTCACTCACAAAAGGCGGAGACGGCTCAATGACTCACTAGGAATCACTGTTGGGTCCATTTATGCGACTAGATCCAAGACATAGAATGGCAGAGCCAATCCCAAATTCTGGCAAGTCTACAATGTATGCATTAGACCTGACTTGCCTCACGCTCGAAAGGGACTGAGACCGCGAGGTTACAATAGACTAACTATGCAACTCCTAATATGCTCGACACATGCGGACTCACTAATGCACTCGACAATCTTGACAAACTAGACAAATAAAGAAAAACATGGACTCACACATGACCTTAGACAAACCTACTGTTAGATCGACCCATACATATGCAATGGTGGACCAGGACATCCAAATGTGTGCCATGCATACACAAGACGCAACCAAATGTCGGTAGAATCATGGACTCCTAGATATCCCAAAGTGCACCACTCATACACTAACGGACTTTTGGATTTGGGAGGTTTGGGTGGGCCAGGAGGGTTGAATGCACCTTCTTTCATACCCTAATGAACGGGCTCCTTGCGGAGTGTAGGCGGACTGGCCGGTGGGGTAGTGATGTGATAGTGAACTTCTCTGAAGAATTGGAGTAGATGTGGAGGGTCAAGGGGTTCACTAGGGAAGGGGTCGAAGGGATCAAAGAATGTGTGACCCCTCGAGCTGGGTTCCCATAGGTCACGATCCCACGTTTGGAATTCTTGAAGGTTTAGGTGGTCAGCTTCATGCACTGGGGTAGATGGGACGCTGGTCTCATATAGTAGATATGGTTCCTGCCTCGGGATAAAGGGAGTGAAGTTTGGCTTGGCCAGCATGGGGAGGAATAAGAGAATCTCCGTGGTGACACGACCCACGGTGCACATGGAGGTAATGGTCCCTAAGGCGGGGTGGGTGAAGCTACAGCTTGTAGGTTGATCGAAGCCTCGGGCCAACATACACGTCAACTTCAATTGCCAGTATAATCCTTTAATAAGGTCACCCAATGTATCAACATGGTGACTAGACCGGAATGTGGTATGGAATGACTTGACGGGCACTAATGGTAGTGTAGGGTCCATGGATGGGTAGCAAGGCGGTCTAGAGACCAAGCCTACCTTGAGCCAACTAAGTAGGGGCTCGGCGATGAATAGCTTTCCTGTTAGAAGCACGGGTGGCTCTAAAGGAGGTGGCTCCGAATAAGGATCGGAAGTAGGTGGCAAAGGAGCTCTAGGGGAAGGGTTCCCCGGCTGGGGTGGGGAAGGCCGTGGGTATAATGCCCTGGATTCTTATCGAATCTTCCAGATCCTTATCGGAGTGCTTTCGGATCACTTTTGTGGGTCCTGAGTTGAGTTTTATGATCCACGTGGGTTTTTCTCTCGTACAAGTTACGGAACCCTGTGGTGAGTTTATTTCTCAGTTCATCGACTCAAGGATGCTACAGTTGCGATGTACTCATTGAAAAGATCGTTTCGGCTATTTTTCCATAATTTTCTAAATTAGTAGATTTTTGGCATAAAAATCAGATTTTCAGAAATTAGGAAAATTCCTAATTTCTTTTCTTCTGTTTCTTTCCTTTTCCTCTCTCCTCCCTCATTTCTCACGTTTCCTTTCTCTCTCTTATTCTCTCTACTCTCTGGTCCTCTCGACGCGGGGCGCGCAACTGTGGCAAGCTGGCCGAGGTAGGGACGTGATGGAGTGAACCTGGAGCGTGATGGAGTGGCAGATTGATCATGGCGCGGTGCGATCCCTCGGTAGATTCAAAGCCGGCGCGGTTCATTGGTTTGACGGTTTTCGGTGTGGTTTAGTCACTTCGGCGCATGGAATCTTTGGTGGAGGTAGGGAGACGGACACTCTACTTCTCCGCTATATTACCTCGCTATTTCATGCCAAACGGTGCACATATGAGTGGGTTTCATTTAGTTTCAGGAAAAGCATCCTCGGGGGGTGTGCGTTGGGTTCGCCAAAAAATGGCGACAATTTTTGACTAGATTAGTTTCATTGTGACCCCCAACATGTTAGCATTCCAGATCTGCTATTGGTCGTCATTTGGGGCCAGTACAAGTCCGGGAACCCCGATGACCCAATTAGGGTCGATTCGATAGAATCGTCCATTTCTTACGATTTAGATGTTGCATGGACCCCTTCCGGCCTATGGAAGGTTGTTTTTGTCGATTAGGACTGTTTCCCCATCGTTTAGACGTGAACGGGGCGTGGAATGGCCGGATCCCGCCATTCCCATAGTTTTCCCGCCGTATCGTGCCAGCAGTCGTTTCAGAGACCGTCTCTTGTCTATGGCGGCCCAACGTTAGACCGCCATACTCCGTGGTGTGTCAGTTAGTTCAGGTCAGTTTAGGCTGGCAGCCTAAACTTAGACCGCCTCTTACCTCTGGCGCCCCTATGGTGGTGCGCCAAGCTCAATGGTTTCTCGATATTAATGTAAGTCGGTTCGAGTCTTAGCGGTCTTACGATAACCCGCTACTTGCTCTAGCGGCCCTTTCTTAGACCGCTATGGGTCGTTGACGTTAGTCAACGGGTTAAGTCGGTTTGGGTTGGCGGCCCAAGCTTTGACCACCAACGTGCTATAGCGCTCCTTCCTTAGACCGCTACGGTTCGTTTGACCGGGTCAAGATTCTAAGTCGGTTGGCCTTGGTGGCCCAACCTTCGAGCATTTCTTCCTTGTAGTGAGCCCTTCTTAGACCGCTACAGTCCGTTTGTCTTAGGTTAATGTTTTAGGGTGGTTAGTGTGGCGGTTCACTTTGAGATCGCCTAGTCCGTGTAGCGCGTCTATATTAGACGGCTTTTGGTGGTTTGACCTAATAGGCCAGTTCAGGGTTGACTATGTTTAGCGGCCTAATCCTTGACCACTACAGTCCCCTAGCGGCCCATTCTATGACCGCCAGCGTATGTTCCTCCGCTTATCTCCTGCGTGTCGTTTCCCGATGTGTTGGTTTCCATGTGCCTTGGCTTGACTTCGTGGTTTGCCCATTATCCCGTAGACGTCTGTTGATGTCCTATGAGGGCTATAACCATGTTATTAGATACCCAGGTGTAATTTTCTATTGGTTAGGTTTCTATACTACTTAAGAGTCATCGTTAGGTTCTGGTCAACCCGATGAGACCCAGTGGTTGACAAGTAACCGTGTGTGTGTCTCGACTATTCTGGATAGCTCGAGACAGTGGTTCTGGATGCTTAGAGGTACTGTCCTAAATCGATCTGCGTGTCCAGATGCGTTGAGGGTCTTGGTGCTCCCTCGGGTCTCAGTGTATCATTCTATACGGTCAAGTGGATCTGATGATCTAGTGTCATTTTCCTGTGACTTAAGATTAGGCTGATTGGCGGCTTGTCACCGCCGTTGTGTGACAATATTGACCCCGAGTCTTGTGACTTAAGGATCGTTGTGTTAGCAGTTCTAGTTATCCTATCCTGAGTCCGTTGGCGGTTTGGTGTACTGCCTTGGTGCTTCGCAGTACGTGTGGCCGTGCTTGCTTAGCATGTCTGTACTTTAGCACTCGTGTTTCAGAGTCTTTGTGTCTAGTGACCCTCCACTAGTCGTAGCCAAACAACCTCGAGTGTCAGCCCACCTGGGAGTAGGTGGTGGGGCAGTTCCCGAGATACACTTTGTAGGCTAGTTTCCGTGGGCTCCCTTGCCTTGCAGTAGCATCCTGCTGGGGGAGAAAACTAGTTAGAGGCTTGGCTCAAGACATTAAACTTGTGTGTGCACACGTGGTCAGGGGCGTTTTGGACGAACGCCGATGGGTGTGACCCTGACTAGTCACTCGTTACAGTAGTTCCTGGTTCAGTTCGGTGAGTATCTCAGTCTCCATCATTCTCGGCGTCCGTAGGGAGATACTTGTGGCATAGTGTAAGACGTTAGTGGATGCATCTGGCTGTTCTTCTAGTGAGGAGGTGCTTCCGTCACTTGGCGCGTGACCCTTGTGTTTCTCGGAGTCTGTGTTCCCCTTCCGAGTTGGTATGTTCTCAGCTTTGCCGAGGATAGCTTTGTGTTACGTGCATGACAATCTAGTCGTGTATGCTTTAGTGTTCCGTATCTGTCTAAGTCTTAGCTTAGGCCCGGTGTCGTGTCGACGGATTGGTAACTCCTGACTTTGTAAGTTCAGGGTTCACCTTTCTATTACTCTTCAGAGTAGTTTAGGGAGCCGTACTTCCTTCAGCATTCGTGTTTTGTCAGGTACGGCCTCTTTCTCTTCCTCTTTCTCTTGCCCTTTCCTTTTAGCTATCCTACTCCTGCTGTTACGGTTTTCTTTTACAGCTTTCTAGTTGTAGTTTAGCTTTTCTTGCTTTACTACTACTGCTATTTTAGTTGTTGTTCCGTGTTACTGAGTTATTTTTCAGTGGGGATCCACATGACCCCTACAGAGCCAGTGACATGAGGCTCACCTCTGCTTTTCAGGTGTGGTCGTCTCTGCTTCCTTGGGTTCCTGGTGTAATATCCTGGATTCTTATCGGATCTTTCGGATCCTTTTCGGAGAGTTTCGGATCGCTTTTGTAGGTCCTCAGTTGAGTTTTACGATCTGCATTGGTTTTTCTCTTGTACAAGTTACGGAACCCTGTGGTGAGTTTAATTCTCAGTTCATCGACTCGAGGACGCTACAGTTGCGATGTACTCTTTGAGAGGATCGTTTCGACCATTTTTTTATATTTTTCTGAATTAGTGGATTTTTGGCTTAAAATTTAGAATTTTCAAAAATTAGGAAAATTCCTAATTTCTTTTCCTATTTCCTTTCCCTCATTCGCGCGCGTCCCTCTCTCTCTCTCTCCCATTTTCTCTCCTCTCTCGCCCTTCCGGCTCCGACTGCAGACGGAGGAGGCATGGGCATGCAGTGGAGATGCTGTGGGACTGATCGGGTGCGCAATGGGGCGAGGATCGGACCGTTTCTTGCGCGATCCCAAACGGTGGATTCAAAGCCGACGGTCGAGCTCGCGATGAAATTTTTGACGCGGTTTAGTCACTACGGTGCGTGAAATCTTCGGTGGAGGTAGGAAGACAGATCACCTACTTCTCTTATGTGTTCCCTCGTAGTTTCATGCCGAACGGTGCGCATTCAAGTGGGTTTCGTTCAATTTCAAGTAAAGCATGCTCGGGGGGTGTGTGTCGGGTTCACCGAAAAACGGTGACGGTTTTTGACTAGATTAGTTTCATTGTGACCCCCAGCATGTCTGTATTCCATTTCCACTGATTTCGTGTTGATTGGTCGTCATTTGGGGCCGGTACAAGTCCGGGAACCCCTGTGACCCAATTAGGGTTGATTCGTTGGAATCGCCCGTTTCTTGCGATTTAGATGTTGCGTGGACCCCTTTCGGCCTGTGGAAGGTTAATTTTGTCGATTATGTTTGTTTCCCCTACGTTTAGACGCGTATGGGGCATGGAACGTCCAGATCCGGCCATTCCCATGGTTTTCCCGCCGTATTGTGTTGGCGGTCGTTTCAGAGACCGCTATAGGTCTCTGGGGGCCCCATGATGGACCGCCACACTCCATAGTGTGTCGGTTAGTTTTAGGTTGGCTGAGGTTGGCAGCCCAACCTCTGACTGCCACTTGCCTCTAGTGACCCTATGGGGGTGAGCCAAGGTTCATTTTTCCTCGATTCTAGTGTAAGTCAGTTCAGCTTAGCAATTTTACGATAGACCGCTACGCTTGCTGTAGCGGCCCTAGTCTCGACCGCTACGGTCCGTTGAATGAGTCAACGGGTGTATGTCGGTTCGAGTTGGCGACCCTAGTTCTGACCGCCAATGTGCTGTAGCGCGCCTTTCTTAGGCCACTACTATCCGTTTGACCGGGTCAATGTTTTATGTCGGTTAGCTGTGGCGGACCAACCTTTAACCGCCTCTTCGTTGTAGCACACCTTCCTTAGACTGCTACAGTCTGTTTGTCTTAGGTCAATGTTTTAGGGTAGTTAGTATGGCAGCTCATGTTTAGACCGCCTAGTCCGTGTAGTGCGTCTTTATTAGACCGCTATGGTGGTTTAACTGGGTAGGTCGGTTCGAGGGTTGAGTGAGTGTAGCGGCCATATCTTTGATCGTCACTGTCATCTCACGACCCAGTGTAAGACCGCTAGAGTCTTTGTCTCTCTGTGTGTAGCGGCTTCTTCCTTGACTGCTTGTGTTGCTTAGCGGCCGAGTGATGCACCGCTTGCGTCCCAAAGGATGGTTTACCGGTATTTTGGTTTCTTATTGTCCTGTCTTGACCTTATGGTTTGCCCACTGACCCGTGGATGTCTGTTGACGTCCTATGAGAGCTATGACCATGTTGTAAGGTAGCCAAGGGTGCTTGTGGATGAGGTCATGTTCTGTGAGTCGTTGTAAGGTTCTGGTCAACCCGGTGTGACCTAGTGGTTGACAAGTAACCTTGTGTGTGTCTCGACTATTCTGGATAGCTCGAGATAGTGGTTCTGGATGCCTTGAGATACTTTCTTACCTCGGTCTGTGTGTCCAGGTGTGCTGAGGGTCTTGGTGATTCCTCAGGTCTCCGTGAGTCATTTTATATGGATGTGTCGTTTCCTATGGCTTAGGATTAGACCGATTGGTGGCTTGTTCCGCCGTTACGCGACGATCTTGACTCTGAGTCGTGAGACTCAAGGATCATTGTATTAGCAGGTCTAGTTATCCTATCCTGAGTTTATTGGTAGTTTGGTGTGCTGCCTTGGTGCTTCGTAGTACGTGCGATAGTGCTTTCTCTGCCTATCTGTACCCCTGCACTCGTGTTTCCGAGTCTCTGTGTCTAGTGAGCCTCCACTAGTTGTAGCCTGACGACACGTTCCTGGTGTCAGCCCACCTGGGAGTGGTGGTTGAGGCAATTCCTGAGATACGATTTTTAGGCTAGTTTCCGTGGGCCCCTGCTTTACGGTAGCGTCCTGCTGGGGGGGGAAACTACCTAGAGGCCTGACTCTAGGCAAGAGACGGTGTGTGTACACGTGGTAAGGGGCTTTTGGACGAACGTCGACGGGCGTGACCCTGACTAGTCACTCGTTACTATAGTTCCTATTCTGATTCTGTGAGTATCTCAGTCTCTGTCGTTCTCAGCGTCCGTAGCGAGATACTTGTGGTGCAGTGTAAGACGTCAGTGAATGCATCTGGCTGTTCTTCTAGTGAGGAGGAGCTTCCGTCACGTGACACGTGAATTTCGAGTTTCTCATCCTTCGTGTCGTCACCTTTTCTGGGTTAGTCTGTTCTTGACTTTACCCCAGGTCGGCTCTCTGTTGCGTGCATGACAATCTAGTCGTGTATGCTTCGGTGTCTGTGTCTGTCTAAGTCTTTTCTAGGGCTTTTGTCTGGTTTCGTGGGCTTTAGCCTTTGGGCTAACGGTTGGTTGACGGATCGGTAACTCCTGACTTTGTGAGATCAGGGTTCGCCCTTTTGTCGTTGTTTGGAGTAGCTTAGGGAGCCGTGCCTTGCTCGGTAGCCGTGTTCTCATTCTTTACGGCTTGGTTTTTCCCTTTTCTTTTAGCTGCTTCTACTCCTTCTGTTACAGCATTGTTTTACACCTTTCTAGTTGTAGTTTAGCTTTTCCTGCTTTACTACTCCAGCTGTTTTAGCTATTTTTCCGTGTTACTGTGTGTTTTTCAGTGGGGATCTGCGTGACTCCTACTGAGCCAGTGACACGAGGCTCACCCCTGCTTTTCAGGTGTGGCGCTCTTCTTCCTTCACGGTTCCTGGTGTGGTGTGCTCGTAGTTTCCAGCGGTACATGCGTCAGGCTTCCCCCGACCTCAGTGTACGTCTTTCTTTCTGTTGGACTGTACTTGTATTTCTTTTGGATTGAACTCTGGTATAATTGTTAATTTTAACTGTTAATTAAAAAGTAATTTTTATTTTTTGCTACTTTAGCAAACCTGATTAATGAAATTTAATTACTTACTGTTATATCTGCGACTTCAATGTACTACATGACATTCATTTTATCCCTTCGGAGTTTTGCAGCTCTTGGGAGACTTCACGGGTTCCAAGCGGTATCGGGTCTACTCTGTAGTCCTATCGGGTATATCTGGTATCCAGAGTCCGGGTCATCACACCAGGTGTGGCGTGTTCGTAGTTGCCAGCAGTACCTGCATCGGGCTTCCCCCGACCTCAGTGTATGTTTTTATTTCTGTTGGACTGTACTTGTCTTACCTTTGGACTGGACTCTGGTATAATTGTTAATCTAAGCTGTTAATTAAAAAGTAATTTTATTTCTGCTATTTTAGCAAACCGATCTAATAAAATTTAATTACTTACTGTTATATCTGCGACTTCAATGTACTACACAATAATCCTTTTATCCCTTCGGAGCTTTACAGCCCTTGGGAGGCTTCACGGGTTCCAAGTGGTATCGGGTTTACTTGGTAGTCATATCAGGTATATCCGGTATCCGGAGTCCGGGTCGTCACAGGTGGTATCAGAGCGTTATTGTGTGAAGTACATGGGAATCCGAGATATTACAGTATCCAGAGTCCTGAAAGTTCAGTACATTCATTCGCTGACTTAGGTTTCACGATTCCTTGTCGCTTTGTTTTCCGTAAGTGGTCTTGTGCGTGGTGTCTTAGCACTGTGCGAGATGGTTTTGCTCTCGTCAGGGTGCGATGGGGCGTTCTTTTTCGTCGTGGTGTTTGTCTCGATCGTGCCGTACTTGGCAGAGTTCGCCGGTAGGCTTGAATCTGTAGTACATTGTTCGAGATCTTTTTGTGGTTTGTCTAGGTGGCTGGTGACTTTTCGAATTGGTGTGATGGACGTACATGTTCTTACGTTGTTTTGGTCATCCCAGCTTAAGTCTGTACAGCTCCTGAGGTCTTTCGCTTCTATTGAAGTGGCTGCTTTATTGCCTCGATTGAGAAGATGCTCAAGCGAACCTAGGATTTCCCTTCCTGGTGAGCTATTGTTAGTGAGATTGATGCTTCTCATCCCATTTGGTGGAGTCATTTCGAGGTGAGCATTGAAATTGCTATCCCGGTGAGACCTTTGTCCTGTGTCTACTTAAGTGTGGATTGTATTTATTCTGACCCAGATCTGCGCTTTGCTCGACGGCTGCTTGGCTTTAGACCTAATCTTTGTGTTGAGAGCCGTTGTGCACCGTGTTTTATCGTGCCGTGTTTAGAGGCCGATGTGTTTTGAAGGTTCAGTAATTATTTTAGGACGTAATGGTAAGGTGAGATTGGCCTTTCTTTGTGCTTTGTGCTGAAGCTAGTACTCTTCTTGATGTGCACTTAGCCGACTTGTGATCGGTTGCTCGCAGGATCAGTACTCGTGGCATGTTATATTGCAGTTCCATGAATTGCGATGGTGTCGAGTGTGTACTGAGATGCGGATGCCGAGGTATTTTCTGATGCCTGTGTGTGTTGTATGAGTGCGCAGCGGGAGCGTGTGGGCTGATAACCCTATGCTCCTCTGTATTTTTTTTCTTTGGTGTTATGTTCTCGGGAGGTGATCGTGGTCCTTGAGATGCGTTTTCCCGAGATTGTTGTCCTTGTTGTCGTGGGCCTTTTCTTGATAAGCTGCTCGACGCATGGCTAGTCCTTTGTAGTCGTGTGTTCAGCTCTTATCGTGCCTTGATGTAACTCAGCTTGCGGTTGTGTTCCGTGGTTCAATGTTCTGTACGGAGCCGGGATCCTGCAAGTGCTTTTGTTGTCGTTGTTGTCATTTTGTCATTGTTTCCTTGTGAATCTATCTTGGCACTGTGTGGATCGAAATCTTGTCATTTAGTTGTGTTGTACTCTTCTTTCTTGATAGAGTTAGCATGCGACTCGATCAGATGTAACGTCTGAGTGAGGACTGACTTGATTGTGCTTGTGGTCCAGTGCTGTCATCGGCGTCCTGTGTGCCAGGCTTTCGTGGTTGCTTATGGCATTGGAGCCAATGATGTTGTCGAGCTGTCAGCTGAGAGGACTATGCTTCCTAGTTTAAGTTGATGCTTGCCGTGTCTGTCGTTTTGTTTCCTCGGTTGCTGTTGTCGTGGCATGAGTTGTGTCTCTTTTCCTGTGAGACATAAGTGACGTTGCCTTGTTTCGGAGGTGTCAAACTTGTATTCACTTGTGTACTGGAGAGGGGAAATCTCGTCGCCCGTACGGAGAGGCCAAAAGAGGTCCAACCAGACCGAAAGAGGCCCAACTCCCCGAAGTGGTAGCCCCCAGGCCCGCTTAATATAAAGCCCAAAAATTCACTCGGTACAAGCGCTACCTTGGCGGCCTTCGGGTTTGGAAGTTTGAGCATCAGTTCGATCGGGAAAGCTACCTTGGAGCCCCTTATTCCATGTCCCGACCAAGCACTCATCGCTCGGGAGACCTCTCCTGGGCCAGTGCCTATCGCTCGGGATGACTGATGGAAGCTTATTGATCACAGCCATTGCGGGTCCCTTAATGGCTGGAAGCTCAAGAGGACAAGGGAAACCAAGAGTCTGCGTGCTATAAAGAGTCCACATGAAGGACGTAACCCCCCCCCTGAGACTCCTCCGCTTACAGGGATCAATCGCACAAACAGGCCACTATTTAAACTAGAACAACCCTACTACAGGTGGTAAGCAAGGCAAGAGCCAAAAAAATCCTGAGCAGGAACCACTTCACATTTTGGTGGAGAGGGATCTCGCGCTCCCATCATCCTCCTAACTCTTCCCTTTGCATCCGAGCTCTACTATTTTGCTGACTTAGGCATCGGAGGGTCTTCCCCGAGGTTCTCTCCCTAGGCACCTCTGACTCGTTTCCCTTCTTGCCGTTCACATTTCAAGGGTACGTGCACATCATCTCCCCTGCTCAGGAGCAGCGCGAGATAACCCATCTTCATCTGGCACCGTCTGTGGGAAACAAACAAAGAGCCATCATGGTGCGAAGGAATTCTGGTAGGAGGACTGCCGGTGACCTGGGGAAAGCCTTGGTGACGGAAGAAGGTGCACCTTCTCCCCCCACGGAGAACTCCCCGCCGAGCAACCACGCCAACGAGATACCTCCATCGGTGGCGGGGGAACAACTTCCCGGCGGGAGCACCGACGCCCTCCAAACCCTCAACGCAAAACTGGATGTCCTCGTTGTTGTGTCCCTGTGCCTTGATGATGTTTTGCTTCATGAGTTTTGATGATAGCAACACTATAAGTCACCACTTGAGAATGAATGACTGAAGACTGTTTTGATGATAGCTGAGTATAGCTGAGTCACTTCATGTGCCTGAATTGACTTCGTGTGCTTGATTGAATGTCACGGTTGCATATATATATATTTATGTACGTTTAACTGCTGGTCTAGGTCTGAGCATATATTGCACTTCTTGGCTTTAAACGTCTATGCATGCACGCAACCAGTTAAGTCGGTGCATTCAGATTATGTCTAAGGCTGGTGCATATATATCAGTAAGGTTGCCCAACAAACTCGGTGCATATCATCGTTCATGGGCATTCAGGTCTATGCATTCCATTCCTTATGCACGCAGCCTTAGCGAGTGTCAGGTCTGTGCGTTGTTTAGCTTGCATCTCCAAGTCTGTGCACTCTATCTGTGTTAGGTCGGTGCAACGCCTTCATGTGTTAGGTGCATCGGAGCAACCTCTGGTATTGCACGCTAATTAAGTCATGCATTGGTGCATATCTTCTCTATGCATCATTCACATTAGGTCAGTGCATTGGTCTACTAAGATGATACTCCATGGAGTTTCAGTCTAAGCAACTCACGTTGTTGCTAGTATTTAACCTAGTGCATTCCTCGTATGCTCCTGCTTAAACTCTGTGCATTGTTCATTTCTTGCCTTCACATGGTCGATGCATCTCATGCTGTGACACGTAATTGAGTCGGTGCATTTCTTCCTCCATGTGCATAAAGCTTGTGCATCTCTTTTTTATATACTGAAGTCATATGTGTGCATAGTTTTCTTATCTCTACTAAGATTGTGCACATTGGCAGGTACATATAGCAGAGTCAGTGCATTCGTATGCTGTGCGAGCAAATCTTCATACGGATGTGCTTCAAAATCAAAGAACTCCTTCTTATCAAGGGCGGGATTCTCAGCGCGAGCAGGTCAGTGCAGTGTCTGGTCTCAAGAAAATGAGCTCGGTGTGTGGTGCCCCAGAATTTATATAAATAATTTTTGAATTATAAGATAATTTTCTAGAATTTATAAAGGCCTAAATAAATTTATAAATGGATTGGTAGAATTATAAGTCATTATAAGGCCTAATTAGGGTAAAATAGTTAACCTAGCCTATCTAATTATTATCCAAAAGGTTTAAGGACCAAGCCCATTAAGTTTGGCCCATGATCTAGAAGGTTATTTAGATTATTTACGAATTTTTAAGGATAAAGACTAATTATCTAAGATAATTATATGGATAAATGAATAAAATAATTTTATTTATTTGAAACTCTACATACGTTGAATGTAACGGTCTAGCGCACGACCGTCACATGCTTGTAACGCATGGGTCTACGACCGTTACACTCTGTGAATTTCGTAAGTTGAATAACTTATAAAAAGATGGGAACTTGATGATCTTATCCACTATGGATCAACTTGGGAAGAGTTATAACATTACTAAGGACTCTTAGAGATCAGGTTTTAGCAGATTAAGGACTCTAGAATCGATCTAATCTTCAAACCCTAGCTAGAACCCAATAAATAGGACCTAGTTCTGAACCGCGCGACCCTTACTTTTGCTCGCGTGGAATCAAGGTAAGGAGTCATAGTATCGGGTAAGTTCTTTAGAGGAATTTGTTTACAATACTTTAGACTAACTACTCTCAAAATTTCACATCTTTAGGTCAAGAGGTCGTGGAGTTAGAGCCCAAGGAAGTTGCTGAATTATCACAGGAAGTACAATGATCAAAGAGTAGCACCTAGCACCAAATTCGAAGGTTAAAGGTCTTAGAAGAGGTAGGTCATCTCATGAACGGAAAAAACATCATGATAGGACTAAAAGCCCTCTGATTTGACTAAATTCCATGCATCTTAGATCCTCAATTTCATGTTTTCATAGTTCCATGTATTTCATACATTTCTTAGCCTCAAATAGAAATAAAAGAAGTTATCTTGTCTATTCACTAGAACCCATGCATATAGATAGCCTATACTTCGTTATCATGCCTAGAATAGACATGGTATTTGATTTAGACATGATGTGAGTGATCTCCTAGGTTTCATATCATTTTCTGTCAGCAGATACTGTAACGCACCCTAATAGGACCGTCACACTCAAGTAACGGCCATACGATGGACCGTCACAGTCCCTGGTTGCCTATTGATTTCTTTGTTGACTCTGACGCATCTATGTAGGAGCGTTACATTCTGTAACGGTTGCTCAATAGACCGTCACACTCCCTGTGACACGCCTTGGCTAGACCGTCAGGTGCCTGTGTACTGTCAACTCAAGACAGATTGGAAACTTGCCAGATTTAATTATTATTATGCCTTGATGCGGGACGGGACCGAAATGGGCTAAGACCTACGAATGCAACAAGTGCAGCCAGCACTCGCACGCCAAAGGTAAGCCGGGCGGCTGACCTCCGTGCCGTTCCTCCGGGTGGAGGCGTCTCTCAACAAGAAATCCAAGCCCACAGCCGTCCTTATGAGGGAAGCGTAGGGATCTCAGCGGCTAAGGAACCGCCGTGCGCCTATGGGAATCGAGTCCGAGCTCGGCGCTCGACTAGGGCCACGGAATGGGTGCTCAACTCTCAATCACGCGGTGAATAGCAAGCTAGCTAGGATCCTACGCGCTCACGCGACATATAGAATAGTATACTAGTAAAGCAGAGTAACAGAGTAGGAGCGTCACGCGTACCTCCACGCCTAGGCGTGGGGAAGAAACCCCGCCGAGAACAATAACCCCGATACACATGACAAACAATAATACACATCCAGACAAAATGCCCACTCCTCACAGGGAGATAACAGGCTACAACAATAGACTTCGGGGCTGCCGATGCACGGGCTGACGGGCGGCACTCGTTGAAGGGGTGGCCGCGAGGAGGACCCGTGCGGCAGTCGGCAGATTCGCAGCAACGCGCGACTCGGCGGCGAACGCTCCCACGGCTTGGTCCGGTGTCTGATTGAGGCGCCGTCAGCGAGGGCGCGTAGCTGGGTCACGGAAGGAAGCCTCGGCTAAAGGGGGCGCTCAGATTCGCACCGAGGTGGCCGTGAAGTCACCTGCAAGTCGTGACTGGTTTCCTGCACACAGAACAGCGCGCTCGCGCGGTAAAACTGATAACTTGTTGCTCCAGGAGACGAACGGGGCGCCGCTTGAGGGAGGACGTCGGGGAGGCAGGGCAGTAGGCCCCGACTGAAGGGCTCGGTCAGATCAGGTCGAGGTTGGCCGGGAGAGCCTCTGGAAGTCGTTGCTGGTTCGGGGGTCGGATTGCACAGGTTGATCTGCGCGGCCCCACGAGATTTGAGGCCACGCTCAGCACCGACGTCAAAATGAGGCGTGGTCGGCGGCGTTGGAAAGAGGACGACGATAGGTATGATCTCTGAAGAGACCAGCTCCAAACTCGCAGTTCTCCGCTCTGGGGAATTTTCGCAAGAGGGCGGGCAGAACCTGGCTCGCAGAGAGAGAGGGTCCTGCGTGAGCTCACGAAGAAAATCGCCACGGGTGGTGCCGACCTCGGATCGAGACGAAACCAAAGCCCACGCGTTGCCGACTCGTAGAAGTACCTCCAGAAAAAAGGAGAGGACCAGATCCGACCGGAACCGGATGAGGGCGCCGCTGCAACTCGGGATAGAAATCTGACGAGCAGATTCGAGCACTTGTGAAGGAGATGAGGGAAGATAGAACCTCGGCGTCGCACCGAGGGATGGGGAGTCACACCCCGGGGTTGATCCCGTCGCAGGATCAAGGGAGGAAGAACGGGCGCAGCCACCAAGGAGTCATGCTCACTAATAATTCTTCATCAACTTTTTAAAGAAAATAATACAAGCTTTTATATGGGGAGGGGAGATGCTAGGATGAAACCCTAGCCAAGAGGGGGAAAGGGGGGGTGCGCACATGGCAAGGGGGAAAGGGGGGGGGGGTGCGCACATGGCAAGGGGGAAAGGGGGGGGGGTGCGCACATTGTCTAGGGGGAAAGGGGGGGACGCACAACTGCTAGATTCTAGGAGGGAATTGTGGGAAGGGGGCGGCCAAAGGAGGAGGGGGGGTGGTCGGATGGGGAAGGGAAAGGGGGGTGTGCGCACTCCACTCCTACAAAGTAGGAGTGGGGGCGGCTGCCACCTTCTCCTCTTGGAGGAGAGGAAAGGTGCGCCCAAAACCCTAGCCCTAGGAGGTGGGGGCGCAAATCCCAAGGTGGGCTAAGCATGGGAGTGGGCGGCCAGCCCAAATGGGCTAGTGATTGAACCAAAGAAGTGGCCCAATAGCCCTATCTCTCACCTAAAGCACAAAAATGACCCAACTAAAGCCTAATTGGCCCCAACTGGCCTACAAAGGTCCACAATAACAATAAAAGTGTCCACGCAGGGACTAAACCAAGGCCCATCATGGCCTAAAGCATAAAATAACTAAAGATAACTCTGCTCGTCCGCCAAGTGATCGCCGAGCCAAAGGGATGCAGGCGAGATCCGTGTACTCCGTCGTGAAGTGTGGCGCGTGTCCCCACCAATTCTCCCCGAGTGGGAAGAACTCGACCCTGTCGAGTAAGGGTCCTGGTCGCTCCAGTAGCGCTCCAGCAAATCCAGGTCGATCCTCTCTAGCTCTCCACGTGTGATCCAGGTGTCGTCTGTCGCGGGGCATCCTCTCCAACGCACTAGGAAGCGCTGGTAGGCTCCGCTCCTAGTAATAGTTACCTGCTCATCCAGTATACAATCTATATATTCGCGTTTCTGTAATGTGGCTGGAAGAGGTGGACGCTCAGTAGGTGTAGCACTCTCAACAGGAGGGGAGGGCTCAAGAGGCTCACTGGGAATCACCGCGGGATCCCGATATGCCACCAGATCTGAGACATTGAACGTCGAACAGATCCCATAGTCGACTGGCAGCTCAATCTCATATGCATTCGACCCAATTCGCTTCAAGACTCGAAAGGGTCCAGCACCGTGGGCCTGGAGTTTCTTCACGGCCCCCGAAGGAAACTGTTCAGGTCTGACCCTGATCATGACGTACTCTCCCTCTCGGAACTCACGGGTGTGCCGATGCGCATCAGCTAACTCCTCATAACGTGCGTTACTGGCCTCAAGGTGGTGATGATGCAGACTCCGAATAAGATGGGTAGACTCATATCTACGTGAATGTAGAGGAGGTCCTGGACATCCAAACACAGACCTAGCATGCCTATGACTCCTACATGATTGGACAACACGGGGAGGACCTGGACAACCAAAGTTGTATCTATCATGCATATGTGTCCTACTAAATGTGGTAGACTCATGGGGACTAGATTGCCCAAACTCACTCATGACATTACCCCTATATGATGAGGGACATGGAGAAACATGAGAGTGAGATATGTGACCCTGGCCTCCGAAACTCTGGCGTCTGGAAGTATGCAAGGTGAGGTGTTGGCTAGCAGGTTTGGATAGGGTGTGATGATAGACCTTCTCGACAAGGTGGGGAAAAGAATACGATTCGAGAGGCTCACTAGGGAGGGGATCGAATGGGTCAAAGAAATGATGACCCCTCCCGACAGGTCCCTTCACTATACTTGCCCATGTGCGACATTCGCCCAAGTGCAGATGATCACCGTCAGGCGCTCTAATGTATGGGGCAAGAGGCTCATGAGGATGGCAAGGAAGGCAAGACTCCACCCTCGGGACCGTGATACCATAAGAGGGGACAAAATCAACCTCCACGGGTATGGGAAAGAATAAAAGGACCTCGGAGGTGATATGTCCTATGGTGTAGACCGAGGTAATAGACCCCAAAGCAGGGAGTGTAAAGCAATGACTATAGGGTTGGTCAGACCCTAAGGTCAACATATATGTCAACTCCCATTGACAATCTAAACTCCTAAGGAAGCCCTTCACATTTTCAAGAAAGCAGAAGGACCGAAAAGTGGTGTGAAAGGAGTCAAGGGGTACAATTGGGAGGGCTGGTCCCATGGGTGTATAGCAAGGAATGGAGACATCTAGAAGTGGACCCTCCCTTAGCCAGCTAGCTAAAGACTCTCCAATGATCAGCTCACCCTCGGAGTGTAAGAATGGCTCTATATGAGGGTCTAAGGGTGAAGCATCTCTCTCAGGAATGGAAACAGAGTCCTCTATGATGTGGATGGGATCACTCCCTAACTCCTCAACCTCAGCTAAGTACTCCTCAGCCAACTCCTGTTCAGCAACGTAAGTCACTGGAACAAACCCGGGTGGGGCATCCGCCGAACGTGTGTCCTCCAAGATAGGGGAACGTGAAGGACACTGGTCAGAGAACCAGACATTCCCACTACAGGGGGCCACAGGGGCGGGCTCTGGGGGAGGTGGCAGGCGTGAGCCTGGAGGCGGAGCGGACTGTGAGCTAGGGGAAATCGGTGATCCCATAGGAGTACCCATCCTTTCTAGTTTCTCCCTAAAGAGTTGCAGGAGTTCTGCGAGGGGGAGATCTCTCAAGTTAGGGGCATTCGGGGAGACTTGCTGGTAATCATGAGATTTAGTCTCGGGCCTAGACTCACACACAGGTGGCACCTTGCTCCTCCAACTATGATGTGCTCGGTTGGGGGTAAGAGGTGATGGGCGTTGCGGAGGTTGAGCCCTTAGAGTGGCCTTAGACTGATCGAGGGAGATAGGAGGAGTGGTAGTGCTCCTCGGGCTATGGGTCTCTGAGTAGGAGGCGAAGCGTTGGGGAGCGTAGATCTTCCTAAGTTCTACCTTCATCTCCTCCCATGAGTGTATGGGCTCTTGCCTCCAACCTGCCCTAAGACCTACTATGTGATCCCACACTTCCCTAGCTTGAGGTGAAAGTTGACCCTTGGCAATGTTGACTCTCTCGGAACCATATATCCAATTCTTCTCAAAGTATTTTCCCATGGTAGCCTCCCACTTTAGATAGGCTCTAGGGCTCGATCCATCAAAGCGAAGGTCCCCATCTACAATGATGTCCAGGCATAGAGGGTCGGTCGGACCCTTGTGGAGGATGTAAGGAGTAGCCATGATGAAGCACCTGAGGACTCTAACTACACATGCACGCCCTAGGACTAAGGAAGGGACATGTAGGACAACTAAGGGATGGGACTAGACACGACCCAAAATGGAGAAGGAAACTGGGGAAGAATACGGACTCAAATGCAACTAAAACAAACCTAATGACTCACATGACCTAAGACCCCAATTTGTTAGAACAAACTGGTTCCCTAAGCTCTGATACCAATTTGATGCGGGACGGGACCGAAATGGGCTAAGACCTACGAATGCAACAAGTGCGGCCAGCACTCGCACGCCAAAGGTAAGCCGGGCGGCTGACCTCCGTGCCGTTCCTCCGGGTGGAGGCGTCTCTCAACAAGAAATCCAAGCCCACAGCCGTCCCTATGAGGGAAGCGTAGGGATCTCAGCGGCTAAGGAACCGCCGTGCGCCTATGGGAATCGAGTCCGAGCTCGGCGCTCGACTAGGGCCACGGAATGGGTGCTCAACTCTCAATCACGCGGTGAATAGCAAGCTAGCTAGGATCCTACACGCTCACGCGACATATAGAATAGTATACTAGTAAAGCAGAGTAACAGAGTAGGAGCGCCGCGCATACCTCCACGCCTAGGTGTGGGGAAGAAACCCCGGCCGAGAACAACAACCCCGATACACATGACAAACAATAATACACATCCAGCCAAAATGCCCACTCCTCACAGGGAGATAACAGGCTACAACAATAGACTTTGGGGCTGCCGATGCACGGGCTGACGGGCGGCACTCGTTGAAGTGGTGGCCGCGAGGAGGACCCGTGCGGCAGTCGGCAGATTCGCAGCAACGCGCGACTCGGCGGCGAATGCTCCCACGGCTTGGTCCGGTGTCTGATTGAGGCGCCGTCAGCGAGGGCGCGTAGCTGGGTCACGGGAGGAAGCCTCGGCTAAAGGGGGCGCTCAGATTCGCACCGAGGTGGCCGTGAAGTCACCTGCAAGTCGTGACTGGTTTCCTGCACACAGAACAGCGCGCTCGCGCGGTAAAACTGATAACTTGTTGCTCCAGGAGACGAACGGGGCGCCGCTTGAGGGAGGACGTCGGGGAGGCAGGGCAGTAGGCCCCGACCGACGGGCTCGGTCAGATCTGGTCGAGGTTGGCCGGGAGAGCCTCTGCAAGTCGTTGCTGGTTTGGGGGTCGGATTGCACAGGTTGATCTGCGCGGCCCCACGAGATTTGACGCCACACTCAGCACCGACGTCAAAACGAGACGTGGTCGGCTGCGTTGGAAAGAGGACGATGAGAGGTATGATCCCTGAAGAGACCAGCTCCAAACTCGCAGTTTTCCGCTCTGGGGAATTTTCGTAAGAGGGCGGGCAGAACCTGGCTCGCAGAGAGAGAGGGTCCTGCATGAGCTCACGAAGAAAATCGCCACGGGTGGTGCCGACCTCTGATCGAGACGAAACCAAAGCCCACGCGTTGCTGACTCGTAGAAGTACCTCCATAAAAAAGGAGAGGACCAGATCCGACAGGAACCGGATGGGGGCGCCGCTGCAACTCGGGATAGAAATCTGACGAGCAGATTCGAGCACTTGTGAAGGAGATGAGGGAAGATAGAACCTCGGTGTCGCACCGAGGGATGGAGAGTCACACCCCGGGGTTGATCCCGTCGCAGGATCAAGGGAGGAAGAACGGGCGCAGCCACCAAGGAGTCATGCTCACTAATAATTCTTCATCAACTTTTCAAAGAAAATAATACAAGCTTTTATATGGGGAGGGGAGATGCTAGGATGAAACCCTAGCCAAGAGGGGGAAAGGGGGGGTGCGCACATGGCAAGGGGGAAAGGGGGGGGTGCGCACATTGTCTAGGGGGAAAGGGGGGGACGCACAACTCCTAGATTCTAGGAGGGAATTGTGGGAAGGGGGCGGCCAAAGGAGGAGGGGGGGTGGTCGGATGGGGAAGGGAAAGGGGGGGTGTGCGCACTCCACTCCTACAAAGTAGGAGTGGGGGCGGCTGCCACCTTCTCCTCTTGGAGGAGAGGAAAGGTGCGCCCAAAACCCTAGCCCTAGGAGGTGGGGGCACAAATCCCAAGGTGGGCTAAGCATGGGAGTGGGCGGCCAGCCCAAATGGGCTAGTGATTGAACCAAAGAAGTGGCCCAATAGCCCTCTCTCTCACCTAAAGCACAAAAATGACCCAACTAAAGCCTAATTGGCCCCAACTGGCCTACAAAGGTCCACAATAACAATAAAAGTGTCCACGCAGGGACTAAACCAAGGCCCATCATGGCCTAAAGCATAAAATAACTAAAGATAACTCTGCTCGTCCGCCAAGTGATCGCCAAGCCAAAGGGATGCAGGCGAGATCCGTGTACTCCGTCGTGAAGTGTGGCGCGTGTCCCCACCATGCCTAGTTACCTAAGTATGTGCCATGTACTTCTGCCAGAATGAATATAATGGTCAACATACCGGAGTATGTGCCATGTACTTATAAAAATGACTCTATTGATAGAGAATGAATATATATATATTGATTCTCTATCAATAGAGTCATTTTTATAAGTACATGGCACATACTCCGGTATGTTGACCATTAGTTCACATTTTTCACTATAGGAACATATTCTTGGACATGAGGACCTCTCTATTGGATATTCCTTCCAATGGACTAGGAAATCTTGTTTCAAGGCCTCCATAATTCCGCGAGTCTGGGATTCCCACTAGAACGCCGAGTTGGTTGTACCATTAAAGCCCATTAACTTGAATACACTATCATTCTTTTCTGGATCTAGTAATGTAACGACCTTACATTGGACCGTCAGAATCACGTAACGGCCCATTGCATGACCGTCACACTTCTCTGAGTCTATTTTAATAGTTCTGGACTCTGATCATTGTAACGGCCCTCTACTGGAGCGTCACATGATGTAACGGCCCAGAGAATGACCGTCACATTGCTTAAGTACTTAACCCAAGGTTTGACCCAAGGGTTGATATTCCAAAGGTTCTAGATGAACTAATGATAGTCTAGAACTTATAATATTAATCAAGAAACTTAATATAAGGATTGGAACGAGAAAAGAATGTACCGTTATGCTGTCAATTTATTTTATGAGCATAACCTTGTTTAATGTCATTTTTGAATTCCTCATATTCAAATTGAAGCGTTCATACATTGATTTTCATTATTTGATATTGCTATATTCTTTGTCATACTTTATTATCATGCATGGTAAGAGCTTGATTTATACTTGAAGATACGATCAAGCACTGATTGTGTTCAAGGGCTCTATGCTAGTCCCCTCGGCTGATTGTTAGAAATATACTATTTTATAAACCATGGGGTATGATGCTACTCGCGTCGCATTGCACTGGGAGTACTTTCTGTATAAATAAGTGAATTATCCACGGCTCGTGAAGTGAAAAATCACAATGCGATGCAGCATGATCAAGTTATTGTACATGACTTTCTTGCTCGATATTCCACAGAAATTCACGAAGCACTTGCTCATAAGCATAAGATGCTGGGTGTTGATTATGTGACTTGATAGTGCATTCTTGTTACATTCTTGTTCATGAAAAGGCCAATATCATGTTCTTGTTATATTCTTGATAAGTTCATTCTTCCTCACTCTATCTTACATGATTATCTCGTTACTATGGTTTAATCGCGTGATCATCGCATTGCATGATTTTGCCTTATTTCTTTAGAGCAAAATATTAATCACTTTAATAGTGCTTTCATGTTGATGCGAAGATACCTACTGGGCAAGTGTGCTTATTACCTATTTATGAATATTTTTTTCTAGAGATGGAAGTAGTTCAGATTCGGATTCGGGCTATACTAGTGGCGGGTCCGGAAGTGAGTGAAAGTCTTGTAAAGCTACGAGCGAAGACTTGAAGTCTATAATGTTTAGATTGAGTCAATGTAATTTTATTATTTCTTGAGTCTAGTAGAATGAAAGGTGATTATTGTAAAGGAATACTTTGATCATTTATGAAATAAAGTTGGAGTTTGATTAAATTCTGTGCAATTGCATTTATGTGTGTGATTGTCTCGTGCTCTGGTCGGTCTTGCTTGCAAGAGGCTTACCATGCCAGCTGTTCACGTTTCTCGAGTGAGTCTTCCGCTGTAATAGAGGCTCGGGGCGTGACCATTAAGTTGGTATCAGAGCCTAAGTCTCAGGACTTAGGGAAAGCAATCATGTCATAGGATAAGTCCAAGGTTTAAGGACCCCTACCTATGAACTAAGGAAGAAATTCCATACCCATGTGAGAATTTGGATAGAGCCCGGGATAAGATAATTAATTAGCTTTAAGGTTGATTTTCATGAGAAATAACAAGTTGTTATTTTTCTCTCTCAGGTACCCTATTTTAGAAATGGATCATCGCGTAGATTGGGACGGTATGCAACAAACGGTTGCCGGCCTCACTCAGGCATTGCAAACTATAGCACAAGGTGGGGCAGGGGCAAGGGCTGGTGACCTACATCGCAACTTCCGGAGTCTAAATCCTCCACGATTCTATG
This sequence comes from Amorphophallus konjac, assembly GCA_022559845.1. Taxonomy (NCBI): domain Eukaryota; kingdom Viridiplantae; phylum Streptophyta; class Magnoliopsida; order Alismatales; family Araceae; genus Amorphophallus; species Amorphophallus konjac. The sequence continues at coordinate 277,267,882 of CM040122.1, forward strand.
GATCTTCAAATCCCGATGAGGCAGAAAATTGGATCGATGAGATGAATAGGATATTTGATGTTATTCAATGCACTGATCAGGAGAAGGTGCGTCTAGCAACATTTCAACTAAATAAAGATGCCCGTACATGGTGGAAGTCAGTTCCGGCACCTCCGGCCGATGCACCTCATACATGGGATGATTTTCTTACTTTATTCCGTACCAAGTACTTTTCCGAGCATGTAAAGGAAAGGAAAGCCATGGAGTTCGCCTCCCTTAAACAAGGGATGATGTCGGTGGCAGAGTATGAACTACAATTCTCAAGGTTAGCACCGTACGCATCACATCTAATCAATACTGATTTATTGAAGGCAAATCGGTTTATGGACGGGTTACGGCTCGGCTTCATTCAGCAGCTCGGGACCCAAAACATCCGTACCTATGCGGAGATGGTTCAACGAGCATATTTGTGTGAAAGGACCTTAGTAAAGGTCGAGAAGTTAAAAGGGGAAGGAGAAGAGTCTAGCTAATGTTTTGATCGGCGTCATAAGAAGGAGAAATTTAGTATCACGGAACTCTACCAAAGCCGTGATAATAAGAAAATATCTTGGAGTGGGAACGGTGGAAGTTCCCACAAGTAAAAGAAAGTCAAGGAAGAGAAGGAACAGGCCGTCACGGCTTGCACTTTCTATGAGAAATTCGGCCATTCGGCTGAGGAGTGTTGGAAGCGCCTCAGCGCTTGTTTACGTTGTGGGAGCAGGGAGCATCGCATGCCGGATTGCCCCCTTATGAAGGACCAGTCATCTGGAGGACGCAAGAGGCAGGCTCGCCTCATTGCCGTTCTAGATGAAGAGGAAGCGCCCAGGGATGATGGACTTATGGAAGGTACTCTTCAAATTTGTTCTCGTCCTGCATTTGTGCTATTTGATATTGGTGCCTCTCATTCTTTTATTTCCACTACCTTTGTAAAAACGTTGTCAATTGCATCAGTCCCCTTACCTTCAGACCTTGCTATTACTACACCTTTAGGATCTAGAACCAAGCACACCGAGTATTATCCTAATAGCGAAGTGATAGTAGAAGGTCACAATCTCCCCGCAAACCTCGTGTGCCTTGATATGAAAGGTTATGATGCCATTTTAGGGGTGGATTGGCTTGTAGACCACGATGCTTATATCAATTGTCGAAATAGGATAATATCCTTTCGAAAACCTGGTCTTCTAAGATTTTCTTTTCTTGGCATCAAATACAAGAAGCATCCTACCATTATATCTTCTCTTCACTCTTGCAAGCTTATCTCGCAAGGATGTGAAGCTTTTCTTGCTTCAGTCATTATCACCGAACCTAAGGAAATTGTCCTAGCAAACATTCCTATTGCAAATCAGTTCCCAGACGTGTTCCCATCTGAACTACCTAGTTTACCGCCCGAGAGGGAAGTAAACATTACCGTTGAACTCATCCCAGGAGCAGCACCTATTTTTATATCCCCTTACAGGATGTCCCCCACAGAACTCAAGGAACTGAAAAGGCAGTTGCAGGAATTACTAGACAAGGGTTTCATCAGACCTAGCACATCCCCTTGGGGTGCGCTGATTTTATTTGTCAAGAAGAAGGATGGTTCTCTCAGGCTATGCATCGATTACCGGCGACTGAATCAGCTGACAATTAAAAACAAGTATCCATTGCCACGTATTGATGAGCTCTTCGATCAACTTTCGGGAGTAGAATATTTTTCTAAGATTGACCTCAGATCAGGTTATCATCAGCTTAGAATCAAAGAAGAGGACACTTATAAATCGGCTTTTCGAAGTCGTTATGGCCACTATGAATTCGTGGTAATGCCATTTGGGTTAACTAATGTCCCAGTAGCATTTATGCAACTTATGAACAGTGTCTTCCAGCCATACCTGGATCAATTCATTGTCGTCTTCATCGATGATATCCCGATATACTCCAAGACAAAAGAAGAACATGAAACACATCTAAGGATAGCTTTACAAACACTTAGAGAACACAAGCTTTATGCCAAACTCAATAAGTGTGAATTCTGGATCGAGGAAGTCTCATTCCTAGGCCACATTATTTCAAAAGAAGGTATTGTTGTGGATCCTTCTAAGGTAGAAGCTGTCAAGAATTGGAGTCGGCCTACGACTGTGTCTGAAGTAAGGAGCTTTCTGGGTCTAGCTGGTTATTATAGAAGATTCATTAAGGACTTCTCAAAGATAGCAGTTCCTTTAACTAGACTCACTAGAAAAGAAAATCCTTTTGTCTGGTCAGAGGAATGTGAGAAGAATTTCCAAACTCTTAAGAATCATCTTACAACAGCCCCTGTTTTGTCACTACCAATGGAGGGTGGTGGATTCGAAGTGTATACGGACGCGTCTGGCATTGGCTTAGGATGCGTTCTCATGCAAAATGGAAAGGTAATCTGTTATTCTTCAAGACAACTGAAACGGCACGAGGAAAACTATCATGTGCATGATTGAGAATTGGCAGCAGTTATTTTCACCTTGAAAATTTGGCGTCATTATCTTTATGGAGAAAAGTTTACAGTCTACTCAGACCACAAGAGCTTGAAATACTTATTTTCTCAAAAAGAGCTTAACATGAGGCAGAGGAGGTGGTTAGAATACCTCAAAAACTTTGATTTTGCTATTCAGTATCATCCTGGCAAAGCTAATGCTGTAGCAGATGCACTCAGCAGAAGACCAATGGGTATGCTATCAAGTCTTATGATTAGTGTAACCAACCTAGTGCCTCAATTTGCTCAATTGAACTTAGATATTGACATAAAGGAAGAAGATTGTTTCATAGCTAATATTTGAGCTCAACCTACATTAATAGAGGACTTGGTCAAGTTGCAAGATGATGATCCTATATTACTGGAAATTAAGGCCAATGTTGAACAAAGGCCGGATTTTTCTATTTCCAATGACGGAAGATTATTATTTAAGGGCCGAATATGTATTCCAGATCACGAGGCTACGAAGAAACTAATCCTAGATGAAGCACATAAGTCCAAGTACTCCATTCATCCAGGAGGTACAAAGATGTATCAAGATCTGAAAAGAAGTTTCTGGTGGCCCAGTATGAAGAGACAGATAGCTGATTTCGTGTCTCGTTGTCTAACCTGCCAACAAGTTAAAGCTGAACATTTTAGACCCGCAGGTAAATGACATCCCTTGGATATTCCCGAATGGAAATGGGAGAGTATAGGGATGGACTTCATTATGGGTTTACCTAAGACCAGAGGAGGACACGATGGCATATGGGTAATCATAGACCGATTGACTAAATCCGCACACTTCATACCAATAAAGAGTCGATGGTCTATGGATATTCTAGCAGCATTATACATAAAGGAAATTGTCAAATTACATGGTGTCCCTGCCTCTATTGTATCTGATAGAGATCCACGATTCACATCACAATTTTGGAAGAGACTACAACATTCACTAGGGACTAGATTGAATTTCAGCATAGCCTTTCATCCACAAACTGATGGTCAGACGGAAAGAACAAATCAGGTGGTAGAAGATATGCTCAGAGCATGTGCTATCGATTTTGGAGGTAATTGGCATGATCACTTGCCTTTGGTAGAATTTTCATATAATAACAGTTATCAGGCTAGCATACAAATGGCACCTTTTGAAGCTCTATATGCTAAAAGTTATCGATCACCAATATGTTGGAATGAAATAGGGGAAAAGTAATTTTTAGGCCTCGACCTTATCAGGGATTCTACGGAGAAAATAAAGCTCATTCAAGAGAGAATGAAAATGGCACAAGATAGGTAAAAGTCCTATGCCGACAATCGAAGACATGACTTGGAGTTTCAGGTAGGAGATCATGTATATTTGAAAGTTTCTCCAGGTCGTGGTATTCAAAGATTTGGCATTAAAGGAAAGCTAACTCCAAGGTTCATTGGCCCCTTTGAAATTCTTGAAAGGGTCGGTGAAGTGGCTTATAGATTGGCTTTACCTCCACAATTTGGAGGAGTTCATGACGTATTTCACGTCTCCATGCTGAAGAAGTACGTATACGATCCTGACCATATTATCACTTATGACAATCTAGAGATTCAGAAGGATATGACATATGAGCAAACGCCAATAAAGATTCTGGATCGGGAAGTGTGTCAATTAAGGAATAAAGTTATTCCTATTGTCAAGATCTAATGGAAGAAAACATGGCCATATGAAGCAACATGGGAAACAGAGGAATCTATGCATAGAAGATTTCTAGAATTATTCAACTGTAAGTACAATCTCCGTAATCCATGTATTGAATTTGGGGACCAAATTCTTCTAAGTGGGGGAGGGTGTAGTGCCCTAGAATTTATATAAATAATTTTTGAATTATAAGATATCTTTCTAGAATTTATAAAGGCCTAAATAAATTTATAAATGGATTGGTAGAATTATAAGTCATTATAAGGCCCAATTAGGTTAAAATAGTTAACCTAGCCTATCAAATTATTATCCAAAAGGTTTAAGGACCAAGCCCATTAAGTTTGGCCCATGATCTAGAAGGTTATTTAGCTTATTTACGGATTTTTAAGGATAAAGACTAATTATCTAAGATAATTATATGGATAAATGAATAAAAGAATTTTATTTATTTGAAACTCTATATACGTTGAACGTAACGGTCTAGCGCATGACCGTCACATGCTTGTAACGCATGGGTCTACGACCGTTACACTCTGTGAATTCCGTAAGTTGAAAAACTTATAAAAAGATGGGAACTTGATGATCTTAGCCACTAGGGATCAACTTGGGAAGAGTTATAACATTACTAAGGACTCTTAGAGATCAGGTTTTAGTAGATTAAGGACTCTATAATCGATCTAATCTTCAAACCCTAGCTAGAACCCTATAAATATGACCTAGTTCTGAACTACACGACCCTTACTTTTGCTCGCGTGGAATCAAGGTAAGGAGTCATAATCTCCAGTAAGTTCTTTAGAGGAATTTGTTTACAATACTTTATACTAACTACTCTCAAAATTCCACATCTTTAGGTCAAGAGGTCATGGAGTTAGAGCCCAAGGAAGTTGCTGAATTATCATAGGAAGTACAAGGATCAAAGAGTAGCACCTAGCACCAAATTCGAAGGTTAAAGGTCTTAGAAGAGGTAGGTCATCTCATGAATGGCAAAAACATCTTGATAGGACTAAAAGCCCTCTGATTTGACTGAATTTCATACATCTTAGATCCTCAATTTAATGTTTTCATACTTCCATGCATTTCATACATTTCTTAGCCTTAAATAGAAATAAAAGAAGTTATCTTGTCTATTCACTAGAACCCATGCATATAGATAGCCTATACTTCGTTATCATGCCTAGAATAGACATGGTATTTGATTTAGACATGATGTGAGTGATCTCTTAGGTTTCATATCATTTTCTATCAGCAGATACTGTAACGCACCCTAGTAGGACCGTCACACTCAAGTAACGGCCATACGATGGACCGTCACAGTCCCTGGTTGCCTATTGATTTCTTTGTTGACTCTAACGCATCTATGTAGGAGCGTTACATTCTGTAACGGTTGCTCAATAGACCGTCACACTCCTTGTGAAGTGCCTTGGCTAGACCGTCAGGTGCCTGTGTACTGTCAACTCAAGATAGATTGGAAACCTACCAGATTTAATTATTATTATGCCTAGTTACCTAAGTTTTAACCTGATTACGTGACTTTGAGATTATTTAATCATTCATGATAGGTATTGCATGTTTTGGTATCTCACTATTGCTTTAAGTTATGTTAATTCCATGAGCCCAAAACTCTATAGTTTTGTAATTAGAAACATGATTTTGAATGATGTATTGATAGAACTTTTATCATGATTTCACATCGATATATATATATATATATATATATATATTCATTCTCTATCAATAGAGTCATTTCTATAAGTACATGGCACATACTCCGGTATGTTGACCATTAGTTCACATTTTTCACTATAGGAACATATTCTTGGACATGAGGACCTCGTTATTGGATATTCCTTCCAATGGATTAGGAAATCTTGTTTTAAGGCCTCCGTAATTCTCCGCGAGCCTGGGATTCCCACTAGGACGCCGAGTTGGTTGTACCATTAAAGCCCATTAACTAGAATACACTATCGTTGTTTTCTGGATCTAGTAATGTAACGGCCTTACATTGGACCGTCAGAATCACGTAACGGCCCATTGCATGACCGTCACACTTCTCTGAGTCTATTTTAATAGTTCTGGACTCTGATCATTGTAACGGCCCTCTACTGGAGCGTCACATGATGTAACGGCCCAGAGAATGACCGTCACATTGCTTAAGTACTTAACCCAAGGTTTGACCCAAGGGTTGATATTCCAAAGGTTCTAGATGAACTAATGATAGTCTAGAACTTATAATATTAATCAAGAAACTTAATATAAGGATTGGAAAGAGAAAAGAATGTACTATTATGCTGTCAATTTATTTTATGAGCATAACCTTGTTTAATGTCATTTTTGAATTTCTCATATTCAAATTGAAGCGTTCATACATTGATTTTCATTATTTGATATTGTTATATTCTTGGCCATACTTTATTATCATGCGTGGCAGATTTATACTTGAAGATGCGATCGAGCACTGATTGTGTTCAAGGGCTCTATGCTATTCCCCTCGGCTGATTGTCGCAAACATACTATTTTATAAACAATGGGGTATGATGCTACTGGCGTCGCATTGCGTTGGGAGTACATTCTTTATAAATAAGTGAATTATCCACGGCTCGTGAAGTGAAAAATCACAACGCGATGCAGCAAGATCAAGTTCTTGTACATGACTTTCTTGCTCGATATTCCACAGAAATTCACGAAGCACTTGCTCATAAGCATAAGGTGCTGGGTGTTGATTATGTGGCTTGATAGTGCATTCTTGTTACATTTTTATATAATGAACAGGCCAATATCATATTCTTGTTATATTCTTGATAAGTTCATTCTTGCTCACTCTATCTTACATGATTATCTCGTTACTATAGTTTAATCGCGTGATCATCGCATTGCATGATTTTTCCTTATTTCTTTAGAGCAAAAATATTAATCACTTTAATAGTGCTTTCATGTTGATGCGAAGATACCTACTGGGCAAGTGTGCTCATTACCTATTTACCAATATTTTTTTCAGGAGATGGAAGTAGTTCAGATTCAGATTCGGGCTATACTAGTGGCGGGTCCGGAAGTGAGTGAAAGTCTTGTAAAGCTACAAGCGAAGACTTAGGAAGTCTATAATGTTTAGATTGAGTCAATGTAATTTTCTTATTTCTTGAGTCTAGTAGAATGAAAGGTGATTATTGTAAAGGAATACTTTGATCATTTATGAAATAAAGTTGGAGTTTGATTAAATTCTATGCAATTACATTTATGTGTGTGATTGTCTCGTGCTCTGGTCATTCTTGCTTGCAAGAGGCTTACCATGCCGGCTGTTCACGTTTCTCGAGCGAGTCTTCCGCTATAATAGAGGCTCGGGGCGTGACACGGTGTGACTATTGAGGATACTCGGTGCAACGTGTGACTTCAGAAGAAGCTAGTCAGTGCAAACCATTCCTCAGGACATGAATCAAAGTAGGTGCAAGACCCTGTTCCGAGAAAACAACCTCGGTGCAATCATTTCCTGTACGAGAAGCTTATGGAACTTGTGCACGCAAGTGATCAAGCCAGGGAAGCCATAGTTCGAGCAACATATGTGCACCTGAGTATCTGACTTATAAGGAACCGAAGAATAAAAGCATAAGAGAACAACAGAACAATCAATTGGCACGTGATCCTAGGGTGATCTTCATTAGAAGGAGCCGCCACGTGGGGTCCCAATCGTTCAAATTCTGACACATGGCAAGACTCTCCTGAAGCTTCCAGGCGAGAGTGTTCCCTCCACAAGCCTAGGGTATGAGCTCGTGACCTCAGTCTGAAGGAGTATATAAGTCATCCTTCTGCTAGTCGAGAAGGATCCACTGGGGGGAGATCAAGAAGAACTGTTGGGGAGCAGAAGAAGAGAAGAATAGAGGAAAAGAATAGGAGAGTTCAAACGAGAGAAAAAGAGAGAGTAGCAGAGAAACGAAGAAGAAGAAGAAGAAGTACACAAAAAGAGAGAGAGATCGATAGTTGAGAAGAGAAGGAGACAAGCTTCATCTGAAGATTAGTCCCCACTAGAATGAGGATCAAATCCTATCCAGTCAGCTCCTTGAGAGCCACATCTGTGCTTTAGTGTTTACAACTTTAAGTCGCTGTCATTTCCCGTTTCTTGTTTTCCTTTTTATCTTTATTTCAAGCTGTTTGTCAGCAGAGCAAGCTGTGTTGCTCAGCTGTAGCAGAGGAGGATTCCTCTGAATGGTTAAGCTGTAAGCCCCAGCGGTTGCAGAGGTGTGGTATCCTCTGGACGGCTAAGCTGTATTGCCCAGCGGAAGCAAGCTGTGATGCTCAGCGGATGTAGGTAAGCTGTGAGGCCCAGCTGTTAAGCTGTGTATCAGTGGGAAGCCACACTCTGGTTGGAGTGTGGGGTGGACGTAGGTCTGCGGACTGAACCACCTTAAAACTTCTATGTGCATTGTGGTCTGATTGATTCTCACGATTTTGCTTGATGAATGCTTAGGTGTGATTATTCTATTTTTCAATCTAGTGAGTGTTTGTATTGCACACTGCACATTTGTTTCTGGTCTCAAGTGAGTTGGGTGATTTTGGGCTTGTTCATAGTTCTTCTCTGCAGTATTCAAAAATTCATTTCTTCCGTCTTCCTCTCGTCATTTGGAGAAGAGCACCCAGTTTAGTCTAGGCACTTGTTCATACAGCTTCCGCATCTGTGCCTTTCCACTGGCTTTTATTTGGACGCAATTTTCAATAGGGGATTCATTCAACCCCCCTTCTGAATCTGTGCCTAGCACCGCTTCTGTTTGTATCAGAGCCCCCATAGGCTCCTTCAATTGGTATCAGAGCATACCATCCGCACCCATCAGTTGGTATCGGAGTAGGTCTCTGTGCATTCAGATCTAACGATCTACAGAGGATCCTGCTGTTTAAGGTGCTACTCCTGTTACTGTCTGTTTGGTTTTGATCGAGAGATTTTGGTGCATTCATCTATGATTGCTTTATGTGCTAAGGCTGTGTTTTTTTTCTATCTTTCGATATGCCTCGTCCTTGCATCTTTGATGGTTCTAACTTCAGCAAGTGGTTGGGAGGTCTCTGTGTCTACATGAATTCCATTGACCTGAGTTTATAGAAACTCATATCGAAAGGCCCTCATAAGTTGCCCTGAAATGAGACCAAGTGGTCCAGTGAGGACAGATCGAAGAACCACGAGAATATCACAGTTCTAAATATTCTAAGAGATGCAGTGAATGCTGATAAATTTCCTTTTGTTCTTAGGTGTACGTCGGGAAAGGAAATCTTGGACAGGATAACTGCTGCAAATGAGGAGGAAGAGGATAAATGCTTGATGGCCAACCGGAGAAATGATGATGATGATACTCCTTCTCAGGTAAGCTCCAGATCTGATGAACCCTCGTTTGATGAATTGGTTGGAATGTATGAAGAACTGTCAAAAGTATCCAAGAAAATGAAATCTGAGAATAAAAGGCTAAAGAAAAAGATTGAACAACGCGAATCTGAAATCATTTGTGAAAATTGTTCTGTGATAAAACAATCTTATGATATGTGTCTGCTAGATGTTCGAAATTTTAAGGAACAAAATGTCTCTTTAAAAGTTGAGAATCAAACATGCTTGAATAAAATATCCGAACTGGAGAATTAGCTGAATGAAGAGAATGATGAACATCTAATGAGAATGCAAGAATCAAATAAAGTTAACTCTGAAATAAATAAATTGAAACTAGTGAATGAAGAACTTCAAAAGAGGAATGAAAATCTTGAAGCTAGAATAAAGGAATTCAACATGGAAGCCTCACACGTCTCATCTAAGCAATCTGATTACAACAAATGCCTTCTTCTCAAAGAACGCAATGAGGAACTATACAACAAAAATGAATGGCTTATAAAGTTGATTACCTCTCTTAAAGAATAAAATCAATATTTGTTGAATGAGAAAATTAAAGTTGAACAAAGAGAGGACGAACTGATTGAAAGACTGGAGTCTACATCCAGCAGCGAAGAAATTGAGAAGCTAACCAAAGAGAACAAGGAACTGAAAGAATAAAATAAAAAACTCGTGGTCCTAAATACGGTTATTTCAGAGAGGCTTCTAGCTATCGAGAGAGAAAGGTGTGATAATAAGGAAATTCAAGCTAAAAAACTTGAGGAGGAAAACAATGAATTGAAGCTGAAATTGAAAAGTTAAAATGATTAAACACGGGTATGTCCGAAAAACTTCTCACCTTAGAAAAAGGAAAAATTGCTTGCAATGAAGAGGCAAAAAATTTGAGCAATCTGGAACAAGAGATTGAAAAGTATAAAACTGCAAACAAAGTACTAAGTGAATGCGTTAACTGCAGTGAACAGGAGATAGCCAGTTATGAACTTCACATTGCCTCTTTGGAAACTAAAATTCATAATCTGGAAAACTCAGCATCTGAGTCTATTGAAAATAATGGAAAAATGAAAACTGTCATGAAAGGTGAGGATGATAATTCAAGAATGGGGATAAGTTGCTATCCTAACGTTAAGGAAACCATTAGAAACCAACCGTACACCACTTTCGTGCAAAACTCTGATGTTGCTGGAAACACAAATCAATCCCCAAAACAAAATAAAAATCAGAAATCACCTTCATCATCTGTATTCCAATTTAAGGCTTAGAGAAATGAAAAATAGACAAATGTCTTGAAAAAGGGTAAACAACTGAAAAAGAATGGTTACATGAATAAAGTCAAGGTTGTCCCTGCCTGTAATGTTAACTCTACTAGTACTGTGGAATCTGATAGCTTAATACATGCTGCACAATAGTCCCCTACTCATTCGCATGCACATGAAAAGGATGGTTCTTGTCATTATTATGGCAAGGTAGGCCACGTAATGGATGATTGTAGATTATTGATAGAAGATGAGCATGCAAGAAAACCATTGCATTCTAGAAATTAATTTGGTAGAAACCATGCTACTAGGAAGTCTGGTGCATATTGTCGTTACTGTGACAGGCATGGTCATCTCATGAATGCATGTTTCATCATGAAATTTGATGATAGGATGCATGCTAGATATTCTGTAAATCATCATGGTTCTAAAAGAAACAAGTCTGCTTTGAACCAGCATATCATTTGCTTCAACTGTAACAAACCTGGTCACAAGGCCATTGAGTGCTGGTCAAGGTCTACTTGGGGTGAAAATGGTTCTAAAGGTAAGCACTTTAAATGCTTCAAGTGTGGGAAGCATGGCCATACAGTCGAGGACTGTTGGCATGTTCAGGAAAATTTCAGCAATCCATATTCTGTCAAATTCTGTGCAAAATGACCTGGGGAACTTTCATGCTTTAACTGTGGTAAGCAATGTCACAAATCTGATGAATGTTGGCTGGTTAAAAACAAGAAACAAAATGTCCATGTAAACAACAAAACATTTCATGCTCAGGTTCATAGGTCTCATGCTGTTGTTGATATGGATCATAGGATAAGAAAATCTACTGTTTCATGTAGATATTGTGGAAAATTAGGTCACGTCATGGCCAATTGTTATCTGATGGATTTTGATGACAATGTCGCTAAGAAACTATTTATAACTCCTATAAGGGCTAACACAGGACCCAAGGCTGCTTGGGTTCCTGCAAGATCAGAATGATTATTTTGCTGCAGGTGTGCCTTGGAATGGATAAAGAAGGGTCAACAAACCAAGACACTCAAAAATTGAAAGACCCCATGATCCTGCTCTTCAGGTCTGTTCTGATCACTTACTTCAAATTCTGTCATCTAAAATTGTGAGTTTGAAAGGTTTGAATATCATGTTGATTCGGTCTGGGCTGAATTGAAATCATCGGAAAATTTGAACTGTACATAATGGTTATGGTAATCTCCTCTTGATTGAATTGCATGTTTGTTTTAAGAGGTTTCACCATAAAACCATGTGTTACGCTTTCTTTATATACCATGCACTTAGTCAGGGGGAGATTGACTATTTTCACCTAATCTTCATGCTGCTCATATGTAGATTTATTACATATTGCATCTAGACAGGGGGAGCATTCCTGCTTCATCCCTTCTTCACCTCTTGAACTCTTTCTATCTAGCAATCTGATCCACTCTCTGCATTTAGGTGGTTCATCTAAATTCTCTGCTGTCTCTACTTGCTTAGCTGATCTGTCTGCATTCTAGACTCAGCTACTGAAATTGATTCTGCTCTGCATATATTTGATGATCTTCTATCCTGTCGTTATTTGCTCTACCAGCTTATACCTATCCAGTACCTGCATCCTTTCAAGCTGGTCTGATTAATCTGGTTCTTGTTCATGTTGACGTGTTTTCTTACTCCTTCTTACCGACCGGCTTAAAAGATGTCTTCTATTCCTTATGAGAAAATAAATGGATGGTAGAAGGGGGACAGAAGTATGTAAACAAGTGTGATCGCCACCAAGGTGCCTAATGTGATTGACACACCGTACCTTGGAAAGAGGGAGAGGCACTCGCTAGGTGTGCAGCGCTGGGAGTATGTACGGCTCAGGATGAACCACCTGTAAGGATGAGCGGCCGCACGATAGGCCGTTGAAAGGCGTTGCAAAGGATGCGGGATAAAGAACTTTTGGAAGATGAATGGCTCTATCACGACCGCAAGATGAAGCAGAACGGCCCAGGTTACACCGCAGTCTCCGTGAACGGCTAGTTAAGAACCGCACAACACCACCACGCCAGAAGTTGCAAAAGGGTCCAACCTCCACCATTTCTGTCCGGGCAGTGAATCGCTGACCTGCGAAATTGAGTGTAGAACACAACAAAGAAACCCAGATTAGAACTATAGAGTGTAGTAAATGCAAACATGAAAGGAAATAGATGTAACTAAGTGAAGTGGTGGATACCTGAAGAGTTTTAAACCCCTGGGGGCGTCAAAAACGTGGGAGTGTGTGTGAATGATAGTGCAGGCAATGAAAACGTGGGAGAATGGATGTGTAGAAACAAACATGCAATGAGAAGAAAATGAGACTATCCAGAATGCAAAAGGACTCAAAACGGAAGTTACTTCCTGGACCGGAGGCCTATATGGACATAGAAGGCCTCCCTCCCTGGTCGTAGGTCGCTCAAGGATTCGGCAGGGCTTCGCCGTCGACCAAAAATACCCCCCCCCTTCAAAGGTAGCCTTTAGGGTCTATTTATAGAACACCTAAAGTCCTAGCTCGAAATTAGGGTTTAGAAGCATTTTCAGGTCAATATTATCAAATAAAAATCATAGATAATCGAATTATCTCTTATCCAGTCAAAACGGTAATCAAAATGGTTCAGTATCCACGGAGAAAATGACGGGAGAAGTTAGGGATAAAACCACGGATAGAGAGAGAAAATCTGTTGAAATTCAGGAATCGAACGGATGAATGGTCTTACGACAGACCGTTCAACGGGATGTGCAGCCATGTCCTGGCCGTCCAACCCTGTCTGTAGATTTTCAAATAAAACATAAATATTATCCAACTATCCATTGAACTGACCGAAATCTTCATCGTTGGACTCTCATAGATGAACGGCTAATAGTAGACCTTTCATCTACAAGGGCGGCCAGGAGGCAACCGCTCAACCCTGTCGGTGGAAAATCAAAATAGATAAGATAATTAGATAATTATCTGAAAACCAGCGACGTTAGGACTCTAGAGAGATAGACGACTCAGATGCTACCGCACAATGGTCTTATGCGGCTATGTCTAGGCCGTATATATGCTTGTCGGTGATAATTCAGAAAATCAGCAAAATATCCCATAAATACATGAACGGCCCAGTATTAACCGCACAAATCGTTATACAGCTGGAGGTTGACCGCACATGTACATGGGTGCTTGGAATTCATAGAAAAGCTCGATTAATCAAAATCAAGGTCCATTAAGCCCTGAATCAACTCGGACCTAACCAGGGAGGGAGGCTACCCATAAAATAAGCCCAAGACGTGCCAGAAAATAGCCCGGGGAGTGATGGACAACTCGAGGCATCAATAAATGGGAGTAAAAGAAATGACTCAACTTATCGATAAAAAATGGGTGTTAACAGATGCCCCTCCTTAACGTCCTCTTTGCAGGGGAGCGAGCGGAGGTGAATCGAAAGTGACATGGAACATGGAGATGAAACGGAAATGAAGCGGAGTGGACCGAAAAAGCGGGCGTTAAGGTAAAACGACACCCGTTTCTACCAACAAGCGACAGGAATTCTCTGGAAAACTCTGAACCAAACGCAAGGAATGATTAAACCAAAAGCGACACCAGTCTGGAGGAACTAAACTAAACGAAATGAAACAAATCGACAAGACCAGCCTCATGGGGGACACAATCCCACGGTCCAATGAGGAGGCCAAAAGCAGGTAGTAAAAGTAATGAAACGGGCTAAAACTCCAGACGGGGACCTCTTAATCAACCAAACCAAGCGAATTGACCAAAGGGAACCTTCCAACTCAAAGTGGAATTAGTTCCTCTTACTCAAGCACTGAACGCACATCAACCATCACTGACGGGACATTTTACAGGTAAACCATGGGTCATGAAAGCTCAAAAGATGCGTATGATGCATGCTGGGCTAAAATAAAAGAAATCGTTAAAAAAAATGCAAAGAAAGATTAAAATATAAAATACTCGAGAATAATATTACTAAGTTGGGAAAATCAGAGTCAAGATACCGTCCGCAATCACAGCGTACAGGATAGAACCGTCCTCCCTATGACATCCCAACCTAACGACATATCCGAAGATTAAACACATGAACCTGGATCATCATTATTTTTGTTAAAGGGGAACATCAGATCTTGGAATACGTAGATAACCAACTGGTTCTCGAGATAATATAACATAATACCATATAGTAATGTAATAAGGGATGCAGGGATAGAAGGCCATACCTGACTTACCTGAGTAGGTGAAACGGCAAGTTTTTGGATTTTCTTTTTTCAGATTTTCTTTTGGATTTTCATGAATAAGATAAACAAGATAAACATAGCGGAAGATAACACAATGATTAACTGAACGATAAACAACATGACATGACATGACGATCAAACGAAGGCAAACAAGCACATATGCAAGGGCATGAACCAACAACATGCATGCATGAACACGGTGTGACAAGATAACAATGTGGCAGGACAACACACGGTTGGGACAAGAACATGACGGATAACATACATGGTTGGAACAATACATGGAACATGGAAGGACGACTATCAATATATGCAAGACAACTAACAACATGTGGTGAGAAACAACACAACAAGTGTGACAACACGGTGGGACATAGACACGAGACAAAGATACGATGGGACAAAAGACATGACAAAACATGTTCTTCAATCGAAATCCAAGATCAGAATGAAGCAGAACTGCCAGGTTCATAATCGTGAGGCAAAACCCTCTCATATAGATATGATCATGCAAACACAAGCTGAGAAGGACACAAGCTTCAGAATAGATCAAGAGATATGATTGAAGAAGAAAAGAACAGACCACAAGATGTGAACAAGAGGTAGAGCACAAAATATGGGACAAGGAATGAATGAATACTCGCAACCTGCACACTTAACACATAGATTACATATCTGTCCTCAAGATAAAAACATGTAAAATAAATATTTTCTGATTTTCTGGATTTTTTGGATTTTGAACATATTTGATTTTTGGAGGTTTTTTTTACAATATTTGATCTTTTTTTTGATTTTTGACATATTTGATTTTTTTTTATTTTTAAAAATATCTGAATTTTTAGATTTTTTTTTGACAATAGCAATCCGCAGCACCTAAGAACGAGCTCAAACTACTGGCCAGGGATCGCCGTCCCTCCCCTCTCATTAAAGGCTTCCCTTGAGTAGGGCGTGCATGTGATGGTAGCTCATCACAACCAACTGTCTCTAAAGAACGGTGCCCCTACTAAGGTCATACCCGGGATACCACCCAGCCTAAGAGGGAGAAGCGGAAGAAGAATTGGAGACAAGTTTTGTGCAGGATGGTAGATATCAAGGCTCGAATTCCTTCCAGGACACTACCACTCAAAGAGTGGGTCTGTTGCGCCGGGACTTTGTGTCTTTAATTTTTAGACCCATATTTATCAGGCACGCATGTGACCGGGCTCATGACGTCCCGCGGGGAACTGTACTGCCACTCTTGCCATGCCTTTGATTCATAATTTTACATTTTGATCCGTTTTCTCATTTTGGTAGCCCTTATCGGCTAGATAGAGCGTGAAAGCTTAACTTTTGAGGGTCAAGACTACCCCTATTTGAGACCTCTCTCGTATTGGGGAGCGCCTAGGTTGGTCATCTTATCCATCAATCTCTTGCCCCTGCACTTGGCCGAGTAGAGAAAAGAAAAGGCCTTCGTGCATACCCAAAGTATGGCCAAAGCAGCAACAGTGTTGCTCAAAGGAATCGGCTATGGCTCGCCGTGAAGTGTGTGAAAAATCCATACTCATAGGTCACCCTCAGCAATTGGGGAAAGAAACTAGACTCCCAGTGCGAAGTTATCACCAGCCTAAGGATGCTGCAGAAGCGAACTCATTTGACTAAGCTTAACTAAGCAAATTTCTAAAAGTCACTTAACCATGTTGAGGAATAGCATTATAAGCATGTGTAGAAATAATAAGAGTAATAGCAATGATTACATATTCTTGCACAAAATAAAAATACCTTTGCAAATCGGTGGAGTGATCTTGACCATCGAGCTTTGTGGAGTGCGAGCTTTATTTTCCTTGCTTGACAGGACAAAAGGGAGAGGATAGCAAAGAGATTGAAAGATTCCTTGACATGGAGGAGCGATAGACACCAAACTAGACGAAGGAGGATAAAAAGGAAGAGAGACGAGGGCTAGAACTCCCTCGTTAAGGCACAGGGACCCTGATAACAAGGAACCAAATACAGAAGAAACCAGATTACCTGAGATCAAGGCAGGCTAAAGCCTCGAAAATAACAAGAAAAAGGGTAAGAATCCCGAAAGGGTGAGGAGGAAAGAACAGAAAGATGACAAAAGGATAACTGCAAAGACAAGGAAGAAGGAAAATGATCATCCGACATGGTCGGAGAAAAGAAATAGCAATCACCTGCCAGAGGTGGGGAAGAAAATGTATGAACACCCGGCAAAGTCGGGGAAAAGAAATGGAAACCACCCGACAAAGTTAGGGAAAAATTAGAAAAACCACCCGACGAGGTCGGGGAAAAGAATTGGAAACCACTCGACAAAGTCGAGGAAAAATAAGAAAAACCACCCGACGAGGTCGGGGAAAAAGGATAAAAAGCAGTGAAATTTGGACGTGGCCGGGGAGGAAAACTATAAGATGCCCCTGGATCAGGGGAAGAGGAGGGCATAGGCCGAGGCCTAAAATGGTGAGAATATGAGAAGATGGTAGAAATAAGGTCAGGTGGCGGAAGGTACACCACCCAAGGATAGGAACTGAGCAGAAGAAAAGATGAATGTACTAAAGAAGGAGAGGAGGAAGTGGACCCCCGAATGCACAATTGACGGCCCTTGAACTTATGCCGCCGCCTCTTCTTGGCTGAAATCTTCTTGAAACAACTCCGCCTGGCGCGGACTCGGGCATTTGGGCTTCTTAATATGTAATACTTTGTCAGATAACGGGCCCACCTAGCAGACAACCTGGCCTGGTCGTGAATATGCAGCTTCATTGGGACGGTTTCCCCTAGTTGTGCAGTGCTAACCTCAGAAGGGCATTCCAGAACAGTTAACTCCCTGGGATGAACATCAGGAAACAGTGGAGTTTTATCAGTTGGCACTAGAACCTGGAGCTTTGGCATCTCCACTTGGCAGTTGGGTATGAAGCATAACTCCCTTGTTAGAAGCGCAGGACGGAACTGAGGGAGGGTGATGCGCGGCGTTGACGTGGCCGCCTCACCAATAAACCGAGGGAGATTGCATAGGATGTGTAGAATGCCCCTGGTCAATCTCGAGGACACGACCAATTGCCCCTTGAATGCTAAATTCATTAGACTTCTGGCAGCCGTGTGGGTTAGCACCATCCGGGCAGAAAACTCTTCTAGGGTAGTGAACGGAATAGCAATCATGCGAGAGGTGATAACAATATTAATAGTGAATTCTTCGGCGAGCAAAGAGATTGCCACCGGCTTCGCTTTTGAAGAAACTGGAACTAGTGCACAGGAACTCTTCTTGGCAACCATCTTTATAGCAAATGTAGGCTCCTTGTCCCTAGAACAGCCAGGGACCAGGACTCGGACCGGCATGCGGCAAATGAAATCTTGAAGGTTACGATGCACAGTCAAAACCTGGCTTGGCTCCTTTTCTCCCTGGGGACTAGACCCGAGGGGCACCAAAGGTAGCACGTACCTGCTCCGCAAAGTGGGAAGTGGTAGAGGGAGGTTAGAAGGAGGATGTTTGAAGGGTGCGGGTGACGATGGTGCAAGTGATGGGGAAATGATGACGATGATGGGCATGGGTGGAGGTAAAGGCAAAACTGGAGGTGTGGGTTTAGGCTCGGCCTGCTCGGGCTCAGAGGATGATGGCGAAAGGGGGAGTGAAAGAAGTGGTGGCGGTAGTGGCAAAGGTGATGAGGGTGGCAAAGGGGGTGACGTTGTTAATGGGGATGGTGAAGGCAATGGGGATAATGGAGGTAAAGGTAGGGGTGGAGAACTTGGAGGAGAGGAAGGTAGTGGCTGAGTGGGGGAAGTGGCGGGCGGTGGCGCTATTCGGCGTATCTTTACAACACGTTGAGAGGCATTGGGGATAGGTGTGGTGGTGGAAACGGAGGGTGAAAGAGAAGCTGCCTGAGTGAAGGTTGGGGTAGGTAAATGTGGTGGAGGAGATCTGATGGAGGAAGAAGTGGGTAACGAAGCAGGTATCTTATCAACGGAGGAAACACCAGGGTGCCCCTGGTCTCGAAGTGAAGACGGTTGCCTAGGCAGCACGGCTTGCTACTGCTGCTGCTTGCTGCTGAGATCTGAAATAACTTTATGTATGATAGCCCAATCAATCATCTTCTTATCTTCCAAACTATAAACAAGTTCCCGGAACTCGAGGCAGTCCTCAATCAAATGCCCCTGTTGACGATGGAATTCACAGGAATGGAGCAAATTCTCGACCGCGGGTCGGCAAGGCACAACCGGAGGGAGTTGCAACGCATGGGTGGCCATCAAAGCCCTGAAAACGTTTGTAAAAGATTCTGGCAACGAAGAGTGAGAAGCCCGCTTCGGGTAAGGTGGATGCTGAGGGGTATGAAAAGGTAATGGTAATGGTAGCGAAGGTTGCGTAGGTGAAGGGGATTGCGTAGGTGAAGGCGGAGGGCCAAAATGATGTGGAGGCGTGGAGGGAGTGGGAATATAGTGGACGGCATCCACCCGCTCTAGGTGTGATGTTTCTTTGACCGGAAGTGTAGAGGTGTGGGGGGATGAAATAGCGGAGGGCTGACTCGTGGAGGGTTGACATGTGGAGGAGTATATGGAGGTATAAGGGTGTGTGGGGGAGGAAGGCTGACTCATGGAAGGATATGTAGTGGAGGGTTGACTCATGGTGGGTGGGGAAGAAAAGGGGTATGTGGAAGGTGAGGGTGGAGAAGACTCATGGTCAAAGGAAACTAGGAGTTGTTAGCTAATGAAACGGGCTCGACTGTAAAGTTGTTGCCATGAAATGATATCATTCAGGGCTAAGATGCATCTGAGCTCGGGCGTTGCATTATAAATAACCATCTTGATCTGCTCACCCTCTGGAATATGCCTCGGGACTTGCGTGGCCATGTGACGCCAGCGGTCGGCAAAGGTTGAGAATTCCTCATCGAGCTTCATATTCTCTTGGGCCAGATCAACCATAGAATATCTGGGCCCAACCTGGTCTTGGTACTGCTGAATAAATCATGCTTGGGTGGCTTGAAAATCCATCATCTGCTCTTGCGACAATGTGAAGAACCAATCATTGGCCGAGCCCTCAAAAGATAGGCCAAACAAATAGGCCATCAAGCGTTGATCATGCTGGAACTGGGCCGACTCACACAGGAAATCCTTCAAATGGATGTAGGGGTCACCAATTCCACCATAACGACGATATGTAGGAATCTGTGAACGTGGTGGAAGATGAAGACCCTGAAAGGTAAATGGGATATCCAAAGAAGTCTGAGGATTGATTCGGCGTTGCAATTCATCAAGCTGGCGTTGGGCCTGAGTGAACATCTCCTCGGTAGGAAGAGTCTGAGAAGGGTATGGGTCAGCCTGAGCAAGAGATTGTGAATTTAAACCAGGATAATGATGATGGGCCGGATAAGGGGATCCAACCTGAGAAGAAGGAAAGCCCATTCCGGGAATGGAGGAATGCATGGGCTTGGAAGAATCGTGTATGTAGGAATGAGGATTGATTGGACTAGCAGCAGCACGGGCGGGATAAGAAGGCATGTTTAAAGTCTAGGGTCCAACGGAGGAATAAGGAGATGGGCCCGCATGGGAAGAGAAATCCACGCGGGGATAAGAAGATGGAGAGGTACAGGAATAAGGTACAGGGGAGAAGTGCTCCATGGGAAAAATGGAGACTTTACACAGTGGATCTCAAATGAATACAAGGAGAGAAATGACTCTAAGACAAATGCAACTAAATGGGGACACACAAAGATGAACTAGACCTAATGAGCCTAATCTGACAAAGAGATGCAAATGATGACACAGCAACATGTAATGGAGGGGAGAGATGAGTAAAGAATCAACAAATTAACCACCCAAGTTGTAAATGATGCATGAAGATTTTATAAGTTCCTCTTTAGGACCTTAGTGGATTAATTAAAATGTGAATTCACTCAACCACAAGGTACCTAAAGAGGGTGGGGGACGGGAAACTGGCAGACTTTAAGGGACTCTCTCTCTCTCTCATGAATGCAGACCCTAGACTGGGGGGTGGTACGGTACAACCTGCTCGGCGTCCGTGTGGGAATCCACGGCTCACGGGGACTTACGGAGGCCCTCGGCAAGGTCCCCTAGTCGACTCCAAGGAGTATGGAGGAAGGAGGAAACCCTACCTCGATAGGAATGCAACTGATGTGAATGAAATGCATGAACCTTATGCGCACCTGAGTGCATGCAAAGTCTAGCCTAGAAACTAGCGAATAATGATCGACCAAATATGTAAGAGGTGAAAGCAAGTATACAACAATGATATAAGAGCAGGGGGAGATCAGTAATCGGCACCAAGTATCATGAAAATCATATAACGTGGCAATGAAAGGGAAGCACGGGTGCACTGTAGCATGACAAGGACGGTCTCTGTAAGACCGCCAGGGAGATAGACGGCCTATATACAACCGTATAATCCAGGGAGTAACGACAGAGTAAAGGAGACTCAAAAAATGATAGAATGGATAAACGGTCTACTAGCAGCCGCGTCAGAACTAGAGCGGACCTGAAACTACCGCATGACATGAATCCACCAAACACCATGAAGGCAGAAGCGCATTTGAGCCAACACGATGGACGGGTGAAGACAGGCCGTAGAGCTGATGAATGGGTGACGGGAGACCGCTCGAGACCGTAGGCTGGGGGGGAGAAATGGCACTTTTCGTAGAGAAGGACGGTTGGACTATGGCCGCACAATAGTTGGACCACGCCTGGAGATCCGTGCAAGTTCCAGAGGACAGAGACCGCTGGCAGCCAATATCAACCTGAAACCACTTCGAGAAAAGGACTAACAAAGCAAAAGAGAAGGTCAGCAAGTCACTAACACGATGGGCACTAGGTGTCCCACCGTGATCGCCAAAAAATGGGTTGTTGACGTGTTTTCTTACTCCTTCTTACCGGCCGGCTTAAAAGATGTCTTCTATTCCTTCTACTAAATCAATATGAGAAAAATAAATGGATGGTAGAAGGGGGACAGAAGCATGTAAACAAGTGTGATCACCACCAAGGTGCCTAATGTGATTGACACACCGTACCTTGGAAAGAGGGAGAGGCACTCGCTAGGTGTGCAGCGCTGGGAGTATGTACGGCTCAGGATGAACCACCTGTAAGGATGACTGGCCGCACGATAGGCCATTGAAAGGCGCTGCAGAGGATGCAGGATAAAGAACTTCTGGAAGATGAACGTATCTATCACGACCACAAGATGAAGCAGAACGGCCCAGGTTACACCGCACGTCTCCGTGAACGGCTAGTTAAGAACTGCACAACGCCACCACGCCAGAAGTTGCAAAAGGGTCCAACCTCCACCCTTTCCGATCGGCCAGAAAG
Source organism: Amorphophallus konjac (assembly GCA_022559845.1). Classification (NCBI taxonomy): domain Eukaryota; kingdom Viridiplantae; phylum Streptophyta; class Magnoliopsida; order Alismatales; family Araceae; genus Amorphophallus; species Amorphophallus konjac. The sequence goes on from CM040122.1 coordinate 277,290,174, forward strand.
GATGGGCCTCATGCTAATGAATAGCTGACCGGCGAAACAGAGTGTAGAACACAACAAAGAAACCCAGATTAGAACTATAGAGTGTAGTAAATGCTAACATGAAAGGAAATAGACGTAACTAAGTGAAGTGGGGTATATCTGAAAAGTTTTAAACCCCTGGGGGCGTCAAAAATGTGGGTGTGTGTCTGAATGATAGTCCAAGCAATGAAAACGTGGGAGAATGGATGTGTAGAAACAAACATGTAATGAGAAGAAAACGAGACTATCTAGAATGCAAAAGGACTCAAAACGGAAGTTGCTCCCTGTACCGGAGGCCTATATGGACGTAGAAGGCCTCCCTCCTTGGTCGTAGGTCGCTCAAGGATTCGGCAGGGCTTCGCCGTTGACCAAAAATCTCCCCCCCCCCTTCAAAGGTAGCCTTTAGGGTCTATTTATAGAACACCTAAAGTCCTAGCTCGAAATTAGGGTTTAGAAGCATTTTCAGGTCGAGATTATCAAATAAAAATTGTAGATAATCGAATTATCTCTTATCCAGTCAAAACGGTACTCAAAATGGTTTAGTATCCGCAGAGAAAATGACGGGAGAAGTTAGGGATAAAACTACGGATAGAGAGAGAAAATCTGTTGAAATTCAGGAATCGAACGGATGAACGGTCTTACGATAGACCGTTCAACGGGATGTGCGGCCATGTCCTGGCTATCCAACCCTGTTGGTGGAAATTCAAATAAATCATAAATATTATCCAACTATCCATTGAACTGACCGAAATCTTTGCCGTTGGACTCTCATAGATGAACGGCTAATAGTAGACCTTTCATCTACAAGGGCGGCCGGGAGGCAACCGCTCAACCCTGTCGGTGGAAAATCAAAATAGATAAGATAATTATATAATTATCTAAAAACCAGTGACGTTAGGACTCTGGAGAGATAGACGGCTCAGATGCTACCGCACAATGGTCTTATGCGGCTATGTCTAGGCCGTATATATGCCTGTCGGTGATAATTCAGAAAATCAGCTAAATATCCCATAAATACATGAACGGCCCAGTATTAACCGCACAAATCGTTATACGGCTGGAGGTTGACCACACATGTACATGGGTGCTTGGAATTCATAGAAAAGCTTGATTAATCAAAACCAAGGCCCATTAAGCCCTGAATCAACTCGGACCTAACTAGGGAGGGAGGCTACCCATAAAATATGCCCAAGACGTGCCAGAAAATAGCCCGACGTGTGATGGACAACTCGAGGCATCAATAAATGGGAGTAAGAGAAATGACTCAACTTATCGGTAAAAAATGGGTGTCAACAGTTCCAGATATGATAAGTTGTTCAGTTGCATTGAATGGACTGATCTGAGTTTTTTATGGTGTGTACCATGCGTTAGTATGAACTCTTAAAAGAAATTCCTATTATATAGGTTTAAAAATGTCTACTGATTCAGACTGATATAAGGTTAATGTATTCTCAGATTTGCACTCAAATGTATTTAAAGTATCTGAATGATGAGTTTTAATAAATTTTAACCAATTGTGTCATGAATATGCTAGTCTCACTCATCTGTAATCTGAAAGTGTGATATCTAGACTACTTTGGTAGAGACACACAAAGTGAGTATTATTTTTAAACATTAACCTGAAAAATGTTGACTAAAAGAAAAAATTGAATTCAGAGCAATGACTTGGTCACTGAGAAACTGGGTTCTCTACCAATGAAATAGAGTAAATTTATGTCATGAAGTGCCGTAGTTATCTCTGGTGAAAATTTATTGACAAATCTGACAGAGCAATAGCATGTCTGTGCTGACTACCTGGGGAGTCTGGCCTCTGATCAAGGTGTCTCCTCATGTAAAAAGACACTTCTATTGCTAACTCTGCTCTCAAAGTTAAGAGGCAATGAAAGTTATCACACTGAGTAACTGGGTCACTTCACCTAAGACGTGTTGTGCCTCATGTAAAAAGGTGTTGATCAACTTAAATGCTCAAGAAAAATGATGTGCTAATCAAAAGAAAATATCTTGCAAAAATAGTCAACTCACATTCTAAGTAAGGGTGTTATCTCAATACTGCTCTGTGTGACTCTCAAAAGTTTCTTCGAGTTCATTTTAGTGAGATGGAAGGTGGTTGTTCTTGAGTATTGCTTGATTAATTGGTTCACCTTTATTAAAACCTATCTTCAGATATGAGTATTGAATTTAAATGACAAATTTGGTATACATCATGGTTAAATCAGTTGGGTCATGTAGGAAATTCATAACCCTCTATGATAGGAGAGTCTTTTCTTGTGAGGACTTATTACTGTGATACCCGCCATACAATTTTCTCTGATCATGCTCACCTCTGACAACTTAATCATATCATACTTTCTCACGTGTTGGAGATCTTGTGCCGTGCTTGCTGTTATCCACTCCATACCCTTGGCCTCATCTACCTCATCGACATCATCAGTTTCACTCTCCACACGGTTAGAATCTTCCATCTTGTTTTTGTATCCCTAACGAATGACTCTTGTAACCGGTTCTGGTTCTGTGGGACTTTCACCTGCATTATTCTGTCCATACAAATGTAAGGTGCCACAACCAATTTTGCTTCAGAATTCTTGCAGTGGTGGATTCCAGATTGATTCATTGGATAACCAGAGTTCATCCCTATAGATACATCATGTGCTTACATTTTCGAATCCTTCATGCTCCCAGGGGGAGTTCTGTTCATTATAGATTTTCTTGATTATGTCAAAGGGGAAAGACTGTATTTCAAAAGGGGAGAGCAGTCCTGCATTCATGTTGATAAGGAGAGTTTCCTCTTTTTGCTGAAGTCAAGGGGGAGACTAGTTTGTCAGTGTAACTCTAGTGTTGCCATCATCAAAAAGGGGAAGATTGTTGTGTCCCTGTGCCTTGATAATGTTTTGCTTCATGAGTTTCGATGATAGTAACACTATAAGTCACCACTTGAGAATGAATGACTGAAGAATTTTTTGATGATAGCTGAGTATAGCAGAGTCACTTCATGTGCCTGAATTGACTTCGTGTGCTTGATTGAATGTCACGGTTGCATATATATATATTGATGTGCGTTTAACTGCTGGTCTAGGTCAGAGCATATATTACACTTCATGGCTTTAAATGTCTATGCATGCACGCTACCAGTTAAGTCAGTGCATTCAGGTTACGTCTAAGGCTCGTGCATATATATCAGTAAGGCTGCCCAACAAACTCTGTGCATATCATCGTTCATGGGCATTCAGGTCTGTGCATTCCATTCCTTATGCACGCAGCCTTAGCGAGTGTAATGGGGACATCAAAGCAAGAGCACTGATATTTTAATTTGCATTTGTGTCCTTTAGTTTATTTTTATATCCTTGGGAAAGCATATGTGTAATTGTAAGACTTTATAAGCCAATGTGTCATTCCCTTGGATTGTTTGGGTTTTTATGCAAATTGCCAGTAGGTCCAGCAAGGGGGCCCTCACTCCCTCCTCATTGGTCCACCTAAGCCAATTGGGCCCATGTGGGGTTGGTCAAAGTCCTAGGTGGCCTTCTAGATGCTTGGACTAGTAAAGCGGGACAAGTGTTACCAAAATTCAAAAATGATGGCCAAGAAGTCCAAGGGGCTCCCCCCCTTAATATTTCTTTAATGTGGTTCCAAACCACATGGGAGAAATAGTTTTGACCTTCCTCTTTTACCCCTCCCAATTTTAGATCTAGGGTTATTTTGTGTCTTTTGGCATTTCATACAAATACCTTGTATTCTCATTTTTAGTGGAATTAATCATATGAAAATTTAGACTTTTGCTCCAAGCAAGAAGGGTGCGCCCCTTGTCTCTCCCCCTCTCACCCTTTGCAGATGGATTTCTACTGAATCTTGGGTGTTAAGCCCTTCTATCTTCTCCTTAGCCCCTCTGGATTCAACTTCTGCCGCCGCCGCCATCACACCGCCATCATGCCGCCGTCTTCATCGTCGGAATTCTATCTACATCAGGATAGAGCCCTACTCCGTGATCTTTAGCTCTCCATCAGGAGTTCATATCGCAACCAAACTTGGAGGGTGATTCATCCACGTCCACCCAAGCCTCCAAAAAAAAAACCCGTCATTTACCTTTCGTTTCCTATTTTTCCATTTTCGTGTATTTTCACCTTCCAGTTCTGTCTTCTGTTCAGATTATGTCACACCAACCCTGAGTTTCTACGTTTAGACCCTCTTATATTTATTTTCTTCGGTCCCCAATTTTATTGGGAGTTCTGTCCATCACCCCCATGATCCATGAATTTTCTTGGAATTTCTAGAGTCCTTTTTGTATTTTTAAAAATTGTTGTCTTCTCCCAAATCTGTTCTATCCTATGAAGTTCAGATCCGACCCCCAGTCAGTATAAAATCTCCAAACAATCGAAACCTCCACCAAATCCTTCATAAAAATTATCCCCGTCTTCCTTGTTCCATCCTATACAACTTTCATGAAGAGTCCAAGTTTCATATTTGAGGTTTGAAGCACGGTCAATGCCAATTCTCAGGAAAACTTAGTTCTATCATGAGATTTCGAGTTCTGTCCAACAACAGCTTGTAAAATCGGTCAAGGCCAGATCTGAGAAAATCAAAATTATTTATCTGGCCCTAGATCTAACCATTTTAAGATAGCTTTCCAACGATACCTCTTGTGCGTCGATCCGACGTCGGGAGTGATCGCAGCAGAAGATCTCGCCGGGTCGCACGCTGTAAAACAGCACTTCAGATACGTGGGCAGCACGGTCAACAAGTGAGACCGGAGCCGACTCGCCTCCCACGAGGTGAACCAGCGTACCGCCATCCCAGGGAGCGCCTCTCCATGAGCCAACGTCACAGCGGTACCACTCCGGGCCCACTCGGACCGCCGATGAGCACGTGGGCCCCACGTTCGTGAATACGCTTGCCGCTAAAGCTACATCGAAAGCTACCCATCAACCCAAGTTCGATCCTCCCGGGCCCCATTTGTAGCCCGTTACCTCCCTGTGTGGAGTGGGCAGTAGAAACCATTTCTTTAATTATTGTAATAATTATTTAACCGGGAGTTACTATCTTGGCCGGGATCATCTTCCCCACGTCCGGAGCGTGGAGGTAAACTCGCACCCACTCTTTATCGCATTTTACTTCTCTCGTATATTTTTGAATGTCGCTGCATGTGATAGGTTATTAGCCCATTATATCATTTGTATCACCGCTGCGAGAGAGAGTGAGTGTAACCCGTCCCGTGTCTCGATCCGAGTTCACGCGGAAAGATCGATACCCGAGACTCACGGCCGGTTTCTCAACCGCGCCCTGTCCCACGTCTTCCCTCTCTTAGGGACGATCGCGAGCTAGTGTCCTAGGTCGCGTGTCCGTCCCGCATCAATTTGGTATCAGAGAGTGCCAGGTTGAGTCTAGGGTAGTCTGGTGGAAAAAAAATGTCGTCTAAATCAGTCTAAGTGTCGCATTTGCATACCATTAATCTGTATATCAAAAGGTGTTGTCTAAAAATTAGGCTACGCCTATCTGGAATGCCGTACACTTGCGTGAAGTGATCTTCGGATCGATTAGCTCCGCCACGTACCGAGTCTTGGTTTAAGTCTAGGGTCCTTAGTGTGCATTAGTTAGTGCATTCCAACCTTGCATAGTCGTGTCTAGTGTCTTGCCCAAGTGTCGGCATGTCTAGCATGTAGTTTTCTCCTCAATCTCCAATGGACTCCCGGTCGCCCATGCGATCTGACCGTTGGCCCACCCATGGGTTGGGCAACCATCCTCTCCACTTCTGTAGGCCCGAAGCCTCGGATTTTTATGGCTTCAACGACCCGGGCGACTACCTACGTTGGGAAGCCACCATGGAAAAATACTTCGCTTGCTATCCCATGTCCGAGGCCGGACAATTCTATTTTGCCAAGGATAGGCTTCATGACCGAGCTATCGAAAAATGGAGAACCATCGAAGGCTTAAGGCAGGTTAGGAGGCAATGGCCCATCGAATCATGGTGGGACATGAAGATAGAACTTAGAAAGGTCTATGTTCCCTAAGCGGTCCCCTCCAACCAGTCCCACCCAGTCACCTCCAGCCAACCCTGCCCATTCATCTCCAAACAAGTGGGTCACACCCCCAGCCGTCCCGACACCCTCACCTCCAACCAAGTGGGATATAGTCGGAGGCAAGAAGCCCCACCAGTAGCCAAGCCTAGGTCTGCATCAAGGCCGAGAGATGAGGAGCGAGTCCGCCCCGAGGCCCCTACTCTAACACGCACCTTAGATGAAATCAAGAAAATGCTTTCGAATTGGTTGGATATGATAGAAAGGACACGTGCTCCTTCACCACCCACGAGAGCTCCAATGTCACCATCTACTTCCGATCTTTATTCGGAACCATCTCATTTGGAGCCACTTCATTCCGAGCCACCCGTGTTTCTAACGAGTACGCCTTTCATAGTCGAGCACTTCTTAGTTGGCTCAATGATGGCTTGGTCCCGCCTCCTTATCCATCAATGGACCCCACCCTACCATTAGTGCCGGTCAACTCATTCCATATCACATTCCAGTCTAGTCACCATGTTGACACCTTGGATGACCTTATTGTGGGATTAGATTCGTAATAGAAGTTGACGCACTCATTGGCTCGAGGCTTCGACCAACCAACTAGTCTTAGCTTCACCCATCCGGCCTTAGGGTCCATTACCTCCGTGTGCATCGTGGGTTGTGTCACCACGGAGATTCTCTTATTCCTCCCTATGTCGGTCGAGCCCGACTTCATACCCTTTTACCCGAGGGAGGAATCTTATTTCTTACATATGATCACCGTCCCATCTACCACAATGTATGAAGGTGACCATACACACCTTCAAGACTTACATACATGGGACCGTGACTTGTGGGAACCCACCACAAGGGGTCATACCTTCTTTGATCCCTTTGACCCATTCCCTAGTGGGCCCATTGACCCTCCATATATACTTCATTTCTTCGAGGGAGTCCACTACCACACCCCTACCCACGGGCCGGGTCATCTATACCCACCAAGCCCAATCTCGATACACCGACACCCGGCTCGTCCACACCCGACTCTCCTAGCCCTCTCAAGTCTCCCAAATCCGAAAGTCCGTTCATACATGACTGGGTCATACTTGGGAGTCTAGGTGTTTCCCATACCACCAACCTTCGGGTACATAAGATGTATGCATGGCACACATTCGGGTGTCCTGGTCCGCCGTCACACACGTACGGGTCGGACTAACATTAGGTTTGTTTAGGGTCTTTTTGAGTCTTTGTTTCATTTGTTTGTCGTGTGTTTGTGCATACATCGAGTCGAGTAGGTTTGTACGCTCGCGTTGTTAGTCCCTTTCGAGTATGAGACTTGTTGGACTTTGGGATCAGTTCTACGTCACATATCGGATCTAGTCACATAAGGGACAAGCGGTGATTCCTAGTGAGCATATGAGCCACCCCGCTTCATTTGAGAGTGACCCCACCCCGGAGTGCCCACCTCTAGCCTCATTCCCCAGCAGCGTGTGCATATCAAATCTATATGTGATGAGCAGGTGTCGATTACTTGGAGTGGAGCGTACTCTGCGCTTCCAGGTTCGGTGATGCATCCGCCGGAGCTACTCGAGCAGCCGCACCCCTTACTCGACGGGGTCGAGTTCTTCCCACTCGGGGAGAATTGACGGAGACATCAAAGCAAGAGCACTAATATTTTAATTTGCATTTGTGTCCTTTAGTTTATTTTTATATCCTTGGGAAAGTATATGTGTAATTGTAAGGCTTTATAAGCCAATGTGTCATTCCCTTAGATTGTTTGGGTTTTTATGCAAATTGCCAGTAGGTCCAGCAAGGGGGCCCTCACTCCCTCCTCATTGGTCCACCTAAGCCATTTGGATCCATGTGGGGTTGGTCAAAGTCCTAGGTGGCCTTCTAGATGCTTGGACTAGTAAAGCGGACAAGTGTTACCAAAATTCAAAAATGAAGGCCAAGAAGTCCAAGGGGCGCCCCCCCTTAATATTTCTTTAATGTGGTTCCAAACCACATGGGAGAAATAGTTTTGACCTTCCTCTTCTACCCCCTCCCAATTTTAGATCTAGGGTTATTTTGTGTCTTTTGGCATTTCATACAAATACCTTGTTTTCTCATTTTTAGCGGAATTAATCATATGAAAATTCAGAATTTTGCTCTAAGCAAGAAGGGTGCGCCCCTTGTCTCTCCCCCTCTCCCCCTTTGCAGATGGATTTCTACTGAATCTTGGGTGTGAAGCCCTTCTATCTTCTCCTTAGCCCCTCTGGATTCAACTTCTGCCGCCGCCGCCATCGCACCGCCATCGCACTGCCGTCTTCATCGCCGGAATTCAATCTACATTAGGACAGAGCCCAACTCCGTGATTTTTAGCTCTCCATCAGGAGCTCAGATCCCAACCAAACTTGGAGGGTGAGTCATACACGTCCACCCCAGCCTCCAAAAACAAAATCCCGTCATTTACCTTTCGTTTGCTATTTTTCCATTTTCGTGCATTTCCACCTTCCAGTTCTATCTTCTATTTAGATTCTGTCACAGCAACCCTGACTTTTCACGTTTAGACCCTCTTTTATTTATTTTCTTGGGTCCCCAATTTTATTGGAACTTGTGTTCATCACCCCCATGATCCACGAATTTTCTTAGAATTTCTAGAGTCCTTTTTGTATTTTTAAAAATTGTTGTCTTCTCCCAAATCTGTTCTGTCCTGTGCAGTTCAGATCCGACCCCCAGTCAGTATAAAATCTCCAAACAATCGAAACCTCCACCAAATCCTTCATAAAAATTATACCCGTCTTTCTTGTTCCATCCTCTACAACTTTTGTGAAGAGTCCAAGTTCCATATCTCAGGTTTGAAATACGGTTAATGCCAATTCTCAGGAAAACTTAGTTCTATCTTGAGATTTCGGGTCCTGTCCAACAGCAGCTTGTAAAATCGGTCAAGGCCAGATCTGAGAAATTCAAAATTATTTCTCTGGCCCTAGATCTAATCATTTTGAAATAACTTTCCAGCGATACCTCTTGTGCATCGATCCGACGTCGGGAGTGATCGCAGCAGAAGATCTCACCGGGTCGCGCGCTGTAAAATAGCACTTCAGATCCGTGGGCAACACGGTCAACAAGTGAGACCGGAGCCGACTCGTCTCCCACGATGCGAACCAGCGTACTGCCATCCCAGGGAGCGCTTCTCCAGGAGCCAACGTCACAGTGGTACAACTCTGGGCCAACTCGAACCCGCCGATGAGCATGTGGGCCCCACGTTCGTGAATACGTGTGCTGCTAAAGCTACATCGAAAGCTACCCGTCAACCCAAGTTCGGTCCTCTCGGGCCCCATTTGTAGCCCGTTACCTCTCTACATAGAGTGGGCAGTAGAAACCATTTCTATAATTATTGTAATAATTGTTTAATCAGGATTTACTGTCTTGGCCGGGATCATCTTCCCCACGCCCGGAGCGTGGAGGTAAACTCGCTCCCACTCTTTATCGCATTTTGCTTATCTCGTATATTTTTAAATGCTGCTGCATGTGATAGGTTATTGGCCCATTATATCATTTGTATCACCGCTGCGAGAGAGAGTGAGTGTAACCCGTCCCGTGTCTCGATCCGAGTTCACGCGGAAAGATCGATACCCGAGACTCATGGCCGGTTTCTCAACCACGCCTGGTCCCACGTCTTCACTCGCTTAGGGACGATCGCGAGCTAGAGTCCCTGGTCGCGTTTTCATCCCGCATCAGAGTGTCAGGTCTGTGCATTGCTTAGATAGCGTCTCCAAGTCTGTGCACTCTATCTGTGTTAGGTCGCTGCAACGCCTTCATGTGTTAGGTGCATCAGTGCAACCTCTGGTATTGCACACTGATTAAGTTGTGCATCGGTGCATATCTTCTCTGTGCATCATTCGCATTAGGTCAGTGCATTGGTCTACTCAGATGATACTCCATGGAGTTTCAGTCTGTGCAACTCACGTTGTTGCTAGTATTTAACCTAGTGCATTCCTAGCGTGCTCCTGCTTAAATACAGTGCATTGTGTATTTCTTCCCTTCACATGGTCAATGCATCTCATGCTGTGACATGTAATTGAGTCGGTACATTTCTTCCTCCATGTCCATAAAGCTTGTGCATCTCTTTTTTATATACTGAAGTCATATCTGTGCATAGTTTTCTTATCTCTACTGAGATTGTGCACATTGGCAGGTACGTATAGCAGAGTTGGTGCATTCGTAAGCTGTGCGAGCAAATCATCATACGGATGTGCTTCAAAATCAAAGAACTCCTTCTTATCAAGGGCGGGCTTCTCAGCGCGAGCAACGCGAGCAGGTAGTGTAGTGTCTGGTCTCAAGAAAATGAGCTCGGTGCAACTACCGAGGATACTCGGTGCAACGTGTGACTTCAGAAGAAGCTAGTCAGTGCAAACCATTCCTCATGACACGAATCAAAGTAGGTGCAAGACCCTGTTCCGAGAAAATAACCTCGGTGCAATCCTTTCCTGTACGAGAAGCTTATGGAACTTGTGCACGCAAGTGATCAAGCCAGGGAAGTCATAGTTCAAGCAACATATGTGCACCTGAGTATCTGACTTATAAGGAACAGAAGAATAAAGGCATGAGAGAACAATAGAACAATCAATTGGCACGTGATCCAAGGGTGATCTTCATTAGAAGGAGCCGCCACGTGGGGTCCCAATCGTTTAGATTCTGACACATGGCAAGACTCTTCTGAAGCTTCCAGGCAAGAGTGTTCCCTCCACACGCCTAGGGCATGAGCTCGTGACCTCAGTCTGAAGGAGTATATAGGTCATCCTTCTGCTAGTCGAGAAGGATCCACTGGGACGAGATCAAGAAGAAATGTTGGGGAGCAGAACAAGAGAAGAATAGAAGAAAAGAATAGGAGAGTTCAAAAGAGAGAAAAAGAGAGAGCAGCATAGAAACGAAGAAGAAGAAGTACACAGAAATAGAGAGAGATCAAGAGTTGAGAAGAGGAGACAAGCTTCATCTGAAGATTAGTCCCCACTGGAATCAGGATCAAATCCTATCCAGTCAGCTCCTTGAGAGCCACATCTGCGCTTTAGTGTTTACAACTTTCAGTCGCTGTCATTTCCCGTTTCTTATTTTCCTTTTTATCTTTATTTCAAGTTGTTTGTCAGCAGAGCAAGCTGTGTTGCTCAGCTGTAGCAGAGGAGGATTCCTCTGGATGGGTTAAGCTGTAAGCCCCAGCGGTTGCAGAGGTGTGGTATCCTCGGGACGGCTAAGCTGTATTGCCCAGCGGAAGCAAGCTGTGATGCTCCGCAGATGTAGGCAAGCTGTGAGGCCCAGCTGTTAAGCTGTGTATCAGCGAGAAGCCACACTCTGGTTGGAGTGTGGGGTGGACGTAGCTCTGCTGACTAAACCACCTTAAAACTTCTTTGTGCACTGTGGTCTGATTGATTCTCACGATTTCGCTAGATGAATCCTTAGGTGCGATTATTCTATTTTTCAATCTAGTGAGTGTTTGTATTGCACACTGCACGTTTGTTTCTGGTCTCATCTGAGTTGGGTGATTTGGGGTTTGCTCATAGTTCTTCTCTGCAGTATTCAGAAATTCAGTTCTTCCGTCATCCTCTCGTCATTTGGAGAAGAGCACCCAATTTAGTCTAGGCACTTGTTCATACAGCTTCCGCATCTGTGCCTTTCCACAGGCTTTTATTTGGACGTAATTTTTAATAGGGGATTCATTAAACCCCCCTTCTGAATCCGTGCCTAGCACCGCTTCTATTTGTATCAGAGCCCCCATAGGCTCCATCAATTGGTATCAGAGCATACCATTCTCACCCATCACTTGTGGATCTCATGAGGCCCCAGGCGGCCAGGGAGGAGAAGTTGTAGCTCCCCCGGAAGAGGCCCCCATGTGTAGACGCCTCCCAGCAAATCCCCGGAGGCCGTTTTACCCTCCGGGGGTGGCAGCTCATTCGCAACTTTTCAGAAGGACCATCGCATGCCCCTCCCCCGGAGCAGGAAGCCTCCTCAACCCCGCGGAGGGAGAAGACCGAAGCATGCCGACCGTTTCTGAAAGTCGAAGCCCCCGAGTAGCGTCGGGACAGCATGCAAGTGTGCCCCCCCAGCCCCTCAGGTCAGCAACAACCGGAGCTGTCTCTCCAGCTGTGAGACTTTGAGAGGCATTTCACGGAGCAAGAGCCCGCCCTTCGCTCCTTGCAGAAGACCTCTCCTGTGGAGGACGAGGAGTGATCCCCGTTCTCCAACTATATTTTGGAGGCAGAGATATCCCCCAGAATCTCACTCCCGACCTTCAAGTCGTACGACGGCTAGGGAGACCAGGCCGACCACTACGATAGCTTTGACGCCCTAATGGCCTTGCATGGGGCGTCCGACGTAATCAAGTGCCAAGCGTTCGTGACCACTCTAGTCCATGGCACTCAGGCTTGGTTCAGGGCCCTCGCCCCCGGCAGCATCCTCAACTTCAAGCAATTCGGGCGAGTGTTCAAGGAAAGCTTCGCCAACAGCGGTCCACCCCGATCAGTGGCGGGACTATTGGCCCTCAAGCAGGAACATGGGGAGAAGTTGCGAGCTTATATCAACAGATTCAAATTGGAAGCCATGTGCATCCCCCACCTAGATGTGGCCTCTGCCATTACCGCGTTGATCGGGGGTACCCGTGACGAGAACCTGCGGTGCGAGCTAGTGCTGCATCCTCCCACCTCCCTGACCGAGCTAGTGACCCTGGCCTTACGCCATGCAGAGTGCGAGGAAGTCCTCCACGCCTACCGAGGCACGACAGACTCAGGTCGGGAGGGGGACAAGAAGCGACCGTCCGACCAAGGGACGGGCCAAGAAAAAAGGTGTAACCAGGACGGAGACTGAAAAGAGCCGTCCCAAAAGTACGAGCGGTATACCCCCCTTACCGCCCCCATCTATGAAATCTATGAAGACATCAAAGGCTCGGGCCTCCTTAACCAACCCGAGCTTATGAAGACCAAGCACCGCAATCACCGCAAGCATTGCCTGTTCCACAGCGACCACATGCATCACACTAGGGATTGCCATCAACTTCAAGATGAGATTGAGCGCCTCGTCCTCCAGGGTCATCTATCCCGATATGTGTCCGGGCAGAAGGAAGACCGAGGCACCCCTGAAGAGATCGATAATGCCCCCCGTGGAGTCCACATCAACGTCATCGCGGGTGGCGCGGCATCAGGCGGAGATAGTAGCTGAGGAAGAAAGAGTCACGCCGAGCGGGTGAGCCGAGCCTCCATTGAGCACTCTACGGCCCCGCAGGCGAGTGAATCACAGGCCCTAGTATTCTCCGACCATGACCTGGAAGGGTTAACCACCCCGCACGACACGCTCTCGTTGTATCGGCTACAATAAACCATTGTAACGTAGACAGGATCTTTAGTGACAATGGTAGCACCCTTGATGTATTATCCTATGAATGTTTCCTCATGATGGGAGAGAATCCATATGAACTCTGCACGATCCGAACCCCCCTCTGTGGGTTCAACGGCCAGGCAACTTATCCCGAGGGAGCCCTGAGCCTGCCAGTTAGTATCGGCACCCCGCCCAAAACCGTTACGGTTATGGTAGACTTCATCGTCATTAAGGGGATGATGGCATATAACGCTATCTTTAGCCGAGGTATTCTCAGCCGAATGAAAGCGGTGCCCTCTACCTTTCACCAAAAAATGAAGTTCCCAACCAAACATGGCGTGGGAGAACTCCGAGGTAACCAGGCATTTGCTAGATGGCGCTATATAATCTCGGTCGAAGTCACTAGGTCGGAAGGGAAAAAAAGAGTAAAGGGAGCCAAAGAGGGACCCATAACATCTGAGCCTAGTGGTGAGTTGCTAACGGTTTTTCTTAACGGTGACCCGACTCTGGGGGTAAAGATCAGAGCCGATCTACCACTTGAGGAACAGCAAAAATATAAGGATTTTTTTACCCGATATATCCGAGTCTTTGCATGGTCTGATGAGCACCTTCCCGGGATCCCGGGAGATGTGGTGATGCACAAGCTCAACCTCGACCTAACGGTGAAGCCGGTCCAGCAACGCAAAAGAAAGCATGCCCCAGAGAAGCAAGCCGTCATCAAAGAGCAGATCATCAAGGGGCAGACAACTGGCCTTTTTCATCTAGTCCTGTACCCTACGTGGCTCGCCAACATCGTCCTTGTACCAAAGGCTTCTGGGAGATGGCGAATGTGCGTGGACTTCACCGACCTCAACCAGGCTACCCCGAAGGACTGCTACCCATTGCTGAGCATTGATCAACTGGTCGACTCAACCTCTGGCAGCGAGCTGCTCAGCTTCCTGGACGCCTACTCCGGCTACCATCAGATCAGGATGGACCCGGAGGACATCGAGAAAACTGCCTTTGTCACTGACTTTGGTGCACACTGGTACACCCGGATGCCGTTCAGGTTAAAGAACGCCAGAGTAACATATCAGAGACTAATGAACCATATCTTCGAAGGACAGCTCGGTCGGAACGTCGATGCTTATATTGATGACATGCTCGTCAAAACACCGAAGGCCGAAGACCACCTCGCCGACCTACCCGAGACCTTTGACACCCTACTGAAGTGCAGCATGAAGCTCAACCCTGCCAAATGCGCCTTCGGAGTCAGATCCGGGAAGTTCCTAGGCTTCCTGGTAACTTAGCGTGGAATTGAGGCCAAGCCCGACAAGGCCCAGGCCATCCTGGACATGTGGCCATCCACTTGCATCAAGGACGTTCAACGCCTTACGGGGCGCATTGCTACGCTCAACCGTTTCCTATTCCGGGCAGTCGAACGGTGCCTACCCTTCTTCAAATTGTTGAGGGGACCCAAAATGGCATCTGTTACGTTCGCCTGGGATGAGGAATGCCAAAAGGTGTTCGCCGAAGTCAAGGAATTCTTGGCCTCTCCCCCGGTACTGTCCAAGCCGGTCCGAGGTGAAGCCCTATACCTATATCTCTCAGCGACCCCTTCTACAGTGAGCTCGGTCCTGGTCAGGAATGACGCAGGGATCGAGAGACCAGTTTATTATACCAGTAAGGTGCTTAATGAGGCCGAGAAAAGGTACCCCGCAATTGAGAAACTCGTGCTAGCATTGGTTACCTCGGCCAAGAGCCTCCAACCCTACTTTCAAGGGCACTCCATCATCGTATTGACCGATGAACCTCTGAAGAAGATTCTCTTTCACCCTAAAGCCTCGGGACACCTCGTCAAATGGGCCATCATGCTCAGGGCCTACGATATCTCGTATCGCCGCCGCTCGGCCATCAAAGGGCAGGCTCTCACAGACTTCATCACCGAAAGCACGATCCTGATTTAAGCAATACCTCCACCAGCGCCCGGGCCCACTTGGGATCTGTTTGTCGACGGGTCCTCCAATTCGGCCGGATGCGGCGCCGGTGTCTTCCTCAAGTCCCCCGAAGGAGCGGAGTTACGGTACGCTCTGAAGTTCAACTTCCAGGCATCCAACAATGCCCCCGAGTACGAAGCCCTTATCTCAGGGGCCAGGATGGCTCAACGACTAGGAGCCGAGCGGGTCAAAATCCACACTGACTCCCAATTGGTCGCTAACCAGGTCAACGGTAAGTACGAAGCTCGGGAGGGACAAATGGTCAAATACCTCCAGGCGGTCAAGAGGATGGCCCAACTCTTCGAGAGTTTTGAGGTAGTCTGGATAGCTCGGGAGGAAAACTCCTGAGCGGACGCCCTCTCTCGACTAGCCTCCTCGCTCGACCCCGCAGGTACTCGATTGATCTTCCTCAAAGAGCTCGGGCGACCGAGCTTTGAGTCCGAGGTTATGACCGTTGACCCGACACCCCCAAGCGACTGGCAGACCCCCTACATATCCTGGCTATGGGATTCTCAAGAGCCCACCGACCCTCAGGAGGCTCGGAAGCTAAAGTACCAAGCCCGACATTTCATCATGCTAGATGAGGCCATGTACCGTAGATATTTCTCTGGTCCCCTCCTCAAATGCATCAGCACCGACGAAGCCAGCAGAGCCATTCAAGAAGTACACGAAGGCACTTGCGGAGCGCACCAAGGAGGAAGATCGCTCGCCAGGATCTTGCTTCGGCAGGGTTACTGGTGGCCAACTCTCCAGTGCGACTGCACGACCTACGTGCAGAAGTGCGACCGATGTCAACGCTTCGACCACCTAATCTATCAGCCCGCTGCGGAGCTCATCACCCTTGCCGAGCCATACCCTTTCGCTCAGTGGGGGATCGACATCCTGGGCCATTCCCCACGGCCCAAGCTCAGAAGAAGTTCATCATCGTCACCATCGACTATTTCACCAAGTGGATCGAGGCCAAAGCCACCACCAGGATCACCGAGTCAGTCGTATGGAGTTTTGTTTGGAAGTCGATCATCTATTGCTACGGTGTCCCCCGAGTGATCGTAAGCGATAACGGTCGGCAGTTTGATTCTCATTACTTCAGAGACAGATGTGCCGACCTAAATATTCGCAACCACTTCACTTCGGTAGCCCACCCTTAGGCTAACAGACTGGTTGAAAATACCAATAAGACTATCTTAAAAGGCATCAAAACCAGGCTCGACAAGGCCAAGGGTAGCTAGCTCGAGGAATTATCGAGAGTAATATGGTCACACCGAACTACTACGAGAACGGCCACTGGTGAAACACCTTTTCAGCTGGTGTATGGCACGGAAACT
Source organism: Amorphophallus konjac (assembly GCA_022559845.1). Classification (NCBI taxonomy): domain Eukaryota; kingdom Viridiplantae; phylum Streptophyta; class Magnoliopsida; order Alismatales; family Araceae; genus Amorphophallus; species Amorphophallus konjac. Next base: position 277,306,824 of record CM040122.1, read on the forward strand.
GTAATTCCGTTTGTGGTCGGCAACCCCTCTCTCCGAGTCATCCACTTCGAGCCCGAGGTAAACGAGTAGAAACTGTGAGAGAACCTCGACCTAGCGGACGAAATCTGAGAGATTGCAAAGATCCGAGCAATGGAATACCAACGGCGCATCACTCGATACTACAACTCCAGAGTCCGAGACAGACACTTCTAGCCGGGAGACTTCATCCTAAGAAAGGCCGAGGCATCTCGACCACTAGAGGTGGCGAGGAAGCTGGCCCCTACCTAGGAAGGCACCTACTGAGTGGTCGAGATGCTCGGGAAAGGAGCATACCGACTATCCACCATGGAAGGAACACTCGTCCCTCGAACATGGAACGCGACAAATCTTTACAAGTTCTACTTTTGATCATTTGGCAAACATGCACATGTAAGAAAAGTATAATAAACGCCATTCTTCTCTTCTTATTAAAATTTGATGTACATCAAGTAGGTCGTAGCCAATACAGTATGCATGTACCAAAATTACACCCTCTTGCACAACAACGCGAACAGAACGCTCGGCCAACCCGTTAGGCGCTCCTACGTCCAGCCACTGACTCTGCCTCATGCGAAAACTGGCTCGAACAAAGGATTACTGGCCTCATTGGTTTGAGAAAGCTCGAAGGAAAGATGCCAAAGGGATTGGAAGAACAACAAAAAAGAAATAAGAGAAGAGGTTGACCCGAGCAAAATGGAGAGCAAGCTTGAGAGAGCTCCCCTTCTTAGCAATGGGATCGACGGTGGAAAAAGGGGCCGGGTAGTGAAAGAATGAAGCTTGACGAGCTTCATTCCCTCCCCTCGGGATAACGTCGGTAGGTCAGGGACAGGAGGGCTACATGCTCCGGCATGACGAACCCTCTCCCAGAGTGACCGCCGACTGACGAACCCTCTTCCAGACTAAAATAACAGGAGCTTCCCTCCTATGGCCATCTGCATCATCGTCTTCTGAAGCGCCTTCCATGCCCGCCAAGACCGATAGCACAATGCCTCGCGAAAGGGAAAGAAGGAGAAATCTCTAGGGATGGCCTTAAGCGATGAAAGGAAAAGGATACGCCCCTCAGACCTTTTATAGGCTGAAGGGGGAGCTGATTGCCTTAAATGACTCACCCCTTACAAAACACGCTAAAAGGGGCTTTCCCTGAGTTGGTTACCACATTTCCCAACATCCCCCCAGCGGGACGCGTGAAGCGGCAAGTCATTAAGTGCGGTATGGAAAAATGGAAAGGTTCTAGCGCCCTGTCCATTATTTGACGGATCGACACGCGCGATATCTGCAAAGAAAATCGGTGCCTTCTCCGACGACTACAAATCCGATAGTCAAATCACACCAGAAGCGGTAAGAAACAGTCAATTCAGCATTTAATACTGCCGCTATTATATTTTCTAAAAAAGTCTTACCAGGCTACATAAGGGAAAGGAAAGAAAAAAAGAAAGAAAGAGCTATTACAACAGGCCTCATGCCCATCTTCAGGCTCGACAAGCGAGGCTTCCTCAGCACTAGACGATTTGCACCCAGTATTCTCGGGATGATCGACCTGGGCACTGATCCCACCTATGTGGGAACTGTCTCGGTCGTGTGCTCTCCCGAAGATGCTGGAGTTGGCAATCGCTCGGACGAAGACTCCCAACCCTACTCTTCGCTCGAAGTATAATGGGAAGAGTCGGTCGAACCCCAGTCCGAGTCATAGCGTTGCCCGGAAGGAAAAATGAGCTTAGATGCATGGGCCTCTGCCTCTATGACGGCCCGATCGTATCCCTGAGAGAAGCCCTTCCGAAGGCCCCGGCGATAGCTCGACTCATAATAAGGGAAGGCAACCTAGAGAAGAGCCGCGCGGTAGGCTTCTGAGCACTTATGTCACTTGAGCGCCTCCGCCTTGGCTGACTCCGCCTGCCCCTCGAGCTCGGCTATCCTCCGTTCTGACTCGGACAACCTTCTCTCAGCCTCGGTCAGTGCATCCTTGGCTCCCCGGACTCGGCCCTCGAGCATCTCCCGCTCGGTCTTCCACTGCTCGCCGCGCTCGACCTGAATCATATGCTCCGCCTCTAGGAGCTCATTCTTCCGGTCAACCATATGACGAGCCTGGGCCAGCTACTCCGCCAACGACCGAGCCTCCGCTTGGCTCAACTGCACCTGAGCCCGAAGCGGGGACACCCCCCGACGGAGGTCACCAAGATCAAGGGTCAGACGCTCGACCTTTCGATCGAGCACACCACGGGCCCATGAGAGAGCCTCAGCCCCGATCAGGATGCCTTCCATAAATCAGCCCCGATCAGCTGGGCCAAGATCAGGATGCCTTCCATAAATTGCTCGAAAAGCGTGGAGGGGGGACTCCTCTGAAGTTTCGCTCGTATGACCCCTGAAGCTACAGAGTGGCACCTCTGATATAGGGAGGCCCGAACGCTAAAGGCACTGGTCGAGGGAAAGGGAGCCCTCTCGGGAGTGGCCAGGACTGAGGCACCCTCCCCGAGCAATCCTGCCTCGGGGGCCCCACCGACTGACTCGAGATGAGCGGCCCCGCCATGCACCTCCCCAGCCTCAGTCGGCTGCGATCAAGTCGCTACACCCTGCGACCCTCCAGCCTCGACCGGCTTGGGCCGGGCTCCCTCATCCGGTGGCCCCTCTGCTTCGCTCGGTGCCCTAGCATTAGCCGTGATCCCTTCGTCATTTTCCCCCTCTTGCACCGCAGAAGGTGGAGGCAACAGGGGAACCTCATCAACCGGGTGGACAGTCTCCGCCTTCCTCGCCCGTTTCTTCTCAACAGACTAAGCCTGCATCAAAGACCGCAACAACTTCACCTTTGGATCCTTCCGCTTGATCCCTCAGCGTTATGAAGCATCATCCCGAGCAACCCCCTTGCCCTTTTCCTGGGCGCGGGACGAGCCCACCGAAGCTGGCAGATCGCTCGGAGCCGGTGTATCATCCACATTGATGACCTCCTCGTTCAGGTGCGAGAAACTTGAATCACCATGGCAGCCCATACCGATTCTCCAGCCGCTTCACGTCCACCTCACCCAGCTCACTGCGAAGAGGTTCTGGTGGCACCAAAAAAGTCCTCGAGGCACGTTCTCCCTCTCGGCTCTCGACTACTGGATTTTGGTCCGCCAGGGAACAGACAAAAGTGCTGAGATAAGAAGGGGAATGTTCTGAATCAGAGGGCTCTGGAGGAGAAGGAAGCTGACGAATCGTCGCCTCAGGAATGCTCTCTTAGCTCCGATGGCCACAATGATTCTCCACTCTTCCGAGCTGCTCTAAGCAACCCATGAGCCCCCACAAATATAAAGAGAGGCAAAACCCTAAACCCCGGAGATAAAAGGATGCAAAACGCACAATGCTTAAACCGGAGGCGACGCGGCGATCCGATCTCCTCGGGAGGGGCCTTCTCTTATTCATCATAACGGGCATATTTTCAAGGTGAGCTGCGTCAAGTGGCCCCTATCAAAAGGAGAGATCTATACCCAACCAGTGCCACAAAACGTCCAGCCCAAACGCTACTTGTCCGAGCCTAATTTTGGCTCAAGAGTAGGAGGGGGACAAGTGGAGAGGGGAAATCTTGTCACCCGTATGGAGAGGCAAAAAGAGGTTCAACCAGACCGAACAAGGCCCAACTCCTCGAAGTGGTAGCCCCCGGGCCCGCTTAAAATAAAGCCCAAAAACTAACTCAGTACAAGCACTTCCTAGGCGGCCTTCGGGTTGGGAAGTCCGAGCATCAGTTCGATTGGGAAAGCTCCCTTGGAGCCCCTTATTCCCTATCCCGACCAAGCACTCATCGCTCGGGAGACCTCTCCTGGGCCAGTGCCTATCGCTCGGGATCACTGATGGAAGCTTATTGACCACGGCTGTTGCGGGTCCCTTAATGGCAGGAAGCTCAAGAGGACAGGGGAAACCAAGAGTCCGCTTGCTATAAAGAGTCCGCATGAAGGACGTAACCCCCCCTCCTGAGACTCCTCCGCTTACAGGGATCAGTCGCACAAACAGGCCACTATTTAAACTGGAACAACCCTACTACAGGAGGTAAGAAAGGCAAGAGCCAAAAAAAGCCTGAGCAGGAACCACTTCACCTATTGGTGGAGAGGGATCTCGCGCTCCCATCATCCTCCTAACTCTTCCCTTTGCATCCGAGCTCTATTATTTTGCTGACTTAGGCATCGGAGGGTCTTCCCCGGGGTTCTCTCCCTGGGCACCTCTGACTCGTTTCCCTTGTTGCAGTTCACATTTCAAGGGTATGTGGACATCATCTCCCCCGCTCAGGAGCAGCGCGAGATAACCCCTCTTTATGTTCCATGCTCATTTTGCGGATCGATTTGCCATGAGATCCAGAACGTGTGCTTGTGATTATGGTCTGGCAGTGTTCCTCCGAATTGTGTTTTTTGAGATTCGTGTTGTTTCAAGTTGTGTCTTGCGGTTTGTTCTTCCCTGCTTCTCCTTGGTAGTTCCTTAAATTTTGAGGATGAAATTTCTTCAAGGAGGGGAGGCTGTGATGCCCTGGATTCTTATCGAATCTTCCGGATCCTTATCGTAGTGCTTTCGGATCGCTTTTGTGGGTCCTAAGTTGAGTTTTACGATCCGCGTGGGTTTTTCTCTCGTATAAGTTACGGAACCCTGTGGTGAGTTTATTTCTTAGTTCATTGACTCGAGGAGGCTATAGCTGCGATGTACTCATTGAGAGGATCGTTTCAGCTATTTCTCCATAATTTTCTTGAATTAGTAAATTTTCGGCATAAAAATCAGATTTTCAAAAATTAGGAAAATTCCTAATTTCTTTTCTTCTATTTCTTTCCATTTCCTCTCTCCTCCCTCATTTCTCGCGTTTCCTTTCTCTCTCTCATTCTCTCTCATCTCAGGTCCTCTCGACGCGGGGCATGCGACCGTGGTGAGCTGGCCGAGGCAGGGACGTGATGGAGTGAACAAGGAGCGTGATGGAGTGGCAGATTGAGCGTGGCGCGGCGCAATCCCTCGGTGGATTCAAAGTCGGCGCGGTTCATTAGATTGACGGTTTTTGGCACGGTTTAGTCGCTTCGGTGCATGGAATCTTCGGTGGAGATAGGGAGACGGACTGATGTGAAACCACCTAGGACTTACCAAGCAAGCACAATTTAGCATTCAAACGGACCGATAATGGCGACCGCTCACCCGATGCTCACCCAAGTCCCGGGGTAACTTGGCAATGCCAAGGTGAGGTTGAGAGGGTTGGGCCCTTGCTGGTAGAGGGCCAACAAGGCCAAGGTTGACTCCCAAGGGTAATGGCAGCCCAATTCAAGGGAGCCGACATCGTGCCGAGGGCACAGGTCCACACTTTCCCACGGTGATCTCTTATAGCAAGGGAGCTTAAGGCTCGGGCTCTCATTCACGGCCAGCGGAGTTATGAACTAATATTGACTGAACAAATACTAAGTAGAGCAAAGTTTAGAGCACTTACTCGACCGGTTTGAAGAAACCGGTCGCGCTCGGAGACGAGGGCGAGCGGGGAGGCGTGGGGTCCCCACACGCCGCGCCGGGGCAGCTTGACCTATTTAAGAAGTTACAACACTACACCCCATGCAAGGACGGGATCTTGGGGAAGGGGAGGCAAGGATTACACTCAAACACTACCTCCTACAGGGAGGGGCTATAAGCCGGCCAGGCGGGGAGGGGATATTGTAAAGGAAAAGCCGAAGGGTGGAGGATGCTGCCTCTGCCCGCGCTCTGTGAGTGCTGATAGACGGTCGAAGAAGTGGCTGCTGTGACTGCTCCCGAATTTTTTTGGGGACGAAACCACCTGGAAAATCTTCTTAGGCGGACCGGGAAGTCGTCCAAATTTTTTCAGAATTCTGAGAAGTCACTGTTGGCCGGGGCAGAGTCTCGAACAGGGAGGCAGACCTTCAGTTCTGACTGCTTGTGGATCACCACAGCAAGAAGAAAAGGTTGCCACCAGTGATCCCGAGTTCAGAATGAGGCGCCGCTGAAGTCGTTGGAATCGCCTGTGAGCCCTCTTAGAAACAATCATGACGGAGATGACAAATGTTGTCGGAGCAGACCGAGAGACTCTTAACACTGAGGGGAGATTGATGCAGATTGAGTGGAAGCAGAACCACGCACCCGGGGAAGAAATGTGATAACTTGCAGATCCGGACGCCAAACTGGGCTCTGCTTCTTGGGGATGATAGAAGACTTGTAGTAGAAGATTTTTACAGAAGAACTCTCATTCATATTCCCACTAGGGTTGCCGTTGTCGAGCTTCCAATCAGGTTCTGGTTTCCTACCAGGAAAGATTTGCGCAGTCGAGGAAGAAACGCTCTCCCGGGCAGTATGGTGCTTGGACGACGTCGAAACCACCGCCGTTGCAAATTTGACTGGGAGACGCTTCCGACGGTGCCTCTTGAGCCTTCAGGAATGTAGCAACCCTAATAAATGAATAATTGAAATGAATTAAAACATATATATTACAGAAGTAATATATATAAAAGGAATAGGGTTAATTGGATGAAATAAAACAAATTAAAAATAACGCCTCTTATTAAGGCGTTAATTTATAAAGAAACGCCTCTATCCATGGCGTGAATAAAGAAAGGACGCCCACACCTACGGTCGTCAGTTCTCACGCGACCAAATGGGTAAGTAAAAGAAATGCCCCTACCTTGGGCGTGTTTTAAAACACGAAACGCCCTTTGTCAAGGCGCTTTTTACGAAACGCCCTAAAATAAGGCGTCAATCAAAGAATACACGCCCTGACCAAAGGCGTTAATTCAGTTCGTGACTCGTTCGAACCCAGAGCTTATCCAGGGAAAGATTAACCTAATCTAGTAAGTGTCTATTAGAGTAAGGACTCTATTAGGGATATGTTACCGTCAATCAAACACTACTTTTAATAGGACTTCCAAAATCCCTATAAATAACCTACTGCTCGAACCCTACAACGCTATGTGGCGTTCGGAGTCTGCAAGGTACGTGAGAGAGGAATAGTTCCTCTAAATTCTCTACGTCTGTTGCATGAAGAACTAACTGTTCTTCATCTTCTTCTTCTGTTATAGGTTAAGAAGGCGGCGTACGTGAAGAACAAAGGAAAACTGCAGTTCTTCTCCTTGATACCACTGTTCGTAAGTTGCGGTTGAAGTTTCCGATCCTTCAAACCCTTCGTCAAGTTCAATCATATTAAGGTAGGATTTTCTCAAGTTATTGTAGCCCAAATAAGAATTAATGCAAGATATCTATACATACGTATATGAGCATGGCATGCATACTGTTTATAAGGTTTTATTACGTTCTCTGCAAAAGTTTGAAAGAAACGCCCTTGATTAGGGCGCTAATTTAAAAGGAACGACCATGCTAGTGGTCGTCAATTTAATATTTGACGCCCTCTACGCAGGCGTTAATTTCATAAGAATCGCATGTGGTTAATAATTGATCCTGTTTAAAAATTACAATACATATGAAATATTGATTTTTAATATCTTGCATGACTCTGTGAATTCCTGTTAAATCTTACTGCCATGACATGTCTCCTGTCTCTCGAAATATTATTTATTAAAATATCGTAAATCCCTTGAAATTCACGACTTGGACAAAGTCGTTTTCCATATTCTAACGCCCCAGTACAAGGCGTGAATCTGAAAAGTAACGCCCCTTCCTAGGGCGTGTATCAGCTAAAATCCTGAAATTCACATATTCTGTAAAATGGAATTTGAAAGTAACGCCCCTTCCAAGGGCGCGTTTTTGATAAATTTCTGAGAATAATTATATCCTGTCGAATATGTAAATGATGAGACGCCTGCCTCTGCAGTCGTCAACTTTGAAGAAACGCCCCCAGGAAAGGCGTGTTTTTGATAAATTAATGAAATAATGGAAATTCTACAAATTGGCAATACATGTAAACGCCCTTCTGTTAGGCGTTAATTATTCAATACACGACTTTACTTAAGTCGTTATTTTACTGTAACTGATTTTATCCTGGTTCTATTACCGATGGTTTCATATTATACATATATATATATATATCGGCACTATTCTCCACTCCGTGAGTATAGTCCCACGTTCCATGTTGATTTATCGATCACACTCAACTCTCATTGACATACAAGCTCTCCATTGGACATTCCGTTCCTTTGGACTAGCGAGTTAGTCATAGAGACCTCCGTAAGACTCCTCGTAGCCTTGGATTCCCTCAAGGCCGACTGAGCTGGTTGTACCCTAAAAACCCATTACACGATCCTTGCCATGTCAATCTAAAGAAACATGGTATACCGGCCCTTATGATTATACAAAGAGTATATCATAAGAAATTCTTGATGGGATGATGATATCATGCCATATCGTGTCATTCTTGTAAACCCCAATTCTATGATAAGAATGAGGGTATCTTACCTTTGATATACTGTTCATGTGGACCTCAATTCTATATAAAGAATGTCCATATTGATTTGTCATGGTACCTAAGTTAAGGGAACCATATTCTACCTAGTTTTATCGAACTCGTGATTATACCGTTATTATCGCCATTCTATGTCCTTTGTCATATTTTGGACTCTATTCTATCAAAGTTGTCATACATATCTACAAGCTTGTTTATTGAAATTCTATATTGGCTATATAAACAAGAGTGGATGTCAAAACACATGATAAATGCCTGCGCATATAGGGCCCGATCTGGTCCTGGGAGGAGCACCCGAAAGTACTTGTGCCCATGGGAGTTAAAATGATAAGGTATCTGGCATTATACCGAGTACTTGACTTGCTTGATTGGACATTTCACACACATCTTGTACTTGACTCGTACTTGACATGAAATGAAATGCGTGGCCCGAAAAAGGGTAATTTACTTGCTTGATACATGATAGCCAAAGTTCTTGACATGACTTGTTAAATGTACTTGCTTGAATATCTCGAATAAACTTGTTATCTTGTTGGAAGTTCATGACTAAGTTCATCTTATTTTCTTGATATTACATTCTCTCTATCTTGTCGTTTCATGCGAGCATGCATAGCTTTATTGCATCCATGAAAATGTAATTACTTAAACCACTTGCTAGTACTTGAGATATAATTTCCTACTGAGCGTTCGCTCATTCCGTTTGTCCCTTTTTACTTTTCAGGTAAGTCCGACGACGATGGAAGTCAATCGGATGGGAATGGTCAAGAGTGAAAGTGATAGAGCTTCTACAAGTGTCGTCTAGTCTTTTCTATAGTTTCTTGAGTCAAATATGTATTCTTTTTCTTTTTATTTAACAGAGTATTGGATTTGTAATAGTCTATCCATTATGAAATAAAGGATTGGGTTATCTTGCTATTTTGCGCATCTCTGTCTTTGTGTCGAATACATGACCACTCTGATTGACATGATTGATATAGACACGTCGCGCATCTCCGGGTATCTTCCGCGCTCGGGGCGTGACAGTCTTTGTGGTATCAGAGCTATACCCCAGCCGGAAGTGTGGGAACTAAGTGCCATGCAGGGCAAAGTGTTACGCTATGGGAGCCACCTCTTGAACCCGCAATGGGACAAAGTGCTACATAGTGGGAGCCACCTCTTGAGCCTGTAGGGGCCACCTCTAGAGTCCTACCTGCCTGGGGGTTTGATTGCATGCTATATGTGCCCAGCGACGAGGATGTCGCCTATATAAGAGGGGTAGATTGTAACACCCTCAAATATAGCAAAGTTGTACTCTATATCACCGAGGCGCCTTTTCAAGTATCGGCTCAGTTCTTGAAAAGAACTCCGAAGTTAAGCGTGCTTAATGGGGAGTAGTACTGGGATGGGTGACCTCCCCGGGAAGTCCCTCATTCTGGAGCCGATCACTGTTAAAAAGGGATAAAACCGTGAGGCCGGTAGGCCAAAGCGGACAATACCTCGACGGTATAGAGTACGGGGCGTGACAGAATGGTATCAGAGCCTAAGGTATTCAATTCCTAGGAAACCCAAGTCCAAGGATAGGTTTCAAAACCTTTAACCAAGTGAGAGTGGGTAGAACCAAGGGTTAAATGATCAATGAGTCCTTTATAAGATCATAGTGATATAATACTAACATAGCTATTGTAATTGTAGGATAATGGCTGCCGAACGTGCTCAATGGCGCAACATGCAGCGTACCCTTCAAGGGATGACCCAAGTGCTACAACAGGTAGCACAAGGTGGTGCTCCACGAGCTGGAAGCTTACACCAAGCATTCAAGAATATGAATCCCCCGAAGTTCATGGGATCGACCGATCCAGACGATGCCGAGCATTGGGTTCGGGAGATTGAACGTATATTCCGTGTCATGCAATGCACGGATCAGGACAAAGTCTTATTAGCTACTTTCCAGTTAGAAAAGGATGCTAGATGCTGGTGGGAGTCGATTGAAGCTACTATTGACCCAACTCAAGTTACATGGGGTGAATTCGTTGAATATTTCAACGCTAAATATTTCTCTGATAGGGTCCAGGAAAGGAAGGCCGCCGAATTTGCCGCATTAAAGCAAAGATCTTTATCGGTGGCTGATTATGAAGCACAGTTCTCTAGACTGTCTAGATATGCTAAGCATTTAATTGGCACGGAAAAGATGAAAGCCTGTAGATTTCTTAATGGGCTTAGGCCCCACTACATTACTCAACTGGCGCCTATGGATATTCAAGTTTATACTGAAATAGTGCGCCGAGCTCAGTTGCTTGAAGATGCCACGGAACTATCTGATAGGATCCGTGGGAAAGACAAAAAGGAGCAAGTCACAAGTTCGGGTTCTTTTAAACCCAACTTTAAGAAGAGGCCCAATAATGGAGGTTCTTCCTCTCAAGATCAGAAGTACAAGAAATCCAAGCCTTTCTCTATCACCACTACCCCTTCAAACGTAGTATGCAAGCATTGTGACAAGGCTGGTCACAAAACAGAAGAATGCTGGAGGAAATTAGGAGCATGTCTCCGTTGTGGGAGTCGTGAACATCGGATTCCCGATTGTTTATTAATGAATGACCAAGACGGTGAGGGTAAGCGCCCAGTGACAAGGAACGCGCGTCTTCATGCAATCCAAGAGACCGAACCAGAAGAAGAAGGCGGATTGGTGGAAGGTACATTAAAAATTTGTTCCAAATATGCACATGTCTTATTTGATACGGGTGCATCGCATTCCATTATTTCCAAGAAGTTTGCTGACCCATTACCTCTAGAACCAGAATGGATGAAAATAGTGTTGTCTACTCCTCTCGGAAACGAGACGGATATCACGCATCATTACCAAAACTGTGAGGTGTTGGTTCGAGGAAAGAATTTTCCTATTGATCTTATCTGCTTAGATCTAAAAGAATATGATGTTATACTAGGAGCAGATTGGTTATCTAAGTACCAGGCAACGGTTGATTGCCGTAATAGCAAGATTGTTTTCAAAGAATTTCCAGAACTGACTTATACTAGTCCTAAGAGTCGAAGCAAATCCCCTCTTATTTCGGCTCTTCGAGCAAGCAAGCTCGTCAGGAAAGGATGTGTATCCTTCCTTGCTTTTGTCACTAATAAAGAAGCTAAGGAAACCAAGATAGAAGACGTTCAAGTAGTACGAGAATTCCCAGACGTATTTTCGAAAGAATTGCCGGGATTACCCCCGCAAAGAGATGTGGCCTTTACCATCGACTTAGTCCCTGGTGCTGGTCCGGTTTCAAAGGCACCATATAGAATGTCCCCTGCTGAACTCAAGGAGTTGAAGGAGCAGTTGATGGAACTAATCCGAAAAGGGTTTATTAGACCAAGTACTTCCCCGTGGGGAGCACCAGTCTTATTTGTAAAGAAGAAGGATGGATCCATGAGATTGTGTATTGACTATCGACAGTTGAATCATCTTACTATCAAGAACAAGTATCCACTGCCGAGAATCGATGAATTGTTTGATCAGATTTCAGGATCCAAATATTTCTCCAAGATTGATCTCCGGTCGGGATATCATCAATTAAGGATCAAGGATGATGACATTCACAAGACCGCATTCAGAAGCAGGTATGGCCATTACGAATTTGTTGTTATGCCTTTTGGACTAACAAATGCCCCTGCTGCCTTTATGCAGTTAATGAATAGCATATTCAGGCCTTACTTGGATCAATTCATAGTAGTCTTCATCGATGATATATTGATATATTCTAAGACTAAGGAAGAACATGAAGAGCATTTGAGGATTGCATTGCAAGTCTTGAGGACAAATCAATTATATGCTAAACTCAGCAAATGCGAGTTCTGGCTTGAAGAAGTGGCTTTTCTCGGACATGTCATATCCAAGGACGGTTTATCTGTGGATCCGTCAAAAGTTGAAGCTGTGAGAGACTGGGAGAGACCCACTAACGCAAGCGAGATCAGAAGTTTCTTAGGTCTTGCAGGCTATTATCGGCAATTTATCAAAGATTTCTCTAAGATCGCCGTACCACTTACAAGATTAACTCGTAAGGAGATCCGATATGAATGGAGTGAGGAATGTGAAAGCAGTTTCCAAACTCTCAAGGATCATCTCACCACAGCTCCGGTCTTAGCCCTACCAATTGAAGGAGAGAAATTCGAGGTCTACACTGATGCTTCTGGCATTGGCCTCGGATGTGTTCTAATGCAACATGGGAAGGTCATAGCATACTCTTCTCGTCAACTGAAGAAGCATGAGGAGAATTACCCCGTCCATGACTTGGAATTGGCCGCGGTAGTATTTGCCCTAAAGATATGGAGACACTATCTCTATGGGGTACAGTTTACTGTATACTCCGATCACAAAAGTCTCAAATATCTATTTTCACAAAAGGAGCTGAACATGAGACAAAGACGTTGGCTAGAATATCTCAAGGACTTCGACTTCAGTATACAATACCATCCCGGAAAGGGTAATTATGTGGCTGATGCCCTTAGTCGAAAGCCGAGAGCAAAGATAGCAAATTGTATGATACAAGAATGGAGGTTACTTGAACAATTCTCCGAGCTCAATATAAGCTTGGACACGGAATCCAAATTTGTCACACTATCCCATGTAAGCATACAGTCAGATTTGTTATCTGAGATACAAACACTTCAGGATGATGATCCTATGTTAATAGAAATCAAAGGCAGATTAGAAGGACAATCCGATTTTCAACTAACTTCTGATGGAAGATTATCGTTCAAAGATAGAACTTGTATACCCGATTGTCCGGAATTAAAGAAGAAGATCTTAGATGAAGCTCACAGATCAAGATACACTATTCATCCTGGATCAACTAAAATGTACCAAGATGTAAAGAGGAACTTTTGGTGGCCCAATATGAAAAGAGAAATAGCGGACTATGTATCACGCTGTCTCACATGCCAACAGGTCAAGGCGGAACACCAAAAGCCTGCGGGAAAACTACATCCTCTAGATATTCCTAAGTGGAAATGGGAGGATATTGGTATGGACTTCATCATGGGTTTGTCTAAATCTAAAGGAGGACATGATGGAATCTGGGTTATCATTGACCGATTGACTAAATCGGCACATTTCTTGCCAATCAAAAGCCGATGGTCGATTGATGTGCTAGCTGCACTATACATTAAAGAAATAGTCAGGATACATGGAATTCCTGTCTCAATCGTGTCTGATAGGGATCCCCGTTTTACTTCTCATTTTTGGAAGGGATTACAACATTCGTTGGGGACAAGGCTCAACTTTAGTACTGCTTTTCACCCACAAACGGATGGTCAGACCGAGCGAACTAATCAAGTTGTTGAAGATATGCTGAGAGCATGCATTATTGACTTTGGAGGAAGCTGGCATGACCACTTACCTTTAGTTGAATTTGCATATAATAATAGCTACCAAGCTAGTATCCAAATGGCACCTTTCGAAGCCTTATACGGAAGGAGTTGCCGATCTCCCATATGTTGGAACGAAGTTGGAGAGAAACAACTATTAGGTCCAGACATGGTAAGGGATACAACTGAGAAGATACAGGTAATCAAAGAAAGATTACAAGTTGCTCAGACCAGACAAAAGACTTATGCAGATACAAGAAGAAGAGATCTTGAATTCCAAATCGGAGATCATGTATTTCTTAAAATATCCCCTGGACGTGGCATACGAAGATTTGGTGTTAAGGGCAAGCTTACGCCAAGATTCATCGGACCATTTGAGGTACTCGAAAGAGTTGGCGAGGTTGCTTATCGCATCGCGTTGCCTCCTCAGTTGTCCGAGGTACACAATGTATTTCACATATCTATGTTGAAGAAGTATGTGCACGATCCGTCACATATTATTGAGCATGGAGATCTGGTGATCCAGAAAGATCTCACATATGAACAGAGGCCCTTGAAGATATTAGATCGAGAAATACGAGCTCTAAGGAATAAGGTTATTCCCATGATCAAGGTGCAATGGAATAAGAATCCTGAACGCGAAGCGACATGGGAGACCGAGGAATCTATGAAGAAACGATTTCCCGAGTTATTCTAAGAGGTATATGTCCTACACTCTCCGCGTGTATAATTATATTGAATTTGGGGACCAAATTCTTTTTAAGTGGGGGAGGGTGTAGCAACCCTAATAAATGAATAATTGAAATGAATTAAAACATATATATTACAGAAGTAATATATATAAAAGGAATAGGGTTAATTGGATGAAATAAAACAAATTAAAAATAACGCCTCTTATTAAGGCGTTAATTTATAAAGAAACGCCTCTATCCATGGCGTGAATAAAGAAAGGACGCCCACACCTACGGTCGTCAGTTCTCACGCGACCAAATGGGTAAGTAAAAGAAATGCCCCTACCTTGGGCGTGTTTTAAAACACGAAACGCCCTTTGTCAAGGCGCTTTTTAAGAAACGCCCTAAAATAAGGCGTCAATCAAAGAATACACGCCCTGACCAAAGGCGTTAATTCAGTTCGTGACTCGTTCGAACCCAGAGCTTATCCAGGGAAAGATTAACCTAATCTAGTAAGTGTCTATTAGAGTAAGGACTCTATTAGGGATATGTTACCGTCAATCAAACACTACTTTTAATAGGACTTCCAAAATCCCTATAAATAACCTACTGCTCGAACCCTACAACGCTATTTGGCGTTCGGAGTCTGCAAGGTACGTGAGAGAGGAATAGTTCCTCTAAATTCTCTACGTCTGTTGCATGAAGAACTAACTGTTCTTCATCTTCTTCTTCTGTTATAGGTTAAGAAGGCGGCGTACGTGAAGAACAAAGGAAAACTGCAGTTCTTCTCCTTGATACCACTGTTCGTAAGTTGCGGTTGAAGTTTCCGATCCTTCAAACCCTTCGTCAAGTTCAATCATATTAAGGTAGGATTTTCTCAAGTTATTGTAGCCCAAATAAGAATTAATGCAAGATATCTATACATACGTATATGAGCATGGCATGCATACTGTTTATAAGGTTTTATTACGTTCTCTGCAAAAGTTTGAAAGAAACGCCCTTGATTAGGGCGCTAATTTAAAAGGAACGACCATGCTAGTGGTCGTCAATTTAATATTTGACGCCCTCTACGCAGGCGTTAATTTCATAAGAATCGCATGTGGTTAATAATTGATCCTGTTTAAAAATTACAATACATATGAAATATTGATTTTTAATATCTTGCATGACTCTGTGAATTCCTGTTAAATCTTACTGCCATGACATGTCTCCTGTCTCTCGAAATATTATTTATTAAAATATCGTAAATCCCTTGAAATTCACGACTTGGACAAAGTCGTTTTCCATATTCTAACGCCCCAGTACAAGGCGTGAATCTGAAAAGTAACGCCCCTTCCTAGGGCGTGTATCAGCTAAAATCCTGAAATTCACATATTCTGTAAAATGGAATTTGAAAGTAACGCCCCTTCCAAGGGCGCGTTTTTGATAAATTTCTGAGAATAATTATATCCTGTCGAATATGTAAATGATGAGACGCCTGCCTCTGCAGTCGTCAACTTTGAAGAAACGCCCCCAGGAAAGGCGTGTTTTTGATAA
Organism: Amorphophallus konjac; assembly: GCA_022559845.1. Classification (NCBI taxonomy): domain Eukaryota; kingdom Viridiplantae; phylum Streptophyta; class Magnoliopsida; order Alismatales; family Araceae; genus Amorphophallus; species Amorphophallus konjac. The sequence goes on from CM040122.1 coordinate 277,322,727, forward strand.
ATTAATGAAATAATGGAAATTCTGCAAATTGGCAATACATGTAAACGCCCTTCTGTTAGGCGTTAATTATTCAATACACGACTTTACTTAAGTCGTTATTTTACTGTAACTGATTTTATCCTGGTTCTATTACCGATGGTTTCATATTATACATATATATATATATATCGGCACTATTCTCCACTCCGTGAGTATAGTCCCACGTTCCATGTTGATTTATCGATCACACTCAACTCTCATTGACATACAAGCTCTCCATTGGACATTCCGTTCCTTTGGACTAGCGAGTTAGTCATAGAGACCTCCGTAAGACTCCTCGTAGCCTTGGATTCCCTCAAGGCCGACTGAGCTGGTTGTACCCTAAAAACCCATTACACGATCCTTGCCATGTCAATCTAAAGAAACATGGTATACCGGCCCTTATGATTATACAAAGAGTATATCATAAGAAATTCTTGATGGGATGATGATATCATGCCATATCGTGTCATTCTTGTAAACCCCAATTCTATGATAAGAATGAGGGTATCTTACCTTTGATATACTGTTCATGTGGACCTCAATTCTATATAAAGAATGTCCATATTGATTTGTCATGGTACCTAAGTTAAGGGAACCATATTCTACCTAGTTTTATCGAACTCATGATTATACCGTTATTATCGCCATTCTATGTCCTTTGTCATATTTTGGACTCTATTCTATCAAAGTTGTCATACATATCTACAAGCTTGTTTATTGAAATTCTATATTGGCTATATAAACAAGAGTGGATGTCAAAACACATGATAAATGCCTGCGCATATAGGGCCCGATCTGGTCCTGGGAGGAGCACCCGAAAGTACTTGTGCCCATGGGAGTTAAAATGATAAGGTATCTGGCATTATACCGAGTACTTGACTTGCTTGATTGGACATTCCACACACATCTTGTACTTGACTCGTACTTGACATGAAATGAAATGCGTGGCCCGAAAAAGGGTAATTTACTTGCTTGATACATGATAGCCAAAGTTCTTGACATGACTTGTTAAATGTACTTGCTTGAATATCTCGAATAAACTTGTTATCTTGTTGGAAGTTCATGACTAAGTTCATCTTATTTTCTTGATATTACATTCTCTCTATCTTGTCGTTTCATGCGAGCATGCATAGCTTTATTGCATCCATGAAAATGTAATTACTTAAACCACTTGCTAGTACTTGAGATATAATTTCCTACTGAGCGTTCGCTCATTCCGTTTGTCCCTTTTTACTTTTCAGGTAAGTCCGACGACGATGGAAGTCAATCGGATGGGAATGGTCAAGAGTGAAAGTGATAGAGCTTCTACAAGTGTCGTCTAGTCTTTTCTATAGTTTCTTGAGTCAAATATGTATTCTTTTTCTTTTTATTTAACAGAGTATTGGATTTGTAATAGTCTATCCATTATGAAATAAAGGATTGGGTTATCTTGCTATTTTGCGCATCTCTGTCTTTGTGTCGAATACATGACCACTCTGATTGACATGATTGATATAGACACGTCGCGCATCTCCGGGTATCTTCCGCGCTCGGGGCGTGACAAGGAACGTCCGGAGGAAGCCGTGGTCGCCTCTGGAAATTTCTACTCTTCTGCAGATCTTCAGCTGAGAAATGGTTCGCCGATGTAGAACCCAAATGGCCACCGAATGAGATAAGGAAGAAGTGATTGGAGAAGGGGAGGGGATGAATAGTGGGGAGAGTGTGTGGGGGAGGAATGGGGGAGGCTAGGGGCAGTGTGGAGGTGGAGGGAGAGGGGGAGGGCGCAGAGTTCTACTGGTTCAGCCAAGGTGGAAGGTGAGAGGAGGGTGGAGGGTGTAATGGGTAAGGGGGAGTGGAGGGAAGGAGGGGGCGGCCAAATCCAATGGAAGGGGCTGGGGGGGGCGACCTAGGGCTGGGGAGGGGAGGTATTTTGAAATTCAAATGGACCTGGGGAAGTGAAGAGTTGCATGGGGGAGAGGGCAAAGTGTGTTGGGAAAGGGAAGGGGTGGTTGGTGGTTGGAGGGTGGAGTGCGGATTGGGGGTTCCACCCTTGGGACTAGGGGTGGAGTAATGGGGCTGTGGGGAAGGGGAGTGGCTTTAATGGGGTAGGTGGGAGGGTGGAGGTGGTTGGGAGGGGAGGAGAGAGGGCAGGGGGCGAACCCCTTAGGGAGGGAGAGAGAGAAAGAGAGAGAGAGAGGAGGTGGGTGGGGATTCTCTCCCCTAGGGTTTCTTACCCAATTGGATTCACTCCACTAAAACTAAGTATTTGAACTCTCAAAGGGCAATTCTTCATTCATTCATTCATTAACTTCAAATGGGGGGAATGGGGTCCTATATATAGGCAACCCACATTTTACAAAAAGTCCCTGACTCCTGCTACAAAGATAAATAACCAAGGGGGTAGGGGGCGCCCTTGGGACTAGCCCAATGAATTGGGCCCAATAGTAAATCTAATCAACATAATGACACTCAAACTTAGGGGAATAAATAAAAGACCTAGGGACATGACTCAAATAAAAGGGAAAATACATCAAATGACTCAAATAAAATTACATAGGACTCAAAATTAAATAACTAGACCATGCCGGATGCAACCAGGGCGAGGCAACGAGCTGTGAATGTGGGCATGGGAAGTGATGTCCCCATCATACTCCCGGGGTGCAGAGAACTCGACTCCGTCGAGTAAGTGTCCTTCCCTCCTCGGAGGGTGTAGAAGTGGTACTGCCCACAAGTCTTCCGAACGAGACCGATCCATCCACCTGCCGAGATAGCGCTCATATACCTTGCTCCTGGTGGTAGTGACCTGTTCATCCAATATTTGTTCAATGCGCTCACGCTGGGCTCTCTTGGCTGGTGGTCTCTCCTCACAGGTGGGTGCTCTCTTAATAGGAGGAATAGGCTCAATATTCTCAATGGGTACCACCGTGGGCCCCTTATATGGCACTAGGTCGGCTACATTGAATGTGGGACTCACTCCATACTCCTCGGGAAGATCTAACTCATAGGCATTAGTGCCAAGGCGTCTCATGTTGGGCTCGGTGTGGTGGATTCAGAGGGGGGTAATGAATCTCCCCTAAAAAAATTTTGCCCATTTAAAAATCTAGTTCGGTAACTAGACAAAACTAGATAACCTGAAGAGCTAATTAAATCTCTCCTTCTTCATAAGGACAATGAGCAAATGCGGAATAACAATATCAAAGGACATTCAATACCACAGTCAAACACACGGTGTGCAATCAAGCCATATCGCCCCTATGCATTCATCTAGCGTCAAACACACAATGAGATCAAACCACACCGTACACGAGATTTTTAGGTGGTTCGGTCCTCCAGACCTACATCCACCCCACACTCAACCCAAGTGTGGATTACTACTGACTCACAGCTTGAACGGCTGGGCATCACAGCTTGCCTACATCAGTTGGGCCTCACAGCTTGTCATCCACTGAGCATCACAGCTTGCTATCCCGCTGAGCATCACAGCTTGCTGTCTAAGGGAGTCCACCTCTGCAACGATGAGCATTACAGCTTGGCTCTGCTGTGCATCACAGCTTGCACTGCTGACTCACAGCTTGAAGAAAGGTAAAATGGAAAACAAAAATAAGAAGACAATCAGCAACAGAAAGCTGTAAATGAAATGCATAATGTAGCTCTCGCAGGAGCAAGTCTGGTTTGGATCTGATCCAATTTCCAGACAACCACTATCTCTCTCTCTCTTTCTCTGCTCGAGCTTTCTATCTCTCTCTTTTTCTTCTTCTTCTCTTCACACTGGATCGTGCAGGCTCTATATTCTTTCTCTCTGCTTCTGCTCTTCTGCTTCAACTCTCACACCTTCGATCACACACTACTATGCTCTGATCAGACGTCTTCTGAGGAAGAAGGCTTCCTTTTATAGCAGCAGCTAGGGCGTGTGTCCTCCACATTTCCCGCCCAGAGGCCTCAGTCCACGTGGTAGCTTCTCAGCCTGTTGCTGTACACGTGTCACGATCCTGGGCACCTCGTCCATCCTTGGATCACGTGCATCATTAACCTCCTCGAGCAGTAGCTCAGTAATAACAGACATTATGCATAAGTATATACATTCAGAGTGAATGCATAGACAGGCCAGCAAGAGTGTACAGACTTGCGTGCAGTGTACAAACGATGCGTGAAGCACGACAATGCAAGAATGTATAGACTTTGAATGATGCAGACTGGGCAAACTCTGTACAGACTTTGCGTGCCTGAAACATGGCAATGTATAGACTTCATTTATGCAGGCGAAGCAGTACATGGCTGTACAGACTTAGAAGAGATTCATGCAATGATGTATAGACTTGTTAATGCAATCTAGGGCGATGTACAGACTTTGGAGATGATGAGACACTGAGCGAGACACAACATGCACACTGAGTGAGACGTTCAAAGAATGTATAGACTTGAAGCGCTATGTGAGATTGATCTCAACATAAGACGTTAAGTGTGATGGAGCACGAGTGTACAGACCTGTGACTCAGTGGCTGTACAGACTTTAAGTGCATGAGACGATGCGATGTACAGACTTTACTTGCATGTGCCAAGACAATGTACAAACTTGAGCGCTATGTGAGACACACCGTGAGACGCAACATGAGACGGAAGGCTGTACAGACTTTGAGTGAATGTGCCAGGCAATGTATGGACTTTAAATGCTCAAGTGAGACACAACATGAGACGCAAAAATGCAAAGAGTGTATAGACTTGTGTGTGCAGACAGACGATGTATAGACTTAGCATGAGATGCTAAATGAGACGGTGCATGTATAGACTTGGCGTTATAAAGCACACAAGCTGTACAGACTTTGAATCACACGGATACACGATGTACAGACTTCAAATCAAAGGATGCACAATGTATAGACTTTAAATCAAAGGATGCACGATGTACAGACTTCAAATGCGTGCAGCAAGACACTGTGTAAACTTCAGCTCATGCAATGCAGTGTACAGACTTTGAATGGCAGTCTATGCAACCAATGCAGTGTACAGACTTTGAATGGCAGTCTATGCAACCAATGTAGTGTACAGACTTGTGTTCATGCAGCAACATGCGTTGGATGGACTTGCTAGCATGTAGATGTATAGACTTTGTATATGCTCTGAACACGGGCTGTACAGACTTGAAGTAATGCATGCAGCAGATGATGTACAGACTTGACGAACTACAGCATAAGCATATCAACAGAGAATGTATAGACTCTACGTGCGTGTGTTCTATATGCTGACAAGCAATGAAATGCACTTAACCGATGCAGTGTATAGACTTTAAACTTGCTGTGCCTAATGTTTATGCCTGAGTGCATCATGTATAGACTTAGTGTGTGCATAAAGCAACATGCATAAAGCAACCAAAGAATGCACTGATGCAAAGTGCGTATAAACAGAGAATTGCACAAGATGAGCAATGCACCGATGTTATTATGCATGTGAACAAGAATTGCACTGATGCTGACAGACATATACTTAGCTCATGACATGCACAGACTTATATGCTCAAGCAGGAAATGCACATTGACAGAGATGTTCATTATATGCAATGCTGACTCATAGTGTTTGCTATCATCAAAATCACAGGGGCACAACAATCTCCCCCTTTTTGATGATGGCAACTTACTATCATAAATCTTGATGAACAGATTTCAGACTCTTCAATTATAATAGATTATGAATGATCTTCAACTTACTATCATGATTTAAGAATGATGAATCCAAAGTTTATCAGGAAAATTCATTACTCATATCCGAAACCCTTTTAATAGAAATGAACCAAAAACTCATCTGATATTCATATTTAACCTCCTTCCATCTTACTCATTTAAATTCAATGACTCCTATGGAAGTTACACAAGATAATATTGTGATTAAACAGAGATAAATATGTCTGAACTTGTCTTTAGATTTTCAGAATTTTCTATTGATCAGCACTTATTTTTCCTGAGCAAGTTTGGTTCAGTCAACACCTTTTTACGTGAGGCACAACACGTCTTAGGTGAAGTGACCTAGTTACTCAGTGTGACAACCATATTGTCTCTCAAAGAGAACAGAGTTTACAATTTGGAGTATCTTTTTACATGAGGAGACACCTTGATCAGAGGCCAGAATCCCCAGTTACTCAACACAACCATGCCATTGCTCTGCCAGATTTTCAATCATTTTTATAAGAGAGGTAACTATGGCACTTCATGACATGGGCTTGCTCTATTTCTTTGATAGAGAACCTAATTTCTCTGTGACCAAAGTCATTGCTCTGACCAAGATTTCTTTCAAGTATTTTCAGATTATGCAGACATTTCTCAGATCACTGAAAAGTATAAGAACAATACCAACTACATGTATCTTAACCAAGGAAAGCCATGGTTTTAAAATTTCAGATTTCAGAAGGTTTTGCATGAAATTACATGAGATAGTTGGTTAAGATTTATTAAACAAATGATTCAGATACTTTCAAGTCTTTTAGATCAAAACTTAATGAATACATTAGTCTTAAATCAATTTGATTCATCAGACATTCTTAATCCAATATAATAGAAGATTCTTCTTTTAAGAATATTTCTGATTTATGATTAGGGTGCACTGACTAAAATCTTTCCTCATTAAGATGAATCAACATTAACATTGCAGCAAATCAGTGGAGTCAACAAAGCATGTTTATTTAGAGAATAGTAGAATTCAATCATGATGAGACAAGGGTTGAACATTAGAACAGTTCAGTTTAGATATCAATAGCTGAGTCTGGAGTACAGACAGAACAGCTACACAAGTGGAGACAGCAGTGAATTCAAGTGAACCACACATTTGCCAAAAGAATGGATTAGATTGCTAGACAGAAGGAGTTCAAGAGGTGCATAAGTGATCAAACAGGAATGCTCCCCTTGTCTAGATGCATCATGTGAAGGATAAAACATAAGCAGCAATATGATTGATCAAAAACAGTTGGACTCCCCTTGACTATATGCATGAAATGTATTGAAAGCACATCACGTGATATCAAATTTTACATTCAGATATGATTCATGCAAATTAGACAGAAGAGAATTACCATAAGCATGATTGTGCAATTCATATTTCAGAAAACTTCAGTTTAGCACCAACAGATCAACATGATATGCAGTCATTTCAAGTTCACAATTTCATATAATGGAATTTAAACTGGATGGTCAGAACAAACCTGAAGAGCAGGATCCTGGGGTCTTCATATTGAGTGCCCTAGTTTATTTACCCCTCTTTTTCATACCAAGGCACACCTGTAGCATGTCAATCAATTTGATCCTGCAGGGACCCAACCATCTTGGGTCCTGCGTTAGCCCTGACAGGTGTTCTAAATAATTTCTTAGCAACATGGTCATCAAATTCCATCAGAAAACAATCAAACATAGAATGTCCAAGTTTTTCACAATAATAACATGAAGCCACTGAATTTTTGTTTTTATTATTCATATTAGCAGAAACATGATGCCCATGTGCATGCGCATGAGTATGAAAATTATGTGTATGAGCATGATTGTTTCCTTCATTAACATAAAAAGTTTCCTTTCCATAATCAGCCAGCCAACAATTGGCAGCTTTGTGGCCTAGCTTACCACATTCAAAACATGCAAATTTCGCAAATTATTTTGCAGGGAATTTGACAGCATGGGGGTTAACATAATTCTTCTGAACATGTCAACAGTCCTTGACTGTATGGCCATACTTTCCACATTCAAAGCACCTAACATGCTTACTTCTAGATCCAGAATTATTCCTATAATTCCCTGACCAACACTCAACAGCCTTATGACCTGGCTTGTTACAATTGAAACAAGTGATGTGCTGGTTAAACTTGAGTTTGTTTCTTTTGTGCCCATGATGATTTGCAGTGTATCTAGCATGCATCCTGTCATCAGATTTCATAGCATAGCACTCGTTCATTAAGTGACCATACCTACCACAGTAATAGCATGAAGCATCAGATTTCCTAGGGGCATGGTTTCTAATGGATGAATTCTTAGAGTGCATTGCTTTACTTGCATGCTCATCATTTGCCAATATTCTGCAATCATCCATTGCATGGCCTACCTTGCCACAGTAATGGCATGAGACACTCTTATCAGATGCATACGAATTAGTAAGTGAGTTATGAGCAGTATGCATTGATCCATCAGATACCACAGAGCTGTCAGATTTTAGGGCACAAGAAGGGACATTTTTGACCTTATTTTTCTTACCTTTCTTGTTCAATTGTGTACCCTTGTTCATAACTTTTGTTTGTTTTTCATTTTTCAGAGCCTTGAATTGAAAAATTGAAGATGTAGATGTTTTAGGAGGCTCAGAGCAGCTTGCAATGTCAGAGCTGCGAACAAAGGTGGTGTACAGGTTTTTCTTAACAAATTTTTCAACTTGAGAATTGCATCCTTCCTCTCCATTAGATTTAGTGACTTTATCACATACAGGAGCATTCATTTTCTCTTTTCCCTTGACAGATATAGGCATGGAGAGAACAAGTTCATTTACTTCAGATTGCAAAGATGAGATTTTGAGTTCAGAATTTATCAAATCTTCTTCACATAAGAGAATCTGTCTCTGCATAGCATCATTCAGGTTTTTGACCACTTCTAATTCCTGTTTCAATTTTTCTTCCTTCTCAGATTGGATTTCTTTCTTAGCTGCATTCTCTTTCTCAAGGATTAGCCATTTTTCAGATGCAACAGTGTTCAAGCCCATGAGTTTCTTATTTTGTTCATTTAGCTCTTTAATTTTCTCATGCAAATTCTTTATTTCTTCATCACATTCTTCATTTCTAGACAACAGTTTCAATTCCTCAACCAGTTCCTTTTGTCTTTCTTCCACTTTAATTTTATCAGCAATCAGATTTTTGTGATCCTCTTTGAATGAAGCAATTTGTTTATTGAGCCGTTCATTTTCACTATAGAGTTCCGCATTACGTTCACACAGAGCTGAGCACATGTTACAGCTTGACTCTACAGAAGAAATATGCATTACTTCCTTGTTGATTTTATCCAGACTAGCCTTGAGATCTTCATTATCCTTTTGAACTTTAACAATTTCAGATTTTAGAGAACCATTTTGTTCCTTAAAGTTCTGAACATCTATTAAGCATGTCTCATAAGACTGTTTTAGTGTAGGACAAATATCACAAGTGACTTAAGATTTGCATTGTTCAATCCTTTTCTTTAGCCTTTTGTTCTCAGATTTCAAATTTTGGATTTGTTCAGCAGAATCTTCATCATTAGTAATGTAACTTAGCTATTCTATTAGAGCTTCTTCTCTCTATTCATCTTTCAAACTTTTATTGAGCAATTCATTATTCTCATTTCTTAGTGAGGCAACCAGATCCTTATACCATTCAAGATCAAACTGAAGACTCTCGTTAACTTCTTTTAGACATGAGCAATCCTTGCAAACAAAATCTTTTACCAGTTTTTCATTCTGAACTACATTATCGTTATGAGCCTGATCATCATCAATCAAGCTAAGTCTTTCCTTTAGTTCAGCAATTTCACGAGCAAGCTCTTGATTTTCCTTTTTGTATAAACCAATTTGTTTCATAAGCATTTCTTTCTCAAATTTCAAATGATCTAGATCTGAAGTAACAGAATCAAACTCTTTTAGTTGTCTTCTGAATATCTCATTTTCTGTCTTCAGAATTTCCATATCCTCACCTCCAGAATTAACATTCACGTGATCATTCAACTTCCTTTTTAGAGATTTATTTCAGTTTTTCAACTTTTCGTAAGAATCAAACAGATCATTGTATGCTACAATCCAATCATCCATATCATAATTATCAAATTCAGAAGGTACCTCATCTTCATCTCCTTCTTTATTTTCTTCTTGCTGTCCATCATCGTCAACCATCAGACATGCGTTGCGATTCCTGGTAAGCTTCAGTTTCTCTAAAATCTCCTTGGCAGACCTGCAAGAAGAAACACATGAGATTAGACCTCTGTCAAGTGATGCTTTCATTAACTCTAATGCTCTAGAGTTGACAGAGTCTTTCAATCTATCCTTATCGGTCCCTCTAGATTTATCTTTTGATAATTTGTGTGGACCGTGGACCATTACTTTCCAAAGCTCAGGATCAGTCGATCTAACATATCGATGTAATTTCTTCAGCCATAGATCAAGATCATTACCTTTGAAAATTGGTGGATGAGCCATTAAAATAGATAGCAACCAACAGCGCACAAAATAATCGACAAAAATGCACCAAAACCAGATAAGCAAGGCAAGGCTCTAAGTCAGTGAAACGAAACACCGAGCACAAGAAACCCACTCTGAAATGCACCACAGAAGATGCAGGATCTGCTGCGGATTGTTAGATCCTATGCACAGCAACTCGCTCTGATACCAAGTGTTGGGTTTGGTGTGGTGGATTCAGAGAGGGGTGAATGAATCTCCCCTAAAAAAAGTTTGCCCAATTAAAAATCTAGTTCGCTAACTAGACAAAACTAGATAACCTGAGAGCTAATTAAATCTCTCCTTCTTCATAAGGACAATGAGCAAATGCGGAATAACAATATCAAAGGACATTCAATACCACAGTCAAACACACGGTGTGCAATCAAGCCATATCACCCCTATGCATTCATCTAGCGTCAAACACACAATGAGATCAAACCACACCATACACAAGAGATTTTTAGGTGGTTCGGTCCTCCAGACCTACATCCACCCCACATTCAACCCGAGTGTGGATTACTGCTGACTCACAGCTTGAACGGCTGGGCATCACAGCTTGCCTACATCAGCTGGGCCTCACAGCTTGCCATCCGCTGAGCATCACAACTTGCTATCCCGCTGAGCATCACAGCTTGCTGTCCAGAGGAGTCCACCTCTGCAACGCTGAGCATTACAGCTTGGCTCTGCTGGGCAATACAGCTTAGCCGTCCGAGGTATCCACCTCGCCGCTGTGCATCACAACTTGCACTGCTGACTCATAGCTTGAAGAAAGGTAAAATAGAAAATAAAAATAGGAAGACAATCAGCAACTGAAAGCTGTAAATGAAATGCACAATGTAGCTCTCGCAGGAGCAAGTCTGGTTTGGATCTGATCAAATTTCCAGACAACCACTATCTCTCTCTCTCTTTCTCTGCTCAAGCTTTCTATCTCTCTCTTTTTCTTATTCTTCTCTTCACACTGGATCGTGCAGGCTCTCTATTCTTTCTCTCTGCTTCTGCTCTTCTGCTTCAACTCTCACACCTTCGATCACACTCTACTCTGCTCCGATCAGACTTCTTCTGAGGAAGAAGGCTTCCTTTTATAGCAACAGCTAGGGCGTGTGTCCTTCACATTTCCCGCCCAGAGGCCTCAGTCCACGTGGCAGCTTCTCAGCCTATTGCTATACACGTGTCACGATCTTGGGCACCTCGTCCATCCTTGGATCACGTGCATCATTAACCTCCTCGAGCAGCAGCTCTGTAATAACAAACATTATGCATAAGTATATACATTCAGAGTGAATGCACAGACAGGCCAGCAAGAGTGTACAGACTTTGAATGATGCAGACTAGGCAAACTCTGTACAGACTTTGCGTGCCTGAAACATGGCAATGTATAGACTTCATTTATGCAAGTGAAGCAGTACATGGCTGTACAGACTTAGAAGAGATTCATGCAACGATGTATAGACTTGTTAATGCAATCTAGGGTGATGTACAGACTTTGGAGACGATGAGACGCTCAGTGAGACACAACATGCACACTGAGTGAGACGTTCAAAGAATGTATAGACTTGAAGCACTATGTGAGATTGAACTCAACATAAGGCGCTAAGTGACACGGAGCACGAGTGTACAGACTTGTGACTCAGTGGCTGTACAGACTTTAAGTGCATGAGACGATGCAACGTACAGACTTTACTTGCATGTGCCAAGACAATGTACGGACTCGAGCGCTAAGTGAGACACACCGTGAGACGCAACATGAGACGCAGAAATGCAAAGAGTGTATAGACTTGTGTGTGCAGACAGACGATGTATAGACTTAGCATGAGACGCTAAATGAGACGGTGCATGTATAGACTTGGCGTTATAAAGCACACATGCTGTACAGACTTTGAATCACATGGATGCACGATGTACAGACTTCAAATCAAAGGATGCACAATGTACAGACTTTAAATCAAAGGATGCATGATGTATAGACTTCAAATGCGTGCAGCAAGACACTGTGTAAACTTCAGCTCATGCAATGCAGTTTACAGACTTTGAATGGCAGTCTATGCAACCAATGCAGTGTACAGACTTGTGTTCACGCAGCAACATGCGTTGTATAGACTTGCTAGCATGTAGATGTATAGACTTTGTATATGCTCTGAACACGGGCTGTACAGACTTGAAATAATGCATGCAGCAGACGATGTACAGACTTGACGAACTACAGCATAAGCATATCAATAGAGAATGTATAGACTCTACGTGCGTGTGTTCTATATGCTGACAAGCAATGAAATGCACTTAACCGATGCAGTGTATAGACTTTAAACTTGCTGTGCCTAATGTTTATGCCTGAGTGCATCATGTATAGACTTAGTGTGTGCATAAAGCAACATGCATAAAGCAACCAAAGAATGCACTGATGCAGAGTGCGTATAAACAGAGAATTGCACAAGATGAGCAATGCACCGATGTTATTATGCATGTGAACAAGAATTGCACTGATGCTGACAGACATATACTTAGCTCATGACATGCACAGACTTATATGCTCAAGCAGGAAATGCACATTGACAGAGATGTTCATGATATGCAATGCCCACTCATAGTGTTTGCTATCATCAAAATCACAGGGGCACAACATCTCAGAACCTGGAAGGGACCAGCCCCACGAGGCCTCAATTTTGAGATGGCTCCTGGGGAGAGTCTCTATCCTCACCATCGCAAAGTCACCCACGTGGAATTCTTGGTGACGTCGATGAGAGTCGGCCTGCCTTTTATAAGTCTCATTCTTTTTGCTGATGTGCTTGTTAAGGTTTTCATGCAATTGTGTGGATGCTGACATTCTAGGGGTGATGGGTGGACCTGGGAAACCAAAAGTAGACCAATCATGCTTTGATGCCAAGAAGACTTTGATGGAATTAGGAGGGCCGGGGCAACCCTATGTGGACTTATCATGCAATGCTGTCATGTAGATTTTGGTGGGCCTAGGTGGGCCGGGGCACCTGTAGGTGAACCTATCATGTAAAGTGGTGATGAATGTCGGGGGACCCGGACATCCGTAGATGCTTTTGACATGTGTATGACCAATGTTAAATGAGGGAGGGTCGATACACCCAAATATGAACCAATCATGCATCCTACTTGACATGTGGGTGATATGAACGAGTGGACCCGACTTATGAATCATGCCAAGTGGTGTTGTATGCCAAGACTTATGCACTCTTATGCCAAAGAGGTCTCCTATGTGTGGGCTTTTGGACTTCCATTGGAATGGGTCCAAGGGGTCTAGGAAGGTAGATATCATGAAGTGGGGCACTTTCTCGATCCCTAGGTGTATATTGCCCATAGTAATGGCTCCCATGGTGTAACCCGAATCTAGGATGGGGTGGATTGGGCCAAACATGGTGGGTTGGAGTAGGGAAAGGTAGGTGGTGGTTAAGGTGATTGGGTCACACGGGTTCCTTGACTGCCATTGGAATAGATCATAGGGATCATAAAATGGGTTACCAAGAGGGAGGGGCCTTATGTCCTCAAGATCCTCAAATGGTGGTGGGTCATCCTCCTCTAATGAAATAATTGGGTCGAAGTTCTTGGTGAGTGGGCTGGCCATGAGGGGAGGGCTTGGCTTCCTACCCGATATAAGATGCTCCAAATTGAGGAGAAGGTCGGGCTCATCGGGTGTGGGGAGGAATTGAAGGAGGTCGCTAGTATAGCAACCAATGGTGTAAACCGAGGTGATAGACCCGATGCATAGGTGTAGGAGGCCAAGGCTCCTAGGTTGTTCGGCCATAGGGGTCAACATGCTAGTGAACTCAATTTGCCATGCTAAGCCCTTGAGAAGGTCCCCTAAGGTTTCCACTTGGTAAGATGATTGGATGGTGGTGTGATAGGAGAAGAAGGTAACTATGGGAAGGTTTTGCTCCATGGGAGGAAAATCATGGGCCATGATCTCTCTTATTGGGCTCTCCTTTAGCCAACTAATAAGGGGTTCTCCTAAGATAAGCTCGGCCCCAACTAGAGAGGGTGGTGTAAGGTGAAGGCCACCATGTGAGGTTTCTTCTTCCACTTAGATATGGGTGATCTCCGTGGTGGGGATAGGGTCGAGAGTGTTCACCACTATGGGGTCGGGTATGGGTTCCTCCTCCAAGGAGGTGAGAGGGTCTTTTGGGGGTGGGGTGGTGATGGTTGGTGTATGGTGCACTCGGGGTGGAGGGTAAAGGGAAACTTGGTTTGGGATAGGGAGGGGAAGTAGTGGAGGCCTAGGACATGGGAGTTTTGGGGGAGGGAGTTGGAGATGGGTTGGTTGGGGTGGCTTGGGTTGGTCAGTCTTGGGGGGAGTGTCCCTTATAGGGGAAGATGGAGGGGTAGTGGTGGGGACCAAGGGGGCTTGGATAGTGAGGGTTGTGGAAGGGGGTTTTGGTTGGGGTGTGGGGACCCTCATGGGGTTAGGTGGGGAGGTGGATGCTTGGATCATTTGGGTCTTAATGGAGAGGATTTGGTGGCGAAGTGTAGTGACGATGGTTGAGAGGGAATTTGATGAGAGTGGTGGGGGTGGAGGCCTAAGGGTGGTCTCAAGTTGTCCGGGTGGGGATGGAGGAGTGGTAGTACTCCTCGGGCTAGGGGTGTTTGAGTAGGAGGGGTGAGAATATTTGGGGATGTAGATCTTCCTAAGTTCTACCTTCATCTCTTCCCATGAGTGAATAGGTTCTCATCTTTCAACCCTCCTTAAGCCCTCTATGTGCTCCCACTTACTCTTGGCTTGACCCCGAAGTCATCCCTTGGCCTTGCGGACTCTCACGGGTGCATATACTCAAGTCTTTTCAAAGTAATTTTCTATGGTAGCCTCCCACCTAAGGTAATCACTAGAACGAGATCCGTCAAAGGTAATATCTTTGTCTAGAATAAGGTCCATGGGTGGCGAGTAGGCTAAATAGAAAATGGCCATGATGAACGAGGGGATAAATGCAATGGCCCTAGGACAAGACTTAGTAGAGACAAGTCTAGAACTTGCTCTGATACCAATTGATGTGAAATCACCTAGGACTTACCAAGCAAGCACAATTTAGCATTCAAACGGATCGATAATGGCGACCGCTCACCCGATGCTCACCCAAGTCCCGGGGTAACTTGGCAATGCCAAGGTGAGGTTGAGAGGGTTGGGCCCTTGCTGGTAGAGGGCCAGCAAGGCCAAGGTTGACTCCCAAGGGTAATGGCAGCCCAATTCAAGGGAGCCGACGTCGTGCCGAGGGCACGGGTCCACACTTCCCACGGTGATCTCTTATAGCAAGGGAGCTTAAGGATCGGGCTCTCATTCACGGCCAGCGGAGTTATGAACTAATATTGACTGAAAAAATACTAAGTAGAGCAAAGTTTGGAGCACTTACTCGACCGGTTTGAAGAAACCGGTCCCGGGGGTCCCCACACGCCGCGCCGGGGCAGCTTGACCTGTTTAAGAAGTTACAACACTACACCCCATGCAAGGGGGGGATCTTGGGGAAGGGGAGGCAAGGATTACACTCAAACACTACCTCCCACAGGGAGGGGCTGTAAGCCAGCCAGGCGGGGAGGGGATATTGTAATGGAAAAGCTGAAGGGTGGAGGATGCTGCCTCTGCCCGCGCTCTGTGAGTGCTGATAGATGGTCGAAGAAGTGGCTGCTGTGACTGCTCCCGAATTTTTTTGGGGACAAAACCACCTGGAAAATCTTCGTAGGCGGACCGGGAAGTCGTCCAAATTTTTCTGGAATTTTGAAAAGTCGCTGTTGGCCGGGGCAGAGTCTCGAACAAGGAGGCAGACCTTTCATTCTGACTGCTTGTGGATCACCACAGCAGAAAGAAGAGGTTACCACCGGTGATCCCGAGTTCAGAATGAGGCACCGCTGAGATCGTTGGAACCGCCTGTGAGCCCTCTTCGAAATGATCTTGACAGAGACGCCAAATGTTGTCGGAGCAGACCGAGAGACTCTGAACACTGAGGGGAGGTCGGTGCAGACTGAGTGGAAGCAGAACCGCGCACCCGGGGAAGAAAATTGATAACTTGGAGATCCGAACGCCAAACTAGGCTCTGCTTCTTGGGGATTATAGAAGACTTGTAGTAGAAGATATTTGCAGAAGACCTCTCATTCAGATTCCCACTAGGGTCGCCATTGCCGAGCTTCCAATGAGGTTCTAGTTTCCTGCCAGGGAAGATTTGCGCAGTCGAGGAAGAAACACTCTCTCGGGCAGTATGGTGCTTGGACGACATCGAAACCACCGCCGTTGCGAAGTTGACTGGGAGACGCTTCCGACAGTGCCTCTTGAGCCTTCAGGAACGTCCGAAGGAAGCCGTGGTCGCCTCTGCAAATTGCTACTCTTCTGCAGATCTTCAGCTGAGAACTGGTTCGCCGATGTAGAACCCAAATGGCCACCGAATGAGATAAGGCAGAAGTGATTGGAGAAGGGGAGGGGATGAATAGTGGGGAGAGAGTGTGGGGGAGGTATGGGGGAGGCTAGGGGCAGTGTGGAGGTGGAGGGCGAGGGGGATGGCGTAGAGTTCTACTGGTTCAGCCAAGGTGGAAGGTGAGAGGAGGGTGGAGGGTGTAATGGGTGGAGGGGAGTGGAGGGAAGGAGGGGGCGGCCAAATCCAATGGAAGGGGCTGGGGGGGGCAACCTAGGGCTAAGGAGGGGAGGTATTTTGAAATTCAAATGGACCTAGGGAAGGAAGGGTTGCATGGGGGAGAGGGCAAAGTGTGTTGGGAATGGGAAGGGGTGGTTGGTGGTTGGAGGGTGGAGTGGGGATTGGGGGTTCCACCCTTGGGACTAGGGGTGGGGTAATGGGGCTGTGGGGAAGGGGAGTGGCTTTAATGGGGTAGGTGGGAGGCTGGAGGTGGTTGGGAGGGGAGGAGAGAGGGCAGGGGGTGAACCCCTTAGGGAGGGAGATAGAGAAAGAGAGAGAGAGAGGAGGTGGGTGGGGATTCTCTCCCCTAGGGTTTCTCACCCAATTGGATTCACTCCACTAAAACTAAGTATTTGAACTCTCAAAGGGAAATTCTTCATTCATTCATTCATTAACTTCAAATGGGGGGGAATGGGGTCCTATATATAGGCAACCCACATTTTACAAAAAGTCCCTGACTCTTGCTACAAAGACAAATAACCAAGGGGGTAGGGGGCGCCCTTGGGCCTAGCCCAATGAATTGGGCTTAATAGCTAATCTAATCAACCTAATGACACTCAAACTTAGGGGAATAAACAAAAGACCTAGGGACATGACTCAAATAAAAGGGAAAATACATCAAATGACGTAAATAAAATTACGTAGGACTCAAAATTAAATAACTAGACCATGCCGGATGCAACCGGGGCGAGGAGACGAGCTGTGAACGTGGGCATGGGAGGTGATGTCCCCATCACGGACACTCTACTTCTCCTCTGTGTTCCCTCATAGTTTCACGTCGAATGGTGCACATATGAGTGGGTTTTGTTCAGTTTCAGGAAAAGCATGCTCGGCGGTGTGCGTCAGGTTCGCCAGAAAACAGCGGCGGTTTTTGACTAGATTAGTTTCACTGTGACCCCCAGCATGTTAGCATTCCAGATCCGTTGTTTTTATCACGATTGGTCGTCATTTGGGGCCGGTACAAGTTCGGGAACCCCGGTGACCCAATTATGGTCGATTCGATAGAATCGCCCGTTTCATGCGATTTAGGTGTTGCATGGACCCCTTCCGGCCTATGGAAGGTTTTTTTTGTCGATTAGGACTGTTTCCCCATCGTTTAGACGCGAACGGGGCGTGGAACGGCTGGATCCGGCCATTCCCATGGTTTTCCCGCCGTATCGTGCTAGCGGTCGTTTCAGAGACCGTCTCTTGTCTCTGGCGGCCCAACGTTAGACCACCACACTCCGTGGTGTGTAGGTTAGTTCAGGTCGGTTTAGGCTAGTGGCCTAAACTTAGACCGTCTCTTGCCTCTAGCGCCTCTATGCTGGTGCGCCAAGCTCAATGGTTTATCGATATTAATGTAAGTCGGTTCGAGTCTTAGCGGTCTTACGATAACCCGCTACTTGCTCTAGAGGCCCTTTCTTAGACCGCTATGGGCGTTGACGTTAGTCAACGGGTTAAGTCGGTTCGGGCTGGCGGACCAAGCTTTGACCGCCAACGTGCTATAGCGCTCCTTCCTTAGACCGCTATGGTTCGTTTGACCGGGTCAAGATTCTAAGTCGGTTGCCCTTGGCGACCCAACCTTCGAGCGTTTCTTCCTTATAGCGCGCCCTTCTTAGGCCGCTACAGTCCGTTTGTCTTAGGTTAATATTTTAGGGCGGTTAGTGTGACGGTTCACTTTTAGACCGCCTAGTCCGTGTAGCGCGTCTATATTAGACCGCTTTTGGTGGTTTGACCGAATAGGTGGGTTCAAGGTTGATTGGATTTAGCAGCTTAATCCTTGACTGCTATAGTCCCCTAGCGGCCCATTCTATGACCGCCAGCGTATGTTCCTCCGCTTTTCTCCTGCGTGTCGTTTCTCGATGTGTTGGTTTCCAAGTGCCTTGGCTTGACTTCGTGGTTTGCCCATTGTCCCGTGGACGTCTTTTGATGTCCTATGAGGGCTATAACCATGTTATCAGATAGCCAGGTATACTTTGCTATTGGTTAGGTTTCTGTACTACTTAAGAGTCATCGTTAGGTTCTGGTCAACCCGGTGAGACCCAGTGGTTGACAAGTAACCGTGTGTGTGTCTCGACTATTCTAGATAGCTTGAGACAGTGGTTCTAGATGCTTAGAGGTACTGTCTTACCTCGGTCTACGTGTCCAGATGCGTTGAGGGTCTTGGTGCTCCGTCAGGTCTCAGTGTGTCATTTTATACGGTAGTGTGGATCTGATGATCCAGTGTCATTTTCCGGTGACTTAGGATTAGGCTGATTGACGGCTTGTCACCGCCGTTGTGCGATGATCTTGACCCCGAGTCTTGTGACTTAAGGATCGTTGTGTCAGCAAGTCTAGTTGTCCTATCCTGAGTCTGTTGGCAGTTTGGTGTACTGCCTTGGTGCTTCACAGTACGTGTGGCAGTGCTTGCTTAGCATATCCGTACTTCAGCACTCGTGTTTCAGAGTCTCTGTGTCTAGTGAGCCTACACTAGTCGTAGCCTAATGATCTCGAGTGTCGGCCCACCTGGGAGTAGGTGGTGGGACAGTTCCCGAGATACGGTTTGTAGGCTAGTTTCCGTGGGCTCCCTTGCCTTGCAGTAGCGTCCTACTCGGGGAGAAAACTAGCTAGAGGCCTGCCTCAAGATATTTTGCTTGTGTATGCACACGTGGTCAGGGGCATTTTGGACGAACGTCGATGGGCGTGACCCTGACTAGTCACTCGTTACTGTAGTTCCTGGTTCAGTTCGGTGAGTATCTAAGTCTCCATCGTTCTCTGCGTCCATAGGGAGATACTTGTGGCACAGTGTAAGACGTCAGTGGACGCATCTGGCTATTCTTCTAGTGAGCAGGCGCTTCCGTCACTTGGCACGTGACACTCGTGTTTCTCGGAGTCTGTGTTCTCCTTCTGAGTTTGTCTGTTCTCGGCTTTGCCGAGGATAGCTTTGTGCTGCGTGCACGGTAATCTAGTCGTGTATGCTTTAGTGTTCCGTATCTGTCTAAGTCTTAGCTTAGGCCCGGTGTCGTGTCGACGGATCGGTAACTCCTGACTTTGTGAGATCAGGGTTCGCCTTTATGTTGCTCTTCAGAGTAGTTTAGGGAGCCTTACTTCCTTCGGCAGTCATGTTTTATCAGGTACGACCTCTTTCTCTTCCTCTTTCTCTTTCCCTTTCCTTTTAGCTGTCCTACTCCTACTGTTACGACTTTCTTTTACAGCTTTCTAGTTGTAGTTTAGCTTTTCCTACTTTACTACTACTGCTGTTTTAGCTATTGTTCCGTGTTACTGCGTTATTTTTCAGTGGGGATCCGCGTGACCCCTACTGAGCCAGTGACACGAGGCTCACCCCTACTTTTCAAGTGTGGTCGTCTCTACTTCCTTGCGGTTCCTGGTGTGGCTTGTCCGTAGTTACCATCGGTACCTACGTCGGGCTTCCCCCGACCTCAGTGTACATTTTTCTTTCTGTTGGACTGTACTTGTCTTTCCTTTGGACTGGACTCTAGTATAATTGTTAATCTAAGCTGTTAATTGAAAAGTAAATTTATTTCTACTATTTTAGCAAACCGATCTAATGAAATTTAATTGCTTACTGTTATATCTGCGACTTCAATGTACTACACAACAATCCTTTTATCCCTTCGGAGCTTTACAGCTCTTGGGAGGCTTCACGGGTTCCAAGTGGTATCGGGTCTACTCGGTAGTCCTATCGGGTATATCTGGTATCCGGAGTTTTGGTCGTCACAGTGGGGCAGGCTGTCCGACCGACTCAGGACTCTGCTGATAGGTAGATGCTCACCGAAGGGCAGCATCAAACCTTGACTCGAAAGGCTCAACCTCTAGAGCAACCAGAAAAGAATGTGCCAGAGTGGTCACATCGCTGCAAAGCAATTCAAATTGGAAGTGAAGCCGCAAACCTCTCTGGAACTGAAATGCGATAGTGGTGCTCTCCTCTCCAACTCCATATCCCAATGGGTACTCATCATAGTCCCGAATGTACGCAGACACGGACTTATTGCCTTGGTTAGGTCTGATCGGGGTGCATGGGTTGGCCATAGTTGCACATAAGTGGGCATGCAAGAGACTCTTTTTCTCTTTTCTTTGTTTTAATGCAAGCACCTAGACACGACTCCAAATGGTGAAAAGGGGTAAAATGCGGACTCGAATACAAACCTAGACTCAACCCATATTCGATACGTGGCAGAGGTTTGATCCGAAGATCGCACTCACGCAAGTGTGCCACCTTCCCGATAGGCGTAACCTATCATTCCGAGAACACTTTTTGATATACCGGGTATAGGAATGCAATGCAACTTTGGACCGACTACCCTAGACTCGACTTAGCTCTGATACCAATTTCATACGGAATGGGACGTGACTCGAGACAACAAGGGACTCTAGCTCGCGGACGTCCCTAAGCGAGGGAAACGTGCGGACGTGCGCGGTTGAGAAACCGGCAATGAGTCTCGGGTATTGGCTTTTCTGCGTGATCAGATCGAGTCACGGGACAGATTCCACTCACTCACTCTCGCAGCGGTGATAAAAATTTGAATGGGCTAATTTCCAAACAATCGCTCATGCAGCGGCATTCAAAAATATATACGAGTAAAGCAAATGCCAAGTAAGGAGCGGACACGATACCTCCACGCTACCGGGCGTGGGAAGATGACCCCGGCCAAGACTCGTACTCCCGGTGTATAGTAAATAAATAATTACAGCAGTGATTTTAATTACCCACTCTACGCAGGGAGGTAAAGGGCGACAATAATAACCCGGGAACACCAAGCTTGGGTTGACGGGCAGCAATTTGGAACGCTCTCGGGCCGGAGATGGGTTGCTTGTCCGGCTTGGTTCTGCAGGGCTCGTGGACAGCAGGCGGGTCCGACTGCTGGGACGTCTGTGCCCGGGCGTCTCCTTTCTGCGGCGGCTGGCTGGGACGCTGCAGGGGGGTGCTGGTCGATCTCCGGGAGCGGCAGTCGCCGACGGTATCCCAACGTATTTTTGCTGGAATTATCCGATGACTGCTTTGTTGGCCTGTTCTCAGATCAGAAATGCGTGCCTCTAGGAAAAGAATTTCTGCGCCCAGATTCGGTGTCGGATCGAAAAAAAAATAGTACCGATGGATAGAGGACTCAAAGGGATACAACATATAATTATTTTAGATCCATCCAATAGACGGATTAGAATTGAAAACGACTGTTCCTAACATTTTTTTACTGACTCAGATTACAGACTGTCAGGACAGAACATGTTTTGCCTGAAAATGAATTTTGACCGACACAAAAATGATCAATCTAGACTCTGGGAAAATTATGGGTGGAAGAGGGGATGTGAGGAACACGTATGAATTTGTTTGGGATTTTTTAGTGGTGACTAAGGGGGCGAGAAAAATACAACAACAAGACACTATCCCGCAAATCTGCAAACTGGCAGATTGCTGGGGGGGAAACTTAATTACTGGAAAAATACTAAACGAAGGCGAAATGACACGAAATTTAAACTAGGGATGGAGGATGATAGGAAGAACAAACCCTCAAAATTTGGGGTCGAGCAGATCTCTTGATTTGGAGATAGAATTTCGGCCTCAGCTTGCTGTCCAGAGTTGGACATAACTCCGATGAGGCGGTGGTGGTGGTGCGATGGCGGCACGAACGGAGGCGACAGCGGAGCTTCACACTCCAGGGAAGATATACAACTTGGAATCCACCAAGTTTTCTAGGGAATCCACCCTAAGAATACAGCAATCTAGCTGCAAGGGGAGAGAGGGAGAGAGGGGTGCCCTTGGGCTTGCTCTTGGCAAAAAAACTTAATTCTTCATTAATTCTCACAAAATGGAAAATACATGGATTATATAGAAATGTGCAAAAGACCTAAACTATCCTCAGATCTAGGGTTAGGGAGGGGCAAATAAGGGATGGGATAATTAATCCCCCATGTGGTCAAATGACCAAATTAAATCAAATACAACATGAATAAACTATATTAAAGGGGAGGCGCCCCCTTGACTAAGGGGTATCAAATTTGAATTTTCTTCCTTCCTTGTCCCCCTTTGGTCCAAGTCCAATCTTTGACTTTGAACTAGCCCCACATGGGCCCTAGATCCTAGGTGGACCAATGAGAAATAAGGTGGGGGCCCTGCTAGACCTACTGACATTTTACATAGAAACCCAAAGGCCTTTTTGTAAAGAAACCCAAAGATTTCTAATGACTAACCCTTTGGCTTATAATGTCTTATAATTGTAAACCCAATTAGCCAATGATATAAATGTAAATAAAAGGACACAAATGCAAAAATAAAATGTTAGTGCTCGGTGTTGATTCCCATTAATTCTCCCCGAGTGGGAAGAACTCGACCCCGTCGAGTAAGGGGTGCGACTTCTCATGTGGCTCCTGCGGATCTGTCACCGTACCAGGTAACGTGGAGTACGCTCCACTCCAATTAATCGTCACCTGCTCATCTCGTACATATTTGTATGCCGTTGCAAGTGATAGGTTAATTAGCTCGTTATATTATTTCAATCACCGCTGCGAGAGAGTGAGCGTGACCCATCCCGTGACTCGATCCGAGCACGCAGAAAGGCTGATACCCGAGACTCATTGCCGGTTTCTCAACCGTGCAGATCCCACATTTCCCTCGCTTAGGGACGTCTGCGAGCTAGAGTCCTAAGTTCACGTCCCGTCCCGCATCGCAACCCTTTCAAGAATTACAAAGGGGCTAATGAATCTCAGAGTGAGCTTGTCTTTGATGTCGAACCTTCGAATACCTCGACCCGGAGAAATCTTGAGGAATACATGGTCTCCTTCTTGGAATGCTAGGTCACGTCTTCGATTATCAGCATAAGACTTTTGTCTATCTTGAGCCATATGGAGTCTCTCTCGAATGATCTTGACCTTCTCGGTAGTATCTCTTATTATTTCTAGGCCTAGAAGTTATCTTTCCCCAACTTCACTCCAGCAGATAGATGAGCGACAGCTTCTTCCATACAGTGCCTCGAATGGTGCCATTTGTATACTAGCTTGGTAGCTATTGTTGTTGGCGAATTCAACTAGAGGCAGGTGATCGTACCAACTCCCACCAAAATCAATGACACATGCCATGAGCATATCTTCCACCACCTGATTTGTCCTTTTAGTTTGACCATCAGTTTGAGGATGGAAACTAGTGCTAAAATTGAGTCAGGTCCCTAACGAATGTTGTAGACCCTTCCAGAATTGAGATGTGAATCGAGGGTCGCGGTCTGAAATAATGGTGACTGGGACACCATGTAATTTGACAATTTTCTTCATGTATAAAGCTGCTAGAATATCAACAGACCATTGACTTTTCATTGGTAGGAAATGTGCAGATTTAGTCAATCAATCTACGATCATCGAAATACCATCATGTCTATCTCTTGCCTTAGGTAGACCCATGATGAAATCCATCCCTATACTTTCCCACTTCCATTCGGGAATCGCTAAGGGATGTAACTTTCTAGCAGATTTTTGATGTTCCGCCTTAACTTGCTGACAAGTGAGGCAGCATGATACAAAATCCACTATCTCTATCTTCATGTTTGGCCACCAAAAATTCCTTTTTAGATCTTGGTACATCTTAGTAGCAGCATGGTGAATAGCATATTTGGTCTTATGAACTTCTTCCATGATCAGCTTCTTAGTGTCGGCATGATCCGGCACATAGATTCGATCTTTGAATAATAACCTTCCCTCGGTATAGATAGAGAACTCTAGCCTTTGATCAATATTAGCCTTGATCTCCATTAATGTGGGGCTATTTTCTTGTAATTTGACTAGATCTTCAATCAGTGTAGGTTGTGACCGGATATTAGCAATAATACCCTTTTCTTCTTCTGCATCCACATCTATATTCAAATGAGTAAAATCCTCTATAAGATAAGTCATACCTTTCCTGAGGCTTGCTAGAGTTGCCATTGGTATTCTACTAAGAGCATCATCTACAACATTTGCTTTGCCTGGATGGTACTAAATAGAGAAGTCAAAGTCCTTAAGGTACTCCTGCCATCTTCTTTGTCTCATGTTTAGTTCCTTTTGGGTAAAAAGATATTTCAGACATTTGTGGTTCGAAAATGTAGTGAACTTCTCCCCAAAAAGGTAATGTCGCCAGATTTTCAAGGTGAAGATAACAGTAGCCAATTCCAGGTCATGGATGGAGTAGTTTTCTACATGACGTTTCAATTGTCTTGAAGCATAACAAATCACCTTACCATGTTGCATAAGGACACACCCGAGGCCAATGCCACATGCATCCGTATAGACTTCAAATTCACCACCTTCAACAGGCAGTGCCAGAACAGGTGCAGTGGTGAGATGTTCCTTGAGAGTCAAGAAACTCTCCTCGTACTCCTTTGTCCATACAAAAGGATTTTCTTTTCTAGTAAGCCTTGTTAGAGGGATGACGATCTTGGAGAAATCTTTGATGAATCGTCGATAATAAACAGCCAGACCAATGAAGCTCTGAACTTTAGACAATGTGTTTGGTCGGCTCTAGTTCTTGACAGCTTCCATCTTCGATTGATCCACATCGATACCTTCTTTAGAGATAATGTGGCCAAGGAATGAAACCTCCTTTAGCCAGAACTCACATTTACTAAGCTTTGCGTAGAGTTGCTGCTCTCTTAGAGTTTGCAAAGCTATTCTTAAATGTTCTTCATGTTCCTCCTTGGTCTTAGAGTAAATGAGAATGTCATCAATAAAAATGACCATAAATTGTTCAAAATAGGGCCAGAAGACATTGTTCATAAGTTGCATGAATACTGTCTGTTAGGGTGCTAGGCCCGGATACAGAGGGGGGGTGAATGTATCCCTCTAGAAAATATAGCCCAAATTAAAACTCTAAAGCTCAAATATACGGAATAAATACTAATGAGCTTTCCAAGATGAAATGATAAGGCAACAAATGAACAAATAGTTGGACTGCACCAATGCAGCCACCTGAACAACCAGAAACGAAGGTAGAGCTAAACAACCCAAACACACTTAGTAGAATATAATGCTAAAAAATAACTCTCTAGATAATGCAACTAGCCAAGCATGCACAACCTGTGAATGGGAGGTAGAAGATATGGAGCTAACGCAAGGCAAACCACTGCACAAATAATTTTTAGGTGGTTCGGTCCTCCAGACCTACATCCACCCCTCACTCCCAACCGGAGTGAGGCTTCACTAGCCAATGCTAGAACCAAGCAGACTCAGTCTGCGAACAGTTGCTGCCACACAGCTTGACCAGGGGAACAGCCTCCCCTCTTCCTCCCAACCGGAGGGACACCCCAAGTGACTCCCAGCCACTTGGAAACCAGAGACCGAAGTCTCTCTTCCTCCAGACCGGAGGGACCCCTGGACTTGCTACCCACAAGCCCAGAACCGGAGATCAGATCTCCCTTCCTCCAAACCGGAGGGAAGCACACAAGTGACTTCCATCCACTTGCAAACCAGAGGTCGCCGACCTTTCTTCCTCCAGACCAGGAGGGACCCGACCTTAATCCAGAGGATCGGAAGAACAAGGATAACCAAATAAAAATAAAAGGATAAATAAGAAAGGAAAAATACACAGCGATCAAAAAGCTGTAAAGAAAGATAACATAGATGTGGCTCCCATGGAGCTTACTGGCCTGGATTTGATCCACGGTCCAGTAGACAGATCTTCAGTAACTTCTTCCTTCTTCTCCACGAACTCTCTCTCTCTCTCTCTATCTCTCTTCCTTTCTCCTCTACTCTCCTTTTCTCTCACGATGTTCTCTCCTTCTTCTCTGCAACTCTTTTTCTTCTTTTTCTCTTTTGCTGGATCGAAGGGCTTTCTGCTCTGCTGTTGCTCTTTCTGCTCTCCAGGCTTCTTCTTCGATCAGCCTTCATCTGAAGACGAAGGCTCCAATATATACCAGCAGCAGTAGGGAGGGTGATAGGTGTGTGCTTCCCACGCCTTCCGTCCAGAAGATTCCTCCTCGGATCACGTGCTCAGCACCCACCTCGGATCACGTGTCAGGTGCCAGCTTTGGGTCACGTGCCCATTCATCAGTACGCTCAGCAACTGGAGTTGAGGTGGCGTCAACACACTTGCTCCAAAGGGTTGACGCAGCCTTCAAAGACATTCGACCAGCAAAACTCAAGTCTGCTGCGTTGACTCCATCAGCCTGCTGCGTTGACGCATCGGTGATCCAGTGATCAAGTCTTCAGCAGATGGGCGTGCTGCGTCGACGCTGCTCAATTGTGGCGTTGACGCAGTGGAATAGCCTGTGAAGGTCTCTGCTTCTTTAACTGCTGCGTCGACGCTGCTTGCTTGTGGCGTTGACACAGTGGAAGATATCGTGAAGGCTTCGTCAACTGATGCGTGGACGCTTTAAGCTCCCAGCGTCGACCCTGTTCCCTTCAGCAACAAGAAGGAAGTCATAAGATTTAAGTATGTACATTACAGTGTATATACTTCGTTGTATAGACTTGTGAAGGCGAATGCAACGTACAGACTTGCCCAATGTGTTGACTTCAACAAAGGAGGCAATGGCTGTATAGACTTTAAATCCTAAAGGCAGTGTATAGACATTGAAGAACAACAACCAATGTATGGACTTTACAATGTAAACAACAATGTATAGACTTCATGTAAAAGCCCAATGTATAGACATTGAATTCGAAGACCAATGTGCAGACTTTGGATTTGAAGACCAGTGTGCAGACTTCAAGTTTAACTGTGGATGTACAGACTTCAGGTGTGAAGACCATTGTGCAGACTTTGGAGAATAGTTCAATGTATTGACTTAGCGTTGTATAGACTTGGCTTTGAACGCTTGAGCTGAAGACAATGATGTAATGTATAGACATGAAGAAACTGTGCACATTGTATAGACTTGAAGAAACAAGGCAACGTTGTATAGACTTGAAGAGACAAGGCAATGTTGTATAGACTTCAAAGATGAATGATCAGACAATGTATAGACTTCACAGTTCAACAGCCATTGTATGGACTTGTACAGTGGTGCGCAGTGTACAAACTTTGAAGTCCGACCTAGCAGGATGTGTAGACTTAGACTACAACCAGGATGTCTAGACTTGTTGTGAAGCAATGCACAGGCTGTACATACTTGAAGAATGCTTGCAGAAGGCGATGAAGTGCACAGACTTCATGAAATGCAAACGGCTGAACAGACTTGAATGAGTATAGAGTGTATAGACTTGAAAGTCTGAAGGTGATGTGCATACTTGCTGAGTTGACGCTGTAGCCCAATGAGTTGACACTGCAACGTATATACTTTACGTTCAACTGATGATGTATAGACTTGAAGTTAGACAAACCAGACAATCAGTGTTCTGATGGGTCGACGCATCAGCAAGGGTGGGTCGACCCACTACTGTTCATACTAACTAAGCAGAGTGTAGCAATGAATGCTTTATGCATCAGTTCACATGACTGAACATCAAATATGTTAAACTAAACTGAGCAGCAAGATGACTGAACATTTGATAGACTGAGTTATGATCAGAAAATAACTGAATAACAGCATGATGACTCACACAGCAAGATGACTCACAGTGATTAACTCACATCAAAAACTAATCATCAAAACCACAGGGGCA
The DNA here is from genome assembly GCA_022559845.1 of Amorphophallus konjac. NCBI lineage: Eukaryota > Viridiplantae > Streptophyta > Magnoliopsida > Alismatales > Araceae > Amorphophallus > Amorphophallus konjac. The sequence continues at coordinate 277,351,094 of CM040122.1, forward strand.
CAACAATCTCCCCCTTTTTGATGATGGCAACACTTTCAACACATTGAGTCATCCTGATGATGTGAGGCATTCTGATGACTCAAATTATTCTCTCCCTTTGACTTCATCAAAAAGAAAATAATTTGAGAAATTAAAGCATGTATAAAAATTCAGTCAATTTCTCCCTTTTGCAAGAACACAATTCTCCCCCTTTAAGAGTTTCAGCAAAAAGTCATTAGTTAGAGATGATCAAAAGAAGCTAGCATGCAATGATTGAATGAAAATCACCCCCTTTTTGGCAAACAATCTCCCTCATTTGGTATAATCAAGATGAACCATGGGAAGGGGTATGAATGTAGATGCATATACCAGAAATATGAATGTCATAGCACAATTCTTCTCCTTCTATGCAGCATGATGCATATGATAAGGAGGCTCCCCCTCAATAAATGGAACCTTATGAAATGAATGAGAAGAAGACCACAGGGGCAAACAAGGAGAAGTTCAGGTCAATGAGCCAAGGACATGAGCAGAAGAGTTTCAATTAACAGATTTTTCAAGGATGCTCCAAACATAAGAAATTCAGCCAGATTTTCAAAGAGATATCAATCTCATAAATCTAAAACATAAGTTTTTAAAGTCTTCCATTATAAGGGCTTATGAATGAGCTTTATTGAACAGTATGGTTTAAACATGATGTATGCAGAGTTTATCAATAAAATTCTGTATTGATATCTAAAACCATGTTTTAATAAAAATGAACCAAGCCCTCATATTTATCTTGATAAAACTCCCTTTCTCTTACACAATCAAATTTATTGACTTCTTTCGGAATTACATGCATCAGTATTGAAATCAAACAATTATGAAGTCATATGATTTTATCTAGGGTTGAAGCAATTTGATTTTTGCATCAATATTCAGATATTTCAATTCGTTCGACAATTTTTCATGCTACAAATTTTACGAGCACTCTAGTTCAGTGCACACCTTGTAACTAGAGGATATACCTTGATCAGAGGCCAATATCCCTAAGCACTTAGTGTGACTAACTGTCATGCTTTATATGAACAGAGATAGCATTTACACATCATGACACACTGCAAATCATTTCTTGATGAGTGAGTTGTATTTCTCAGTGTGCATGCCATTGCTCTGCCTAAATTTCAATTAATCTTAATCAGAATTAACTATGGTACCTCATGACACAGTCCTTTGGACATGTGTTTCTCAGTGACCAAGGTCATTGCTCTGACAGAAAATACCCTTTAGACATTTCAGAAAAAAAAATTCATTTGCTTCAAATCAATAATAATTTCATGTACTTACCAAATAAGGTCATGTATTCAATAGTGCAGATTTCAGAAGATTTTACAAGACACAGCATGAAACAGATGGTTAAGGTTTATTAAACATGCTTCATATATTTTTAAGAGATTTTAAAGCCAAACTCATTGAATACATTAAACTTAAACCACATGAGTTATTTCAGTCATTCATAAAAATGTAAAATAGAAGATTTCTAGTTCAAGATTTTTCAGATTTATGATCGAGATAGTCCCATTGAAATCTTCATGAAAGACTGATAGAATTCTGAAGCCAAATGATACCAATTGATAGGAGAGATTTTGAAGCTCAGTGTTTTCCGAATATGATCAAGATTTGTCACTTAAAAATAATGAGGAAAAGATTATGCATAACAAGCAAGATATCAGGAGGTCTGGCAAGTTTCAGGATTTCCAAGGATAACATGCAGTGAATTCTGACAGAGATGTATGCACTTGACCACTTGGATGCAACGCATTGACTCCCCCTGACACTATGCATTCAGACAATCTTTTTGGCATTTTTCATGAAATGCAATGTAATTAACTACATGCATGCAAAGACTCAACACTGAATGCTATGCAAGGACATGCAATTAACTCCCCCTGAAAACATGCAATGTTTGCCATGAGACACTGAACATATGATTTTGATTCATGCACATTCAGACTGCCCTATCAAGCAAAATGACCCATGGTACTAGGCGGAGCACTTGGTCTAAAAGACCACCTCACACATAGTAGGAACCTCCAGACAGATTTCCCTGTCTTTTGGTAGCTTACCATTTATATACCATTGAGGTCATGCATTATAATTCAACATGGGCAGCATGCATGGATCAAATTTTAGCTTTTCAGATTTTTCAGGATGCAATGGACAGATTTTCAATGAACTATGCAATAGACAAATTTCAAGCCACATATATAAGCAGTTCAGATTATTCAGAATGCAATTTGTTTTCAGAGTTTATGTATTTCAACAATTATCAAACAACTACAAATGGCAGATATGCAGGAATACATCAAATCAGATATGCAATGAGTTTCAAAACAAGAAATGCATAGAGTTTACCTGAACAGTGTGAGAATGGGGTTTTCATTCTTGAGTGCCTTGGATTAATAACCCCTTTTATTCTTCAGCTTCCAAGGCACACCTGCAATAGACACATCATTTTGATGCAGCAGGTACCCAAGAAAACTTGGGCCCTGGATTAGCAGTGACACCTTTGGTAGGTGTTCTAAACAATTTTCTAACAGCATGGTCATCAGATTTCATCAAGTAGCAGGTTTTCATTGAATGACCAGATGTGCCACAATAATAGCAAGATGCAGCAGGTTTCATATTAAATTTATGCGCATTCTTATAAACATGATTTTTATGTGCATATGTATGAAAAAAAATTTTAACAGAATTAAAATTCTGTTTACCAAAACCAGTCTTGTTTTGGTATCCTGCCAGCCAACAGGTTGCAGCCTTGTGACCTGGCTTTCCACAGTTAAAACAATGAGAGGCCTTCCTCTTAAAATTGAGTTCATTATTGACATAGCCTCCTTGGGCATGCCAACAGTCCTTGATTGTATGGCCATGCTTTCTACATTCAGAACATGTAGGAATCTTTCTTTTAAATGCAAATTTATTCCTATCATAATCATTTCTGTCTGCAGGGAGATTGACAGTTTTAGAATTAAATTTTCTACCCTGAGCATGCCAACAGTCAATGGCCCTGTGGCCCAATTTGCCACAGTGAAAGCATTCAGTTTTCTTTTTGTTCTGAGCAGAAACATGTTTCCTAGCATGCTTTCTGTTGTCTTGTTTCAGAATAAAGCAATTATCCATAATGTGGCCAACCCTACCACAGTAATGACATGAATTCTTGTTTTTATGAGCATGTGTATGTGTGTTCATGTCAAGCACAGATTGAACTTTCTCAACATATTTAAAATCAGTCTTTTTCTTGGTGACAAGGAAGTTCTTGTGATGTACAGCATGCACTTTTTCAATGTGATTCAATCCCTTCTTCACATGACTGACCTTTTCCATTTTTCCAGTTTGTTTCTGATTCTTCTGAACATTTGGTTGTTTATTTTCTGAGGTGGTGGCTACATCTGATGCTTTGATAAAAGATGTCATTAGCTTGTTTTTGAAAGCCTTTTTATTGACATTGTTGTAGCCTAACCCTTCCTTTTGAGTATTGACCTTAACACCTAACAACCTGTCCAGATTTTCTTGTCCTTCCACAAATTTTGACAAGGATTTATTCAAATCTTCAATTTCATTTTCCAGAGAAATGATGTGTATTTCATAACTGGCAATCTCTTGTTCATTACAATTTACACATTCGCTTAGCACCTTGTTTGTAATTTTGCATTCCTCAACTTCTTGTTCCATATTTCTCAATTTTTCAGATTCTTCAATGTAAACAGATTTTCCTTTTTCTAAGAGAAGACGTTTCTCTGACATAGCAGTGTTCAACTGCTTCAATCCTTCAACCTCTTTGATTAGTTTGTCATTTTTTGATTTCAGATTTTTATTAACAGATTTTCTGAGAGACTCTTTTTCAGATCTTAACAATTCAACATGTTTCTTAAGCTCTTGATTATCAGAAAAACAAGCATCATAAGATTGCTTCAGATTTGAACGATTTTAACACGATAAATCATAACCATTTTGATCAACCTTTAATTTTTTATTTTCAGATTTTATTTTTCCATACTTTTCATACAATTCAGCATACATTTCCTTCAAATAATCAAAGGCCATTTCGTCCGAGTCAGATTCAGAGTTTACCTCTTCATCAACATCATCTTCATTCTGACTGCTGCCTTGATTGTTGCCACTTGGATTACCTCTGTTAGCCATCATGCAGCTGTCCTCGTTTACCCTGTGAAATTGCTTCAGCCTATCCAGGATGTCCTTTGCTGAGCTGCAATTATGAAGACAAGACCATAAGGCTCTGTTAGTAGCTGCTTTCATCAGGTTAAAGGCTTTCTGATTTTCTCCATCCTTTGATCAGTGTCTGTCGGTCCATTTAGACACTTTCGTTGGTAAGGTGTGAGGACCTTGTGAAATTAATTTCCACAGATCATGATTAGCAGAATTAACATAAGCATGTAAAGCAGTGTACCACTGACTGAAATTAGAACCACTAAAGACGGGTGGAAGAGCCATTGAAAACAAATAGCGAGTAAATTCAAAGCAGCAGGAATATTTATGCACTAAAAACAAATTAGCACCTAAGACTGCAAGATCGAATCTGCAGGTCGCTGGACCTTGTATGCAGACACCGCTCTGATACCAATTGTTAGGGTGCTAGGCCCGGATACAGAGGGGGGGTGAATGTATCCCTCTAGAAAATATAGCCCAAATTAAAACTCTAAAGCTCAAATATGCGGAATAAGGACTAATGAGCTTTCCAAGATGAAATGATAAGGCAAAAAATGAACAAACAGTTGGACTGCACCAATGCAGCCACCTGAACAACCAGAAACGAAGGCAAAGCTAAACAACCCAAACACACTTAGCAGAATATAATGCTCAAAAATAACTCTCTAGATAATACAACTAGCCAAGCATACACAACCTGTGAATGGGAGGTAGAAGATATGGAGCTAACGCAAGGCAAACCACTGCACAAATAATTTTAAGGTGGTTCGGTCCTCCAGACCTACATCCACCCCTCACTCCCAACCGGAGTGAGGCTTCACTAGCCAATGCTAGAACCAAGCAGACTCAGTCTGCGAACAGTTGCTGCCACACAGCTTGACCAGGGAAACAACCTCCCCTCTTCCTCCCAACCGGAGGGACACCCCAAGTGACTCCCAGCCACTTGGAAATCAGAGACTGAAGTCTCTCTTCCTCCAGACCGGAGGGACCCCTGGACTTGCTACCCACAAGCCCAGAACCGGAGATCAGATCTCCCTTCCTCCAAATCGGAGGGAAGCACACAAGTGACTTCCAGCCACTTGCAAACCAGAGGTCGCCGACCTCTCTTCCTCCAGACCAGGAGGGACCCGACCTCAATCTAGAGGATCGGAAGAACAAGGATAACCAAATAAAAATAAAAGGAAAAATAAGAAAGGAAAAATACACAGCGATCAGAAAGCTGTAAAGAAAGATAACATAGATGTGGCTCCCATGGAGCTGACTGGCCTGGATTTGATCCACGGTCCAGTAGACAGATCTTCAATAACTTCTTCCTTCTTCTCCACGAACTCTCTCTCTCTCTATCTCTCTTCCTTTCTCCTCTGCTCTCCTTTTCTCTCACGATGTTCTCTCCTTCTTCTCTGCAACTCTTTTTCTTCTTTTTCTCTTTTACTGGATCGAAGGGCTTTCTGCTCTGCTGTTGCTCTTTCTGCTCTCTAGGCTTCTTCTTCGATCAGCCTCCATCTGAAGACGAAGGCTCCAATATATACCAGCAGCAGTAGGGAGGGTGATAGGTGTGTGCTTCCCACGCCTTCTGTCCAGAAGATTCCTCCTCAGATCACGTGCTCAGCACCCACCTCGGATCACGTGTCAGGTGCCAGCTTCGGGTCACATGCCCATTCATCAGTACGCTCAACAACTGGAGTTGAGGTGGCGTCAACACACTTGCTCCAAACGGTTGACGCAGCCTTTAAAGACATTCGACCAGCAAAACTCAAGTCTGCTACGTTGACTCCATCAGCCTGCTGCGTTGACGCATCGGTGATCCAGTGATCAAGTCTTCAGCAGATGGGCGTGCTGCGTCGACGCTGCTCAATTGTGGCATTGACGCAGTGGAATAGCCTGTGAAGGTCTCTGCTTCTTTAACTGCTGCGTCGACGCTGCTTGCTTGTGGCGTTGATGCAGTGGAAGATATCGTGAAGGCTTCGTCAACTGATGCGTGGACGCTTTAAGCTCCCAGCGTCGACCCTGTTCCCTTCAGCAACAAGAATGAAGTCATAAGATTTAAGTATGTACATTGCAGTGTATATACTTCGTTGTATAGACTTGTGAAGGCGAATGCAACGTACAGACTTGCCCAATGTGTTGACTTCAACAAAGGAGGCAATGGCTGTATAGACTTTAAATCCTAAAGACAGTGTATAGACATTGAAGAACAACAACCAATGTATGGACTTTACAATGCAAACAACAATGTATAGACTTCATGTAAAAGCCCAATGTATAGACATTGAATTCGAAGACCAATGTGTAGACTTTGGATTTGAAGACCAGTGTGCAGACTTCAAGTTTAACTGTGGATGTACAGACTTCAGGTGTGAAGACCATTGTGCAGACTTTGGATAACAGTTCAATGTATTGACTTAGCGTTGTATAGACTTGGCTTTGAACGCTTGAGCTGAAGACAATGATGTAATGTATAGACATGAAGAAACTGTGCACATTGTATAGACTTGAAGAAACAAGGCAACGTTGTATAGACTTGAAGAGACAAGGCAACATTGTATAGGCTTCAAAGATGAATGATCAGACAATGTATAGACTTCACAGTTCAACAGCCATTGTATGGACTTGTACAGTGGTGCGCAGTGTACAAACTTTGAGGTCCGACCTAGCAGGATGTGTAGACTTAGACTACAACCAGGATGTCTAGACTTGTTGTGAAGCAATGCACAAGCTGTACATACTTGAAGAATGCTTGCAGAAGGCGATGAAGTGTACATACTTCATGAAATGCAAACGGCTGAACAGACTTGAATGAGTATAGAGGGTATAGACTTGAAAGTCTGAAGGCGATGTGCATACTTGCTGAGTTGACGCTGCAGCCCAATTTGTTGACGCTGCAACGTATATACTTTATGTTCAACTGATGATGTATAGACTTGAAGTTAGACAAACCAGACAATCAGTGTTCTGATGGGTCGACGCATCAGCAAGGGTGGGTCGACCCACTATTGTTCATACTAACTAAGCAGAGTGTAGCAATGAATGCTTTATGCATCAGTTAACATGACTGAACATCAAATATGTTAAACTAAACTGAGCAGCAAGATGACTGAACATTTGATAGACTGAGTTATGATCAGAAAATAACTGAATAACAGCATGATGACTCACACAGCAAGATGACTCACAGTGATTAACTCACATCAAAAACCAATCATCAAAACCACAGGGGCACAACACTGTCGGGACATTGGTTAACCCGAACGGCATCACCACGAACTCGTAATGTCCATATCTGCTCCGAAAAGTAGACTTGTAGATGTCTTCTTCTTTGATCTTCAGTTGATGGTAGCCAGACCTGAGGTCGATCTTGGAGAAATAGTCCGCTCCAGAGATCTGGTCGAACAACTCGTCGATACACGGCAACGGATATTTATTCTTAATAGTGAGTTTGTTTAGCTGCCGTTAATCGATACATAGCCTAAGAGATCCGTCCTTCTTTCTGACGAATAAAACTAGCACACCCCAAGGGGATGTACTGTGTCGAATGAAGCCCTTGTTTAGTAACTCCTGAAGTTGCTTCTTCAATTCTTTGAGTTCCGTGGGGGATATCTTGTAGGGAGCTATTGAAACAAGTGCTGCTCCAGGAATGAGTTCAATACAGAAGTTTACTTCCCATTCGGGTGGTAAACCGGGTAAGTCAGATGGGAAAATATCGAGGAACTCATTTACAATGGGAATATCCTCTAGGATGATTTCCTTGGACTCAGTAATGATTACAAAAGTAAGAAAAGCTTCACATCCTTGTGAGATGAGTTTGTAAGTGTGAAGAGAAGAAATAATGGTAGGGTGCTTTCTATACTTGATACCAAGGAAGGAAAATCACGGGAGACCTGGTTTCCAAAAAGAAATTCTCCTATTGCGATAATTTATATATGCGTCATGGTCAACAAGCCAATCTACACCCAGGATAGCATCGTATCCTTTCATATCAAGACATACGATGTTTGTTGGAAGATTATGTCCTTCTATCATTACCTCAATATCGGGGTAGTGTGTTGTAAGTTTCGTTCCGGGACCTAAAGGTGTTGTGATAGTTAGGTCTGAAGGTAGAGGAATAGGTGAAATTGGTAAAGCTTTTGCAAAAGTAGTAGATATAAAGGAATGAGAAGCACCAGTATCAAATAACACAAATGCAGGATGGGAATAAATTTGAATGGTACCTTCCATCAACCCATTATCCTTGGGCGATTCTTCGTCATCTAGAACGACATTAAGATGAGCCTGCCACTTGTGTCCGTCGTTAGAAGGTTGCTCTTTCATAAGAGGGCAATTGGGCATACGGTGTTCTCGACTCTCACAACGTAGACAAGCGCCAAGGTGCTTCCAACATTCCTCGATCGAGTGGCCGAATTTCTCGCAAAATGTGCAAGCCGTAGGGACTTGTGTTTCCTCCTCCTTTACCTTCTTGTTCTTGTGATTATTCCTTTTGCTCCTATTGTGTGATCTCTTCTTGTTATCACAGGAGTTGTAAGTGCCCATGATGTTGAACCTTTCTTCTTTGGGCCCTCGCTTATCGAACCTCCTGCTTGACTCCTCGCTCTTGCCTTTGAACTTCTCGACCTTCTCTAAGGTCCTTTCACATAAGTGCGCCCATTGGACCATCTCCGCATATGTACGGATATTCTAGGGTCCAAGCTGAGTGATAAAGACGGGCCTTAATCTGTCCATGAATCGGTTAGCTTTTAGGAGATTCGTGCTAACCAAATGAGGAGCATATGGTGTCAGTCGAGAGAATTGAAGTTCATATTCTACCACGGACATCATGCCTTGGCGAAAAGAGGCGAATTCAGTGGCCTTTCGTTCTTTGACGTGCTCGGAGAAGTACTTTGCACGGAAGAGTGTAAGAAATTCCTCCCAGGGAAGTTGATCATTTTGAGGTTGGGCCTTCCACTAGTTGGAATGTGTCCAGATGGACCTTCTCTTGGTCGGTGCATTGCATGACATCGTATATTCTATTCATCTCATCGATCCAATTCTCTGCCTCGTCGGGGTTAGAGGATCTAGAGAATCGTGGAGGATTCATACTCCAAAAATTCCCGTGTAGATTACCGGCACCAGCTTGGGCCACAGTTTGTAGGGCCTAGGTAAGACCCGCAACTGTTTGTTGCATCGCTTCCCAATTAGCATGATTTGCGGCACGTTCAGCGGTCATTGTAAGAGTGAAGTGCCTGAAGAAATAAACAAGTAATTAATTCCTATGGAATTGAAAGGGAGTTATCTTAGAGATAATTTCTAAATAACTATCTAATCCCAGGCTCTACAAAAGCTCTCATAGGTGGGAAATTTCTTTCCTTAGTTCATAGGTGTGGGTGCGTAAACCTTAGACTTAACCTATGACATGACATTTTTTTCCTAGGACTTACTTTTCCTAAGCTCTGATACCACTTTAACTGTCATTCCCCGAGATATAAGTACAGCGGACGATACCTGGGAACGTGAACGTCAGCGAGTACACCGCAAGCGAGCAATATAATCAGAGCGCTAACACATTCACACATAAAAGGGAATGCACAAGATGATATATTCAAAACTTCAATTTATTGAATAATATTGAAAGTACATTGATAATTGACTCTTTTCACTAGACTCAAATAAATGAAAAATTACATGACATGATCAACTTCACCGCCTATTACAGTGAAGGAACTTTATTACTAATGACTCATGACTATGTCTTCTCTCAATCTTTAATCACTCTCGGACTCGTCACGTGAGTAGTTCGAATCCCCGCTAGAATTTCCTGAAAACATGAAAAAAGTGGGGAATGAACACACTTATCCAATAGGTATCTTCGTATCAACATGAACGCAGTATTTAAGTAATTAACACTTTTGCTTTAGGAAAGAAGATAGAAGAAATGCGATAAAACATGCGAATAAAGTCAAAGTAACACAAGTAACATGATGTAAATCATACAGATATGAAGGTTTATGTAGAATGAGAGCAAGATTGAGAACGAGTATAACATGAATGTAACTTGGCCTTTCATGAACGAGAATGTACTTTTCATAACCATAAAGGCTATGCACTAAAAAGTCATGCAACAAGAATGTACTAGCATGCTTGTAAATTTCACAAGATTGCCTCGTGATTTTCACCCGTTTATAAAAAAAGTACTCCCAGCGCAATACGACACCAGTAAGCACCATACCCAATGGTTTATAGTACATTTTCGACTATCTGCCGAGGGGGCTGGCGTCGAGCCCTTGGACACTGTCCGCGCCCGCTCTTTCATCTTCAAATTATAAATCAAGCTAGTTCCACGAGAAAATATAATTATGGCCAGTAATGTAACAAGTCCAAACAATAATTTCATAATCATAATATCAAGGTAAGAATGCACCAATTAAGAATCATGGGAGTTCAAAGATAAATTAAGAACAAGGTCATGCCACGGGAAGAATTCGGCAGCATAACGATACATTTAATAATTTTCGTAGTTCATTAGTAATTTATTGATTAAGGTTTTAGGGTCTAGATAATCAATAGATCACCTAGGGACATGGGGAAATCAACCCTTGGATCAAAAGCTCAGGTTATGCACAGTTGAGATAGAAACGGTCATGCCTAGGCCATTACTTGAAAGTGGTGGTCCTGGGATGGCCGCAAGTTTGACAGAGTCGACGCATGAAGAAAGAAGAGTCAACGCAGTGAAACCTATAGGAGATAGCGGTCATGGGAAGGCCGCTATTTGACAGTTGCGGTCTCTTTGATGGCCCTACTAGCCAAGACTTATAAAAACACCGATCATTTGAGTGCTTTCTAGACAATTGGGTTTTGAGGGTACTACCAACTCGGCATCCTAGTGAGAATCCCAGGCTCGCGGAGACTTATGGAGGCCTTGAAACAATATCACGTAATCCGGTGAAAGGAATATCCAACGGAGAGGATCACAAGTCCAACAGAGTGTTTCCATAAGTGTAAAGTGTAACTAATGACATTGTACTGAAATACGTGTCATGTGCTTATGTCGTGGAGATGAGAGTGAAATCGTGATAAAACAATGATCAAATATCATCAATGAAACATGTCTCATAAGCACATGAACTTTAGCTTTAATACAATAGTATATGATTTTGGCGTGAAATTAGCATAAGTTTAAAATAAGTATTTAAAATATGTAAGACATGCAATCTATCAAGGATGATGCACAATATAACCATTTATATGAATCCAGGGTTAAAACTCGGAATAAGACCTAATTAACTAGGCTTAATATATGATAAATATGGCAAATCTGTAATGTGTTTGGAGTTAACAAAGTGCAGACCATAGAAACCAAATAGCAGCCAGGTGAGGACCGCATATAGGTGTTAGCGATCTATCGCATGACCGCTAGCTAAATATGGCGGTCTTATAGAGACCGTTTCTGGTCTGCTGTAAACAAAAATTAGAACCAAAGTATAGGCTTAATCTTAGAGCAATAAATGCATGGAAAACATGCTAATCAGGTGGTTAAGGCATGATAGATCAAATATACATCATGGGGATGCATGAGTTACATGGATTAAACCAAAATTATCATCTTTTCTATTAAGGATAGAAATCGTGCATGCAGGAATAATCTAGATGCGCAGTGATAGTAAAACATGAAATACTCCGTGTATAAAGCATGAAATCACAAGGAAACAGGTGCTTTTAATCCTAACTTGATGTTTAAGCCTTTTCATGAGATAACCTACCTTTGATTCGATCCCTAGACTTCAAATTTCTGATTGGAAGTCAGTGCAGGCTCTAGCACGTCCTCCGTCAAACCAACGACTTCACGGCTTTCAAACTCTTCAACCATTTGACCTAAATTCATAAAATTTGGAGAGTAGGTAGATAATATAAATGTTAAGAAATTATTCTAAAAGATGAACTTCTAAATACCTCGATTAGAGCACCCAATCTCTAGATCTTCCTTGGACAGGAACGCTAGTTCCTGAGCGCCTTGCAGACGAACAGCAACTTCGGGAGCTCCTAACTCTCTGGACGCTTGACCTCCTAGTATGAAATTTGGAGGGATGTTAGTTAAGACTAAAAGGAACATAATATTATACATAACCAACCTGAAATAATGTCTCCTTACCGTTGAACAACGTAAGCCAAAAGTAAGGTTCGCATAGGTCAAATCTAAGCTCTATTTATAGAGTTTACTAGGTTTTGAGTGATTATATCGATCTATGTAAGACCCCGAATTATTTTATTATATTTAATATATTTATTTATCTCTTGTTAATTAAGAATTGAATTTCTATTGATTTAATAATTGAATTTCAAATTTATTAATATTTAATTCCTTAGAATTAGAATAGTGATAATTTCGACCACCTTATAAAAATCCAAAAAAATGGTAAACAGATTAAGGTCGAGGTAGATAACAACTTTTCCTTCTGGCATTAGGCCATTGTAAATCCGTGGGAAGATCTATTTAGAGTTTAAACCCAAAAGTGCACACTTTTGACCCATACCTAACCCTTGGATTAAAACACGAAATTCGACCTCAATACTCAACCAAATGACCTGAAATCAGTGGCAAATGGAAGGCCACAATGTAGGAAACATTTACCCTCAATCAATTTGAGGTAAACCTAGCCCCAACACGTGCTGTCGACATAGTTTGGTCAAGTCAAAGATTTCGGCGCCGTTTCTAAACACGTAGCTTGCAGCAGCGAATACTCCCAACTCCGAAGGCTCCAGAAGCTCTATGAGCTATCAAAATGAAGCCATACGAGTCTTCTTTCATTTGGCTACTGTGGGGTTCACTGAAGTTTCAGATCTGGGGAGATCTAGCTCGAATTGTGGAGGTGGGTCAGTAGGCTGTTGGCTTCCCTTCATCCTTCTTTGATCCATCGATTGAGGTAGGAATTCTCAACCAAATTTTGATCATGAGTATAGCAAATTATTCCTCTCACAGAGCTCTATCCATTGGTGGCAAAATCCCCAATTTTTATTAGGTATCCGTGGAGAAATCGAGCTTTTTGTGAGGTGCTGTCCAACTGTTCTTCATCCTAGGGTTTGAGTTTTCTCTCTCCGATTTGAGGTAGGTGTAACAGACCAAACTCTAATTAATTTATATGATGTAATAAGCATGATATTAGCTTTCATTTCACATAGAAAGCCCTAAGTTTCATGAAGCATACTTATAGAATTTCTGTTTATAGTAACAGCATGTTTTAGACCTAGTTCGATGTGTTCATCCGAAGTGATTTATGATTTCGAAGTATTAATCTTAATCCTCATGAACCATATCTTATATGGTTGGATTCACCATCTAAGTAGCTTTCATTTGAGCCAAGAAGCCCCAAATTCCATTCTGTATGTAGAGACAATTTAACGTTTTAGTCACAGCATGTCAGAATTAGGGTTTCATGCGTTCTTGACTTAATAGATCTCGATTCCAGCAATTGATCATGCAATTGACCTTGTAGACAGGTAGAGTTTTGTATTAGCCTTCCATTGATACCAAAATCCCCTTATTTGGAGCTCAATCCTAGTAGTTATTAACGTTTTAGTGCAACCCTAGCAATCACCTTGTTCCCGGCGTTCACCGGACGCGGCAGGGATGACCGGAGACGACCCAGAGATGGGCGGTCTTACGATAGACCATCCAACTCCAGCCCATATTTTGACCAATTTTGACCCTAGCATGACCTTATATAAACGGTTTTTCAAGAACCACTCATCCCAGGATGAACGGTTCCACAGGAACCACATATCTGGATGAAACGTCCCTGACAGACCACATATCATTGAACGGCCCTGCACTGGCCGCACATCCCAGGGGATGGGCGGTTGGTACAGAGCCACCCTTGGGCGGCCTAGGAGGCACCGCCCAAACCCTTGGGCGGCCCAGGGAGAACCGCCCATCTCCCTGTGTCACAGGGTGACCCCTGTTCGGCCCCTGAATGCCCAGTTATATGTGCGGTCCATATAGAACCGTTTATCCTTTCAGAGAGGGACTTAATACTTGTTCTAAGGCATTCATTTGCATGTCATTAATGATAATTAGTGAAATAGAAACTCATTTAATAACTAATTAAATATGCAACTAAATTTACGATTATTGCTTGTTATTCGTGCTTACGCGACTTACGCGAAGTCGTTATCATCTTAAATTACTTTTCTTGGCATCTTGGGTTAATATATAACCAAATCCCTATTAAATTGGCTTGGCATTAGGATTAATATGACTATTTAGCTTGCTGATTAGCTGCTGTAGTACAGTGGAACAGCATGTTTAACTTTTCGACTTTGCACGAGCCGATTGGCCGATTAGCGTACTAGTCTCGGTTCTACCCCCGGAAACTCTATCCGGTGGTCTTACCGTCATCTTGGAACATCATTATAATCATGATTAGAATCTGTTTAACACCAGCATACCTTGTTTTATGAGTTTAAACCGCTGGGTTAAGTCTTGGATCAAATCGGACGACCCGAGACATGCGCGGTTAGTATTTGACCGCATAACCTCTTCAGCGGCCCGAGCGTGACCGCATATCTTTATACGGCCCAGTATGGACCGTATATCTTGTTCTTGGGCCTCACTGTCTTTTTGACATGAGCGGCCCATATTGCACCGTTCTTACCTTAGGGCGGCCCACTGTCAGCCGTTCTTTTCTTGACTTCACGGGCTGAGTTTCAGTCCAGTTCCTGTACGTACGGTCCTATATGAACCGTATATACCCATCGAGTGGCTCCGTTACGACCGCACATCTCTTGAAGATGAGTTTGACCGTGTTTTATACTCTTGAATCCAAGGACAAGGTTAGTCCTTTAAACTTGAACTTATGGCAGAAATTCCTCTGATTAATTGGCCATTAAAACTGACTGAATGTCTGGACGGATGGGACGTTGGGCCCAGTAAATCAATGCCATCGCATCATAAGGGCCCGGTCTGGTCCTGGGGAGAGCGCCCGAAAGTTAGTGAGCCCATGGGATGTTAATGACAAGGTGGGGCATTGCACCGAAGTACTTGCTTGAGTGTTGGCGTCTATGACAAAAGTATCTTGTTACTTGTTACTTGATCATACTTGGTTAAATGTTTAAAATACTTGCTTGTTGGACAATTCCTTACTACTATCTCTTGTTATATCTCCTGTTGTAAATTCTTGTATTTGTTATTCTTGTTAATCATTATCAATTATATATTTCTTGACCTTGCAAGATCTTGTTATTACCGTTGTTTCATTATATCATCATTACCTTTTCATTGCATTATCGTTTGTATCATGACATTTTAAAAATGTAATTAAACTGTTAATCACTTATACATGTCTGTTATTTCCTACTGAGCGTTAGCTCATAGTTGTGTTCCCCCCTTTCCAGGCTCTTCAGGTGGCGCACTTACCGACGGGGAAGGGCAGGAGTGATGTCTTAAGTGTTTCAGTTCTAGTATGTTAGCAGTGTTTTTATTGTTAGTTGTGATTGGAGAGCATATAGTTTCAGTTATGTTGTTGAGTCTTAGTGATTGTTATTCCACGTTGTATTAAGTTGCCTTTGAGATTATTGTATCAGTTTGGTTGTTAAATGATCATTTAGTATTTCCTTTCCATAGCACTTGTGTATATTTAGATTAGTTCTCTCTCTTTCCTGCTTGCCTCTGACTGTACGTCCCGATATTTCCGCCTTGTTCGGGGTGTGACAGTTTAGTTGGTATCAGAGCCTAGGTTTCACATTCCTAGGTTTTCTTAAGTTCTTAAGTTCTAGGTTTTCTAAGTTCTTGCATGGCATCCCAATAACCCGGTATATCAAAAGATGTTGTCCGAACGTTAGGCTACGCCTATCGGAAGGTCGCATACTTGCGCGAGTGGTCTTCGGACCGGTTATCTCCGCCAGGTACCGAGTTTTGGTTGTGTCTAGGTGCATTAGACCCCTAATCTTGTTAAAGTCTAGGACCTGACCTGGTGAGAATGGGTAGAAACTTGGGTTAAGTTCGTTTCTTAATCGTGTAATTAATTATCTTGAATTAACCTAAGTAATCTATTTCTCGTGTAGATGGCAGCTGATCGCGCCGAATGGAGGAACCTACAGCGCACGGTTCAAGGCCTTACCCAGGCCCTTCAGCAAGTGGCTCAGGCAGGAGCGGCACCACATGGCACCGGTGATCTATACCAGAACTTCCGCGGGATGAATCCGCCTAGATTCACGGGTTCGACCGACCCCGACCAAGCCGAGCACTGGCTAGATGAGATGGGGAGAATATTTGAAGTTATGCAATGCACCAACCAGGAGCGTGTCCTTCTCTCGACATTTCAATTGGAGCGTGATGCACGTACTTGGTGGGATTCTATCAAGGCGACTCTCGGTGATCATCAGGTTACGTGGGAAGAGTTCGAGGAATTTTTCAACGGCAAGTATTTTTCTGACTGAGTGCAAGAGAAGAAGGCGGCAGAGTTCATGGCCTTGAAGCAACGAGGTTTGTCCGTGGCAGAGTATGAGGCTCAATTTGCACGGCTTTCTCGATATGCTACACACCTTATTTCCACCGAGAAAATGAAGGCGAAGCATTTTCTGAACGGATTGAAGCTGCATTATATTAACCAACTGGCACCAATGGAGATTTCCACTTATTCCGAGATGGTGAGAAAGGCTCAAGTTCTAGAGGATACCCTCGAAATGACGGAGAGAATCCATGGAAGCGGTGCGAAGAAGGAACAACCTACGAGTTTCGGGAGTGTCAAACCCGGGTATACCAAGAAGAGGCCTGTTAGTGGACCTAGTTCGTGGAGCGGGTCCGGATCGTGGAAGGGCAAGATGCCGAGGCATGAAGACAAGAAGTCTGGCCCTATTGTTCCGTTTAAGGGCGTGTGCAAGTATTGTGATCGTCCAGGTCACAAGGTGGAGGAATGCTGGCGCAAGCTGGGCGCCTGTTTGCGATATGGAAGTAAAGAGCACCGTATCCCCAACTGTCCTTTGATAACGGAGCAAGCAACACCGGCAAAACCGTAAATCTTCAAGAAACCGCAAGGGAAGCTCCAAGCTCTGTATGCAGAAGAAGCGGAAACAGCCGAAGATGGTGGACTCGTCGAAGGTACTCTTATTATACTCGACAAGCCAGCATTTGTTCTTTTTGATACTGGTGCAACACATTCCTTTATTTCTCGGAGTTTTGCTAAGTCATTAGCTATGGAACCGGTTATGATGGATACTCCGTTAGAGATTTCAACCCCTATTGGTACTAGATCGGCAATCCAGCATTTCTATCCTTCTAGTAAGGTTTTGATTGGTGAGCAGAACTTTCCAGCTGATTTGATTTGCATGGACATGAAGGGTTATGACGTAATTCTAGGAGCAGATTGGTTGGCCAGATATGAGGCCAATGTTCATTGTAGTTCTGGCTCGGTGTCTTTTACTAGGCACCCGAGGCTTTCTTTTGTGGGTGTTAAGCACCATAACTCTGTATCGCTTATTTTGGCTCTTCGAGCTGATAAGCTGATGAGGCGAGGATGTGAGGCTTTTCTAGCCTTTATCTATGCAACCCCTGAGCAGCAGATTGAGATCAAGGACATCCTATTATCCGAGATTTTTCTGATGTCTTTCCAGAGGAATTACCAGGACTTCCTCCTGAGCGGGAAGTTATCTTCTCTATTGACCTCTTTCCGGGCACATCTCCTATTTCCAAGGCTCCTTACCGTATGTCTCCTGCAGAACTGAGGGAGTTGAAGCAACAGTTGATGGAGTTACTAGAGAAGGGCTTTATTCATCCTAGTACGTCTCCGTGGGGAGCCCCTGTATTGTTTGTTCGGAAGAAAGATGGTTCGATGAGATTATGCATCGATTATCGGTAGTTAAACCAGTTGACTGTCAAGAACAAATATCCACTGCCGAGGATTGATGAGTTATTTGACCAGATAGCGGGAGCTCAATATTTCTCTAAGATCGATCTTCGATCTGGATATCACCAGTTGCGGATTAAGGAGGAGGATATCTATAAATCAGCTTTTCGCAGCAGGTATGGTCATTTTGAATTTGTCGTTATGCCTTTTGGTCTAACGAATGCTCCGGCAGCCTTCATGCAGTTGATGAACAATGTATTTCAGCCCTATCTTGATCAATGGGTCGTGGTATTTATTGATGACATCTTGATCTATTCCAAGAGTGAAGTGGAGCATGCTGAACATCTGTTGATGGCATTACAATTATTGAGAGATCATCAACTTTATGCCAAGTTTAGTAAGTGTGAATTCTGGCTGCAAGAACTGTCCTTTCTCGGACATATTATCACCCAGGAAGGTATTTTTGTGGATCCTTCGAAGGTTGAGGCAGTGAAGAATTGGGAGCAGCCTACCAGTGTGACGGAAGTTAGAAGTTTTCTTGGCCTGGCAGGTTATTATCGAAGGTTTATCCAGGATTTCTCTAAGATTGCGGTACCTATGACAAGGTTAACCCGCAAGGAGAACAAGTTTGATTGGTCAGGCGATGCCAGCAAAGCTTTCAGACTCTAAAGGATTGTTTGACTACTGCACCTATATTGGCTTTACCTTCCGGTGAAGGAGGATTTGTCGTTTATACTGATGCTTCAGGAATTGGCTTAGGCTGTGTACTCATGCAGCATGGGAAGGTGATTGCCTATTCTTCTAGGCAGTTGAGGAAGCACGAGGAGAATTATCCTGTTCATGATTTGGAACTTGCAGCAGTCATTTTTGCTTTGAAAAATTGGTGGCATTACCTGTATGGAGAATCTTTCACGGTATTTTCAGACCACAAGAGCTCGAAGTATTTATTCTCTCAGAAGGAACTCAATATGCGGCAGTGCAGATGGTTGGAGTATTTGAAGGACTTCGACTTTTCTATTGAGTATCATCCTGGCAAAGGCAATGTTGTGGCAGACGCATTGAGCCGGAGGCCAGTAGCTAGATTGGCAAGTCTCATGTTGCAAGAGTGGAAGTTACTGGAATAGTTATCTAGTTTGGATCTTAATATTGACAATGATCAGGTTTTGATTGCTCAGATTCAACTTAAACCTGAATTATTGATGGAGATCAAGTCCTTGCAAGATAATGATCCCGAGCTGATACAGATCAGGGGAAGCTTGAGCAGTAGACCTGATTTCAGGTTGGCTGATGATGGTAGATTATTATTTAAAGGCAGAACTTGTGTACCTGATGAAGCTACAGTAAAGAACAAGATTCTTGAGGAAGCTCATAGATCCAGATACACCATTCATCCCGGAGGCACTAAGATGTACAGAGATTTAAAGCGATCCTTTTGGTGGATGAATATGAAGAGGGAAATCGCTGACTTCGTAAGTAAATGCTTGGTTTGCCAACAAGTTAAAGCTGAGCACTTCAGACCGGCAAGGAAATTGAAACCACTCGACATACCCTAATGGAAGTGGGAGAGTATTGGCATGGATTTCATTATGGGTTTGCCTAGAACTCGTGGTGGATTTGATGCAATTTAGGTGATTGTTGACCGATTGACAAAATCAGCTCATTTCTTATCCATTAAGTCTAAGTGGACAGTCGATGTATTGGTTGCTTTGTATTTGAAGGAAGTGGTGAGATTACATGGTATTCCAGTGAATATAGTATCTGATCGAGACCCTAGATTCACTTCTCATTTCTGGAAGGGACTGCAAGAGTCTCTTGGTACTCGTCTGAATTTCAGTACTGCTTTTCATCCAGAGACAGATGGACAGACGGAGAGAACCAATCAAATAGTGGAAGATATGCTGCGGGCATGTATGATTGACTTTGGTGGTACTTGGAATGAGCATTTGGCACTAATTGAATTCGCCTACAATAACAGCTATCAGTCTAGTATTCAGATGGCTCCATTTGAAGCCTTGTATGGGAGAAGCTGTCGATCCCCGTTGTGTTGGGATGAGGTAGGTGAGAAACAGTGGCTTGGACCGGATCTTGTCTCGGAATCTTCACAGAACATCCGTGTTATCCGAGACCGATTACAAGTAGCCCAGTCAAGATAGAAGAGTTATGTCGACAACAGGAGAAGAGCATTGGAATTTCAGGTTGGCGAGCATGTGTTCTTAAAGGTCTTTCCGACGAGAGGGATCCGAAGATTTGGCATTCATGGCAAGCTGAGTCCGAGGTACATTGGTCCATTCGAGATTCTAGATAGAGTGGGAGAGGTGGCATACAGGCTGGCCTTACCGCCTCAATTGTCTGGCGTGCACAACGTCTTCCATATTTCTATGTTACGGAAGTATGTGTACGACCCCACTCATGTTATACAGCATGTGGATTTCGAGCTGAAGGTGGATCTGACCTATGAGGAAAGACCGATAAAGGTTCTGGACCGGAAGCAACAGTAACTCCGGAATCGTTCAATACCGATGGTCAAGATTCAGTGGAGTCGGCGTGGGACCGAAGAAGCCACGTGGGAGTCTGAAGAGACTATGCGGAAGCGGTATCCCGACTTATTCTAGGTGAGCGATCTCTTTCCCTACTCTCAGTCTTAGTGTAGTGAATTTGGAGGACCAAATTCCTTTAAGTAGGGGAGGGTGTAAGACCCCGAATTATTTTATTGGATTTAATATATTTATTTAGCTCTTGTTAATTAAGAATTGAATTTCTATTGATTTAATAATTAAATTTTGGATTTATTAATATTTAATTCCTTAGAATTAGAATAGTGATAATTTCGACCACCTTATAAAAATCCAGAAAAATGGTAAACAGATTAAGGTCGAGGTAGATAACAACTTTTCCTTCTGGCATTAGGCCATTGTAAATCCGTGGGAAGATCTATTTAGAGTTTAAACCCAAAAGTGCACACTTTTGACCCATACCTAACCCTTGGATTAAAACATGAAATTCGACCTCAATACTCAACCAAATGATCTTAAATCAGTGGCAAATGGAAGGCCACAATGTAAGGAACATTTACCCTCAATCAATTTGAGGTAAACCTAGCCCCAACACGTGCTGCCGACATAGTTTGGTCAAGTCAAAGATTTCGGCGCCGTTTCTAAACACGTAGCTTGCAGTAGCGAATACTCCCAACTCCGAAGGCTCCAGAAGCTCTATGAGCTATCAAAATGAAGCCCTACGAGTCTTCTTTCATTTGGCTGCTGTGGGGTTCACTGAAGTTTCAGATATGGGGAGATCTAGCTCGAATTGTGGAGGTGGGTCAGCAGGCTGTTGGCTTCCCTTCATCCTTCTTTGATCCATCGATTGAGGTAGGAATTCTCAACCAAATTTTGATCATGAGTATAGCAAATTGTTCCTCTCATCGAGCTCTATCCATTGGTGGCAAAAGCCCCAATTTCATTAGGTATCCGTGGAGAAATCGAGCTTTTTGTGAGGTGCTGTCCAAGTGTTCTTCATCCTAGGGTTTGAGTTTTCTCTCTCCGATTTGAGGTAGGTGTAACAGACCAAACTCTAATTAATTTATATGATGTAATAAGCATGATATTAGCTTTCATTTCACGTAGAAAGCCCTAAGTTTCATGAAGCATACTTATAGAATTTCTGTTTATAGTAACAACATGTTTTAGACCTAGTTTGATGTGTTCATCCGAAGTGATTTATGATTTCGAAGTATTAATCTTAATCCTCATTAACCATATCTTATATGGTTGGATTCACCATCGAAGTAGCTTTCATTTGAGCCAAGAAGCCCCAAATTCCATTCTGTATGTAGAAAGAATTTAACGTTTTAGTCACAGCATGTCAGAATTAGGGTTTCATGCGTTCTTTACTTAATAGATCTCGATTCCAGCAATTGATCATGCAATTGACCTTGTAGACAGGTAGAGTTTTATATTAGCCTTCCATTGATACCAAAATCCCCTTATTTGGAGCTCAATCCTAGTAGTTATTAACGTTTTAGTGCAACCCTAGCAATCACCTTGTTCCCGGCGTTCACCGGACGCAGCAGGGATGACCGGAGACGACCCAGAGATGGGCGGTCTTACGATAGACCGTCCAACTCCAGCCCATCTTTTGACCAATTTTGACCCTAGCATGCCCTTATATAAACGGTTTTTCAAGAACCACTCATCCCAGGATGAACGGTTCCACAGGAACCACATATCTGGATGAAAGGTCCCTGACAGGCCACATATCATTGAACGGCCCTGCACTGGCCGCACATCCCAGAGGATGGGCGGTTGGTACAGAGCCGCCCAACCCCTTGGGCGGCCTAGGAGGAACTGCTCAAACCCTTGGGCGGCCCAGGGAGAACCGCCCATCTCCCTGTGTCACAGGGTGACCCCTGTTCGGCCCCTGAATGCCCAGTTATATGTGCGGTCCATATAGAACCGTTTATCCTTTCAGAGAGGGACTTAATACTTGTTCTAAGGCATTCATTTGCATGTCATTAATGATAATTAGTGAAATAGAAACTCATTTAATAACTAATTAAATATGCAACTAAATTTATAATTATTGCTTGTTATTCGTGCTTACGCGACTTACGCGAACTCGTTATCATCTTAAATTACTTTTCTTGGCATCTTGGGTTAATATATAACCAAATCCCTATTAAATTGGCTTGGCATTAGGATTAATATGACTGTTTAGCTTGCTGATTAGCTGCTGTAGTACAGTGGAACAACATGTTTAACTTTCCGACTTTGCACGAGCCGATTGGCCGATTAGCGTACTAGTCTCGGTTCTACCCCCGGAAACTCTATCCGTTGGTCTTACCGTCATCTTGGAACATCATTATAATCATGATTAGAATCTTTTTAACACCAGCATACCTTGTTTTATGAGTTTAAACCGCTGGGTTAAGTCTTGGATCAAATTGGACGACCCGAGACATGCGCGGTTAGTATTTGACCGCATAACCTCTTCGGCGGCCCGAGCGTGACCGCATATCTTTATACGGCCCAGTATGGACCGTATATCTTGTTCTTGGGCCTCACTGTCTTTTTGACATGAGCGGCCCATATTGCACCGTTCTTACCTTAGGGCGGCCCACTATCAGCCGTTCTTTTCTTGACTTCACGGGCTGAGTTTCAGTCCAGTTCCTGTACGTACAGTCCTGTATGAACCATATATACCCATCGAGCGGCTCCGTTACGACCGCACATCTCTTGAAGATGAGTTTGACCGTGTTTTATACTCTTGAATCCAAGGACAAGGTTAGTCCTTTAAATCTAAGCTTATGGCAGAAATTCCTCTGATTAATTGGCCATTAAAATTGACTGAATGTCTGGACGGATGGGACGTTGGGCCCAGTAAATCAATGCCATCGCATCATAAGGGCCCGGTCTGGTCCTGGGGAGAGCGCCCGAAAGTTAGTGAGCCCATGGGATGTTAATGACAAGGTGGGGCATTGCACCGAAGTACTTGCTTGAGTGTTGACGTCTATGACAAAAGTATCTTGTTACTTGTTACTTGATCATACTTGGTTAAATGTTTAAAATACTTGCTTGTTGGCCAATTCCTTACTACTATCTCTTGTTATATCTCTTGTTATATCTCCTGTTGTAAATTCTTATATTTGTTATTCTTGTTAATCATTATCAATTATATATTTCTTGACCTTGCAAGATCTTGTTATTACCGTTGTTTCATTATATCATCATTACCTTTTCATTGCATTATCGTTTGTATCATGACATTTTGAAAATGTAATTAAACTGTTAATCACTTATACATGTCTGTTATTTCCTACTGAGCGTTAGCTCATAGTTGTGTTCCCCCCTTTCCAAGCTCTTCAGGTGGCGCGCTTACCGACGGGGAAGGGCAGGAGTGATGTCTTAAGTGTTTCAGTTCTAGTGTGTTAGCAGTGTGTTTATTGTTAGTTGTGATTGGAGAGCATATAGTTTTAGTTATGTTGTTGAGTCTTAGTGATTGTTATTCCATGTTATATTAAGTTGCCTTTGAGATTATTGTATCAGTTTGGTTGTTAAATGATCATTTAGTATTTCCTTTCCATAGCACTTGTGTATATTTAGATTAGTTCTCTCTCTTTCCTGCTTGCCTCTGACTGTACATCCCGATATTTCCATCTTGTTCGGGGCGTGACAATCTAGGAGTCCTAATTAAGGGTAGGATCGATCCCCAAGAGTGCTAGAAATGTTTACATGTCTACACACTTCGATCCATGGGGATCAGGATGTCAAAGATCCAAGCTTTCCATGTTTCTTCCACTCACGAAATCAGAAGGAAGTAGCGGTCATGTCTGCACCGCTTTCATGTGGTGGCGGTCTTCCGATCGACCGTCATTTGGCATTTATTCCGAAATTTTTAGATTTTCTTAATATCCCCTATTTATCCCATTAATTGGCCTATTTATCCTATTTTAAATCCGTAAATTGCCCAAATTACGTTTCTAATAATGGGCTTGGGTCAAAAGGCCATAGAATTGGGTCTTTGGGCCTATTTGAATTGGGCTTAGTACTTTGGTTTTTATAGAGCCTTTAAATTGATGTAATTAAGCCTTGAAGCACTTTAGTAGCCCATTAGGCCTTTTTAAATGCTTAATAATCATATTTAATCTCAGAAAATTCTTAGAAAATTCTCGGGCGTTATATACCACGTGACTATAGTCCTTCAATCGTACAATGCTCTCGAGTGTACTTAAGGGTATGGTTAACTGTCAAACCCTAAAATTGCGCACTTGCTTGGATTAGATGCCATGAAACATTATCAGAAAAATCCTTTTCTTGGTATGTTGTCTTACCCTGGCCAAGGGCTCCCAGGCATCTCTCCCTAAAGCATTCTCTCTCAATTACCGAGAGCGAATGATCCCATATTGATCACACAATCACCCTCGAAGGTATTCCACTAGATCCGATCATATAACTGATAAAGACCTCATGGTTAGAAATCTATAAGCTAAGGTCAAAACCCATAAGCCCACCAGCAAGGTGTTCTTGGTGTCTCAGGTCAAAAGACTAACCACGCCACTGTGACGATGAGTTTAGCTAGTTGATAGTTAGGTAATATTACCATCCAGTGATTAATGTTGGATCAGTTTAGTGAACTCATTCACCAATGAGCACCTACCGGTTCACCTTAGTGTCTCCACACAAGTAACTATGAGATTCGGCACCCTCATCACATGAGCAGGAGTAATCTATACTAGTCACACTGGATATCCGATGTCCTTCTTGGATATCCTCTAAGTCGGAACAATTAAGAATATGCATTTAAAGGATACTAATCTCATTGTTATGATCTCATCATAATTAATATCCATTGCACATATTCATGGACTTCATCATGAAATGCTAAACGAATTACACATGAATATTAAAAGCCTTTATTATTATTAAAGAACTTGATTGTACAAGTTATTATTAGCTTGAGGACATACATTACCAACAATCCACACTAGCATCATGCTTGGCTAACCAATCAGCTCCCAAAATCACATCATACATCTCCATACCCATACACACTAAATCTGCAGGAACACTTCACTAGAAGGGTAAAAGTAGCTAAGTTCAGTTCCAACCCTGATAGGTGTGGTGATGGTAAGTTCTGACTCTAAGGGAACTGGTTCTAAAGGTAAGATGGAAGCGAAAGAGTGAGATATAAAAGAATGGGTGGCTCTGGTTTCAAATAGAATAAAAGCAGGTCTAGAGTTGACAGCAAGGGTACCCTCCACCGCTCCTCCTTCTTTAGCAGGCTTTGCTTCTATCAATACTTGTAGTCTCCCTTGGCGCCTCTGACCACCATGAAGCTTGTCCTGTGAGGCTTGATTCCTCATAAAAGGGCAGCCATGAATCTCGTGGTCCTTGCTGCCATAGTGCAGACTGTCATGCCCCGAACAAGGCGGAAATATCGGGACGTACAGTCAGAGGCAAGCAGGAAAGAGAGAGAACTAATCTAAATATACACAAGTGCTATGGAAAGGAAATACTAAATGATCATTTAACAACCAAACTGATACAATAATCTCAAAGGCAACTTAATACAACGTGGAATAACAATCACTAAGACTCAACAACATAACTGAAACTATATGCTCTCCAATCACAACTAACAATAAACACACTACTAACACACTAGAACTGAAACACTTAAGACATCACTCCTGCCCTTCCCCGTCGGTAAGCGCGCCACCTGAAGAGCCTGGAAAGGGGGGAACACAACTATGAGCTAACGCTCAGTAGGAAATAACAGACATGTATAAGTGATTAACAGTTTAATTACATTTTCAAAATGTCATGATACAAACGATAATGCAATGAAAAGGTAATGATGATATAATGAAACAACGGTAATAACAAGATCTTGCAAGGTCAAGAAATATATAATTGATAATGATTAACAAGAATAACAAATACAAGAATTTACAACATGAGATATAACAAGAGATATAACAAGAGATAGTAGTAAGGAATTGGCCAACAAGCAGTAATATCAATCCAATCATGATCAAGTAACAAGAGATTTTTGTCATAGACGCCAACACTCAAGCAAGTACTCGGTGCAATGCCCCACCTTGTCATTAACATCCCATGGGCTCACTAACTTTCGGGCACTCTCCCCAGGACCAGACCGGGCCCTTATGATGCGATGGCATTGATGTACTGGGCCCAACATCCCATCCGTCCAGACATTCAGTCAATGGCCAATTAATCAGAGGAATTTCTACCATAAGTTCAGATTTAAAGGACTAACCTTGTCCTTGGATTCAAGAGTACAAAACACGGTCAAACTCATCTTCAAGAGATGTGCGGTCATAACGGAGCCGCTCGATGGGTATATACGGTTCATACAGGACCGTACGTACAGGAACTGGACTGAAACTCAGCCCGTGAAGTCAAGAAAAGAACGGCTGACAGTGGGCCACCCTAAGGTAAGAACGGTGCAATATGGGCCGCTCATGTCTAAAAGACAGTGAGGCCCAAGAACAAGATATACGGTCCATACTGGGCCATATAAAGATATGCGGTCACGATCGGGCCGCCGAAGAGGTTATGCGGTCAAATACTAACCGCACATGCCTCGGCTCGTCCGATTTGATCCAAGACTTAACCCAGCAGTTTAAACTCATAAAACAAGGTATGCTGGTGTTAAACAGATTCTAATCATGATTATAATGATGTTCCAAGATGACAGTAAGACCACCGGATAGAGTTTCTGGGGTAGAACCGAGACTAGTACGCTAATCGGCCAGTCGGCTCGTGCAAAGTCGGAAAGTTAAACATGTTGTTCCACTGTACTACAGCAGCTAATCAGCAAGCTAAACAGTCATATTAATCCTAATGCCAAGCCAATTTAATAGGGATTTGGTTATATATTAACCCAAGATGCCAAGAAAAGTAATTTAAGATGATAACGAGTTCGCGTAAGTCGCGTAAGCACGAATAACAAGCAATAATCATAAATTTAGTTGCATATTTAATTAGTTATTAAATAAGTTTCTATTTCACTAATTATCATTAATGACATGCAAATGAATGCCTTAGAACAAGTATTAAGTCCCTCTCTAAAAGGATAAACGGTTCTATATGGACCGCACATATAACTGGGAATTCAGGGGCCGAACAGGGGTCACCCTGTGACACAGGGAGATGGGCGGTTCTCCCTGGGCCGCCCAAGGGTTTGGGCGGTTCCTCCTAGGACGCCCAAGGGGTTGGGCGGCTCTGTACCAACCCCCCATCCCCTGGGATGTGCGGCCAGTGCAGGGCCGTTCAATGATATGTGGTCTGTCAGGGACCTTTCATCCAGATATGTTGTTCCTGTGGAACCGTTCATCCTGGGATGAGTGGTTCTTGAAAAACCGTTTATATAAGGGCATGCTAGGGTCAAAATTGGTCAAAAGATGGGCTGGAGTTGGACGGTCTATCGTAAGACCGCCCATCTCTGGGTCGTCTCCGGTCATCCCTGCCGCGTCCGGCGAACGCCGGGAACAAGGTGATTGCTAGGGTTGCACTAAAACGTTAATAACTACTAGGATTGAGCTCCAAATAAGGGGATTTTGGTATCAATGGAAGGCTAATACAAAACTCTACCTGTCTACAAGGTCAATTGCATGATCAATTGCTGGAATCGAGATCTATTAAGTCAAGAACGCATGAAACCCTAATTCTGACATGCTGTGACTAAAACGTTAAATTCTCTCTACATACAGAATGGAATTTGGGGCTTCTTGGCTCAAATGTAAGCTACTTCGATGGTGAATCCAACCATATAAGATATGGTTCATGAGGATTAAGATTAATACTTCGAAATCATAAATCACTTCGGATGAACACATCGAACTAGGTCTAAAACATGCTGTTACTATAAACAAAAATTCTATAAGTATGCTTCATGAAACTTAGGGCTTTCTACGTGAAATGAAAGCTAATATCATGCTTATTACATCATATAAATTAATTAGAGTTTGGTCTGTTACACCTACCTCAAATCGGAGAGAGAAACTCAAACCCTAGGATGAAGAACACTTGGACAGCACCTCACAAAAAGATCGATTTCTCCACGGATACCTAATGAAAATTGGGGCTTTTGCCACCAATGCATAGAGCTCGATGAGAGGAACATTTTTCTATACTCATGATCAAAATTTGGTTGAGAATTCCTACCTCAATCGATGGATCAAAGAAGGATGAAGGGAAGCCAACGGCCTGCTGACCCACCTCCACAATTCGAGCTAGATCTCCCCAGATCTGAAACTTCAGTGAACCCCACAGCAGCCAAATGAAAGAAGACTCGTAGGGCTTCATTTTGATAGCTCATAGAGCTTCTGGAGCCTTCGGAGTTGGGAGTATTCGCTACTGCAAGCTACGTGTTTCGAAACGGCGCCGAAATCTTTGACTTGACCAAACTATGTCGACAGCACGTGTTGGGGCTAGGTTTACCTCAAATTGATTGAGGGTAAATGTTCCTTACATTGTGGCCTTCCATTTGCCACTGATTTCAGATCATTTGGTTGAGTATTGAGGTCGAATTTCGTGTTTTAATCCAAGGGTTAGGTATGGGTCAAAAGTGTGCACTTTTGGGTTTAAACTCTAAATAGATCTTCCCACGGATTTACAATGGCCTAATGCCAGCAGGAAAAGTTGTTATCTACCTCGACCTTAATCTGTTTACCATTTTTATGGATTTTTATAAGGTGGTCAAAATTATCAATATTCTATTTCTAAGGAATTAAATATTAATAAATCCAAAATTCAATTATTAAATCAATAGAAATTCAATTCTTAATTAACAAGAGCTAAATAAATATATTAAATCTAATAAAATAATTCGGGGTCTTACACAGACACTCTCCCAACCTCCTCTAGCATTCTTCAGATCTTTGACCAGCCCTACCACATTGCTTGCATTCTTCCTTTGAAGTTGTCACAGATGTAATCTGCTGGTCCCTTTTCTTAATCCTCTTATTTCACAATAATTCACTTCTTCCATAAATTCTCTTCTTCCCATTTACTAAATTAAAACTCCCTGGGCTAACTGCATATTCCTTCTTCACAAACCTCTGACTCGATGCTATTGCTCTCCCCTTTAACATTTCAACTAAGTCAGTAGCACCTTCAATAAGTTGGGCCCTTCTAACTATGTCAGCAATGTTCTAGATATCCATGGGTGCTAACTGAGTTATGTAGTGAGGCTTCAACCCATTCATGGACCACTTAGACTTCATTCTATCAGTACAAATCAGATGAGGGGCATACCAAGCTAGCCTAGAGAATTGGTACTTGTACTTAGTTGTGGTCAGATTCCTTGGCTTGATTGAGATAAACTCGACCGCCTTCTTCTCTTGAACTCTTTCTAAAAAGTATTTATTATTAAAATTTTCTAGTAACCCAACCCAAGAAATATGATCATTAGGCAAGATAACTTCCGTGGCCTCCCACTAATCCCCAGCATCTTTCTCTAACTAGAGCATGGCCAGCAAAACCTTCTCCTACTCCGAGCATTACATAACCCTGAAAATCCTCTCCATATCCTTGACCCAATGTTCAGCTTCATCTAGGTCAAGTGAACTATTGAATCTAGGGATATTCATGCCTCTGAAATTCTTATGAAGCTTCCTAGCTCCATGATGAACTCCTCCTTGAGCTACTTATTGCAAGTCTTGAGTCAACCCTTGAACCATTCTATGCATCTTTCTCCACTATGCACACTCGATGGCCATTCTGGCAGCAAATTAATTATCTACAAAAATAATGCAGAAGTTACTCATCTTATTTTATAGAACCATAACTATTCTAGAATTATGACTTATTCTAGCACATAACCTCAGGCTTTTCCCAATCTCACCAGTCAAGGATAGGGTACTCACATACGTAACCTAAACCTACAACCTCACAAAGCTTAGGGTCTCGAAAACCTAATCTCTGATACCACTAAGTTGTCACATCCTGACAGCGGATTATCAGAATGCAACAATGGGGAAAACATTCATTCAAGTCTAACAAAATCATTGTTACAAAAGAATCAATTTTTGAATAGCTCCGATATTACAAAATTAATCTGATTCCTTTTATTAAACTCTAAAATTCTAAAATATTAAATCGACCTTTCAAAACTCATACTACATGGTTCTACAATTCTAAAGTTCAACTTAATACATCGTGACTCTCAGGACTAAATAATAGACTTAAAATACTTCTAAGTCCGACAACTCGGTTGCACTCCATCACTCTTGTCCCCTGCCGTTAGAATGAGCCTCTAATTCAAAATCACCTGAAAAATAACAATCAAAACTAAATGAGCAAAAATTTCCTAGTAAGAATTACATCCCAAGGGTTAAGCGAATTTAAGTAATTAATGCTTTCATAGTTTAACATGAATGTTATAATAGGAAAGTCTGTTAGTAGAAAATCTCAGATAGGGAACCTGAATTTCCTTCAGGATTCTAGAAGTCAAGAACAAGCATAAATCAATAGTTTAGTTCAAAGAAAATGAAGTAGGGTATTAATCATGTATCATGCGAGAAATATCAAGAGAATTGGCCATATAACATGTAACTACCAATGAAGGGTCAAGTATAGCAAGCACAAGTCAAATAGTTATATCAATCATGCAACTGAATGGAATTGGCTAGTTAAATCTAGCACACTTGTAGTTAGTGTAATGCCACACTTGATCATTCACACTCCAACTGGCACAAGTACTTTCGGGCCCTCCCCCAGGACTTGATCGGGTCCATAATTTTCAGGCATTGATGTCAAGTGGATCAAGGATCCCATGTAAATACTAGATAAATTCCAGAAATAATGGCCATGAAAATTTCAAGAAAATAAAGTGGATGAATAGGTAAAGATAGTGAATAAATCAGAAGAAATATTTCATAATTTAAGAAGGAAACATCCAAAGAATCAAAGGATTTGTCAGAAGCCTAAAGACAAGTCAGTCAAAAGGCAAGGATGAAAAGAAAATCGTACAGTAGGCAAAATATCATCTAACTAGAAGAGTAAACGATGAAACACAGACGCAAGCAATAAGACAAAAGGAAAGTAGGAGCAAGAGATAGGTGAAGTATCGCCTAACATGTGAGTGGGTGATGAGAAGTAGGCACAAGATTACCTATCAGGGTGTCAGGAGGAAAAAAGTGGGCACAATATCACCTAACAGGTAAGTTAGGCGAAAGAAGTAGGCAGAACATCACCTAATAGGTAAGTAGGAGATGGGATAGACAGAGCAATGTGGGTGCAACTTAAGGACTTAGGTGTAATATTGCCTCACAGATGAGTTAGGTGAAAGAAGTTGACGGAATAAATAAGGCGAAGCATGGCGGTGCATCGCCTTAGTCGAAAGGGAATAAGGCGAAACTTTAATGTGTTTTAAGTTAACCTTTTCCCCTTTTTAAATATTTCTATTCTATTTTACTTTCTCAATTATTTTGGAGTTATGATGATTGTACCATGGATAATAATATTTTTAGTAAAAAAAATTTAATAACTAGTTAAAGTTTAGAAGTGAAAGATTCTTACACGTATTACTATTATCTCCTTCAAACATATATATATTCTTATTCTTACTTCTTTCAAATATTTTAGTAGGTCGTTATTAATAATCTTAATATGATGAACGAAAATCTGAAAGGTGGAAAGGGCACGTTCTTGTTAAATTTACCTTACTTTCCAACTTAAAAGTTCAGGTTACTTTAAAATCAAGTTCCAAGATATTACCTTTGATAATTAATAACTTGTTAAATTCTGACTATTCTTCCATACCCTAACTACGTAGTTTATGACTTGTACAAGGTTAGTTCTAATCAAACTAGCTTCATAACTATGTTTCCTCTTGTTCTAGTAATGCTTTTTATATCGTACTAAATATATAGTTGGCAGTAATATAGTAATATCATTATCACAGTTTTAAAGTATAGTACTTCTCTTGTGTAGTCAATGAATTGTGTCATGGTGAATAAGAAAATCAGGCAAGGCAGGATTTATCTGGAAGAATTTCAAGAACAATATTGGAAAGCAAAGGGCAGAAGCAATCTATTATGAAATTTTCAAGGGATTAAAAGATCCAGATTTGCAAGAAATTATAGAAAATAGTCAACTAGTTTGTAAGGAATAGTCGGCCGGTACGATCTCCAGAGATAATTTAATCAGGACGAAAGCAGTAGTGAGGGAATCACATTTGAGACTAGAATTTCGTGAGATTAAATTGAAGTAACAAGTTAATTGCTAATTAATTCTACTCAAGGCCTGTTGAGAACACCTACCTTTGATCATGTAAATTGTTCTCAGCCTCAAAACCTCAATAAGACACTCTTCTTTCTCCTATCGATGAGACTAGAGACTCCTGCCCTATAGCCGAGCTCCTTACGTAGAGTTGAGGTTTGCGCAAGCTGAGGAAAAACCTGGTATTTATAGATAAGACTTGGTGTGGACACCGGAATGAGCGAGTAGCACGAACCGGCGAGTCGACGGTACCATACGCAGAGCACCAATCGGACTACATCGGCTTTCCTTTGAAATGGTGGCAATTTGACTTGAGTTTGGTTACTTTTAGCCTTTGTTTACATTGAATTTGGGCTTGTAATATATATGTTTACTTGGATTTTCATTTTGGGCTGATTGTAAGGCTCTTAAAAGCCATTTGGTTTAAAGCCCCTTTAGAATCCATTAAGGAAAAGTGACCTTGGACCATCATGATGGATCCATAAGTCATGTAAGGCCCAATTGAGCTTCCTTCTTTCATGGGCCATCTAGGCTAGAAAGGCTATAAGCCATACATAATGGAATGGGCTTAAGGGGTGGCCAAGGACCAAACTTGGCCCATTCTTGGCCCATGAAAGGGGCACCCCCTTCTTTGGAAGTATTAGGCTAGTTATTTTGTTTTCTTTTCTTCCCTCCCCCATTTACCACATAGGAACATGAAAAATGGCTGCTAGTCCAAAAGTATGGCTGCCACCTACTCCCCTTCCCTTTGAAATTCAAAGGTAGGTGAAAGTTAGGCAAGGCTAGTGTTCCCTTGTCCCCCTCTCTCCCTCTCTTAGTCAAAGGGGTGCAGCCCCCTCCCCTTCCCCTTGTTCCATCGAACTCCCCAGCCCCGTCCCCTTGCCAAACCACTATATAAACACTTGTATTATGTTAGTGCAAAGGTTAATGAACTTTTTGTGAGGGAAATTTGCAATTAGAGAGTGATTCTCTTGTTTCCCCCTTGGGTGTGATACCCTGCCCAGTCCTGTAACGGGACTGATCTTGGGCGTGTGACTCGCCCCCTATCCTCCCCCATCTTCTTATCATCTGCTTCCACCAAAATTCCCAGTGATACTTCTACGAGTCAAGAAGATTTCAGAGGTGGTTTTGCATCGATCGGAGTTCCGGATCGCCCGCAGTAATTCGTTTCGTCACGGCGCGCAGATCTACTTCAGCCTGCTGTCTAGATCTAAAGTTTACTGATTACAAATTTCCTCAGATCTCCTCTTAAGTCATCAGGAGCTACCTTTTGGAGTGAGTGTAGGATTTTGAGTCCTCTTCGCGCTGCCGCCGATCTCGTCTCGATCTGAGATTTGTGCTGTTCGTGGCAACGATTCTCGTCGGATCGCGCGAGCTGATCTGTGCAGATCCGACTCAGAACCAGAGCTGACTTCCAGAGTCTGCCCCGCCTTGTCCCGTCCAGATCTATGCGAGATCTTTGGAGTACTTCTTCCTCTGGATGTCACCGATGAACTCCCACAAACGGTGCCTTGATCCGACATCGGCAACCAATTTTCCCTTAATTAATTGTCTTATTGTGCAGTTCTGAGTGCATAAAACCATAAGCTCAGTTCAGTCATTGCTGCGCCCAGATCTGAAAGAATATGTTCGCGCCCTTCAGAGTGGACAAACTACGTCATGTCACCGACGTTCTCCAACAAACGGCGCTCCGATCCGCCATCGGATCTTTACGTACGGCCTCCGCAAGTTTTCTGCGCAGGGTGACCCACGCCGGCAGAACTGAGTCGACTTCCATTCGGCTCACTCGATCGTCTCCGACTCGCGTCCTCGCCTCCTGGGAGTGTGGCCCGTCAACCCGGGTTCCAGCAACCCCAAAATTGGCATTTGTAGCCCTATACCTCTCTGCGTGGAGTGGGCATTAAGTTCTGAAATTGTAAACTTGACACTTGTGTGTATCGGGGTTGTTTGGATTCGGCCGGGAATTCTTCCCCACGCCTAGTCGTGGAGGTATGCGCTTCGTTCCTCTCTCACGTTGCTAGTTTAGTATATTATCATATATGCAGCGTTTGTGAGAATAGGGCTGTTAGCTAGCTACAAATCACCGTGATTGTGAGTTGAGAGCGCCCGTCCCTTAGCTCCAGTCGAGCACCGAGCTCGGACTGCACCACCCTAGGCGACGGTGGTTCCTTAACCGCTGCGATCCCCACGTTTCCTTCGCAAGGGACGATTGTCGGGATACCTAGTGTTGCTGTTGAGAGACGTCTCCACCCGGAGAACGCCACGGTGGTCCGCCGCCCGGCTTGCCTTTAGTGTGTTAGTGCTGGCCGCACATCGAGTCCGTCGTACGTCTTAGCCCGGTCGTCATCCGTCCCGCATCAAATTGGTATCAGAGCGTCGGTTTAAGTCTAGGGTCATCTAAGTCAAAGGTTGCATTTGCATTCCAATATTCGGTATATTAAAAGGTGTCGTCCGATCGTTAGGTTATGCCTATCGGGAAGGCCGCACACTTGCGCGAGTGATCTTCGGATCGATTAGCTTCGCCACGTACCGAATAGTGGGTAAGTCTAGGTTCCTAGTTAGTGTATTCCAACCTTCGTGTCTTTGCATGCCCACCCGATGTGGTACCCAATACCATCGCCCCGCATCTATGGCTAACCCACGGGATGCCCCCCCGGGAGACTTCCACTCCTTACATGAGGCAATGATGGCCATTATGGCTCGATTGGACCAATCCGAGGCTACCTTTCGAAATTTCTCCGATAATATGGATGGTCGCCTTATGGCCATGGAGGGACGCATGGAGACCTCCGACAGGTCTGTCCAAGATCTAGTTGGATGGTTAGATAGAATGTCACACGGGGACCCCCCGGGAGCGGCTCAAGGCCCACCCGCACCTCCTCCTGCGGTGGTCCAAGGCCAACCCGTTCCCATGGCCCAAGTCCAGGCCGCTCCCGCGGCCCAAAACCAGCCCCCACCCGCTCCTCAAAACGCCCAGCAACAGGCCATCGAACCACAACGTCGTGACCTTGGTCTAGAAGACTATGGGTCCGATAATGCGTATGGGGGGAATGGCCGATGCCGTCATGGCTTTCATCAGCCAAGAGATGAGGAGGATGATAGAGTCCTAAGGACCGTGCGAGCAGACCCTCCCACTTTCAACGGGTCTTTGGACCCAAAGGTCTATCTCGATTGGGAGGCCGGCATGGATCGGTACTTCGAGTGGTTCGAGATGACGGACCTCCAGAGAGTCAGGTTTGTAAAAATGAAGTTGTTAGGGCAAGCGTAAACTTATTAGCGCAATGTGGAGAGCTTGCTCTATCAGCGTCGAGAGCCCCCGGTAGAGTCTTGGGATGAAATGAAGGATAGGCTTAGAACTATGTATATTCCCACCTCGTACCGTCAACGGCTCATTGATCGATGGCAGAACCTCACCCAAGGTGATAGGTCCGTGTCCGAGTATATCGCAGAGTTTGATGAATATTTTTTGCGATGTGACATCTCGGAAGAGAGCACGATGCCGATTTCTCGCTTCCGTCGTGGTCTGCAGCCCCACTATCAGTACGAACTCTTTCACCGCAATGTGACCACCCTAGAGGCCGCCTACCAAGTTGCTCTCGAATTAGAGCAGTTTGAGTCAGATTTTGCTCCCGTCCAACGACCGGGAACCATCCCTCAGCGTGGGTCTGACTCTCGGACCACACCTAGTTCCTATAGCCGATTTTCGGTGGCTCGTCCTTCTAAACCCCCTCGCCAGGACCCCTTTGCTCTCAGGCCTCTCCCTCCAAGGGACCCTCTCCCTCGCCCACAGGCACCAACCCCCACCCCACACCCCCAACAGCCCACATTACCTATCCGACCTCAGCTCCCACCACCCCCGGCCCGTCGAGAAGACAAGAGAAAGGGGCCGATGACTGGTGGAGCATCTTCTAGCACAGGGTCACGTGACCAGTGCTATAGGTGTGGTGGAATTGGCCACTTTGCGACCAAATGTCCCACTCAGGAATCATTGGCTATTTCCGACACTCCAGTCCGCGACTCCACACCGGAGCTAGTGGAGGTCATCTATGAGGCAGACCCCAAACTTGAGAATGAGTATTTTGATGCGCTTTTAGAAGAGCATGCTGCCGATCCGGGTACCCAGGGCGATGTGCACTTGGGTGTGATCCTCCCGAACCTCTAAACCCCCATTTAGAAGTCAGTAGGTTCATGTTAGATGTCTAAGAGTCTCCAGCTTTTGGTTGCATTGTTTATTTGGTGTCTAGGTTTGCCTAAGGTCATGTGTGTGTCTGTTTATTTCTATAGTTTATTTTCTTTCATGCATATGGTTTGTATTAAGTCGTGTCCCAATAAACGGCCAGCCATGCACGTATAAGGAATTAGCTGATACATGCTACATGTCCGTGAGTTCAAAAGGGAGAGTACGTCATGATCAGGGTCATACCTGAACGGTTTCCTCTTGGGGACCATAAAGCAACTCTAGGCCCGCGATACCCGCCCTTCCCAAGTCACGAAACAAGTGGGTTTAAATGCGTACATTATTGAACTACCGGATGACTATGGTGTCAGCTCGATGTTCCATGTTTCTAATCTGGTAGCATATTGGAACCCGCGGTGATCCCTAGTGAGTTTCAGGCTTTATCCTTCTATTGTGAGTGACACACCACCCGAGAGTCCACCTCTTCCAGCCTCAACGCAAGCATATAGATTTTATACTGGATGAGCAGGTGATCATCACAAGGAATGGAGCCTACCAACACTTTATAGTGCGTTGGCAAGGATGACCCCGATGAACAACGCCTTGATCACATGCGGAGAGCTCAAGCCTCGGGACCCTTACTCGACGGGGTCGACTTTCTCCCACCCGGGGAGAATTGGTGCGGACACCGGAACGAGCGAGTAGCACGAACCGGCGAGCCGACGGTACCATACGCGGAGCACCAATCGGACTACATCGGCTTTCCTTTGAAATGGAGGCAATTTGGCTTGAGTTTGGTTACTTTTAGCCTTTGTTTACATTAAATTTGGGCTTGTAATATGTATGTTTACTTGGGTTTTCATTTTGGGCTGATTGTAAGGCTCTTAAAAGCCATTTGGTTTAAAGCCCCTTTAGAATCCATTAAGGAGGAGTGGCCTTGGACCATCATGATGGATCCATAAGCCATGTAAGGCCCAATTGGGCTTCCTTCTTTCATGGGCCATCTAGGCTAGAAAGGCCATAAGCCATACATAATGGAATGGGCTTAAGGGGTGGCCATGGACCAAACTTGGCCCATTCTTGGCCCATGAAGGGGGCGCCCCCTTCTTTGGAAGTATTGGGCTAGTTGTTTTGTTTTCTTTTCTTCCCTCCCCCATTTATCACATGGGAACATGAAACATGGCTGCTGGTCCAAAAGTATGGCTGCCACCTACCCCCCTTCTCTTTGAAATTCAAAGGTAGGTGAAAGTTAGGCAAGTCTAGTGTTCCCTTGTCCCCCTCTCTCCCTCTCTTAGTCAAAGGGGCGCAGCCCCCTCCCCTTCCCCTTGTTCCATCGAACTCCCCAGCCCCCTCCCCTTGCCAAACCACTATATAAACACTTGTATTATGTTAGTGCAAAGGTTAATGAAGTTTTTGTGAGAGAAATTTGCAATTAGAGAGTGATTCTCTTGTTTCCCCCTTGGGTGTGATACCCTGCCCAGTCCTGTGACGGGACTGATCTTGGGGGTGTGACTTGCCCCCAATCCTCCCCCATCTTCTTATCATCTGCTTCCACCAAAATTTCCAGTGATACTTCTACGAGTCAATAAGATTTCAGAGGTGGTTTCACATCGATCGGAGTTCTGGATCGCCCGCAGTAATTTGTTTCGTGAAGGGGCACAGATCTGCCTCAGCCTGCTGTCTAGATCTGGAGTTTACTGATTATGAATTTCCTAGACCTCCTCTGAAGTCATCAGGATCTGCCTTTTGGGGTTATTGTAGGATTTTGAGTCCTCTTCGCGTTGCCGCTGATCTCGTCTCGATCTGAGATCTGTGCTATTCGTGACGATGATTCTTGTGGGATCGCATGAGCTGATCTGTGCAGATCTGACTCAGAACCAGAGCCGACTTCCAGAGTCTACCTCGCCTCGTCCCGTGTAGATCTATGCGAGATCTTTGGAGTACTTATTCCTTTGGACGTCGCCGACAAACTCCCACAAACGGCGCCTCGATCCGACATCGGCAACCAATTTTCCCTTAATTAATTGTCTTACTGTGCAGTTCTGAGTGCACAAAACTAGAAGCTCAGTTCAGTAACTGCTGCGCCTAGATCTGAAAGAATCTGTTCGCGCCCTTCGGAGTGGACAAACTACGTCTTGTCACTAACGTTCTCCAACAAACGGCGCTCCGATCCACCATCGAATCTTGATGTACCGGCCTCCGCAAGTTTGCTGTGCAGGGTGACCCGCGTGGGTAGAACCGAGTTAACTTCCATTCGGCTCACCCGATCGGCTCCGACTCGCGTCCTCGCCTCCTGCGAGTGTGGCCCGTCAACCCGGGTTCCAGTAACCCCAAAATTGGTATTTGTAGCCCTATACCTCCCTACGTGGAGTGGGCATTAAGTTCTGAAATTGTAAACTTGACACTTGTGTGTATCGGGGTTGTTTGGATTTGGCCGGGAATTCTTCCCCACGCCTAGTCGTGGAGGTATGCGCTTCGTTCCTCTCTCACGTTGCTAGTTTAGTATATTATCATATATGCTGCGTTTGTGAGAATAGGGCATTGTGAGTTGAGAGCGCCCGTTTCTTAGCTCCAGTCGAGCACCGAGCTCGGACTGCACCACCCTAGGCGACGGTGGTTCCTTAACCGCTGCGATCCCCACGTTTCCTCGCAAGGGACGATCGTCGGGCTACCTAGTGTTGCTGTTGAGAGACGTCTCTACCCGGAGAATGCCACGGTGGTCAGTCGCCTGGCTTACCTTTAGTGTGTTAGTGCTGGCCGCACATCGAGTCCGTCGTACGTCTTAGCCCGGTCGTCATCCGTCCCACATCAAGACTCCTCTAATAGAGTTTTACTCGATCTAGCCTTCCTTCTTAGGCATCCAAGTTCTACACAAACCATTCAACCTAGACGGTCCTTATCTATTAGTTTCCTAGTTCTAAACTTACTCTAATTAGTCTTCTAAGTTAACCAAAGAAACTAAGAGAGCGATGAGTTTAAAATAATTTTTTTTTAACTTACCCCCTTTTCATTTTGTCTGCATGGAGTTGGCATTTAGTGCAATGGCGAATAAAACGAGTACAGTCCTCCTCCATGGTAGACCAATACTAGTGTTTGAGGAGTTTCTGTGCAAGCATGCGACTGTTGATGTGGCTGCCACATTCACTGGAGTGTGTAGCTTCAACAACTGAACATGATTTGATTTCATTGAGGCATCTATGGTAGACCCCGCTGAGTGACATTCTATGTAGGATACCACCTATGATCGTAAATCACTCGAAGGCTCAGCGAATAGCCTGCCTATCAGGAGCAGTGGCATATTCTAGAAAAGATCTACCTTTGAGATAGTTCTCAATGTCCAAGAACCAAGGATTGTCGTCATAGAGATCGACTTTGGACTCTTGTGTGAGGGCATGCACTTAGGGAGAGGATTCTTGGAATTGTTAGAACCAAGGATCTGAATGTGAGGGGATATGCATGCTCTGCACTATGATAGTTTCTGAAGACTTTCCAAAGGGATTGTAAAGGAAGAGGATAGGGAAGCCAATAAATTAACTAGAATGTTCTGAGCTCTAGGGGTATGCACAAATGTGAGTTTTCTAAACCGCCGGACTACCTTGCTTACCAAGTCTGGGTATGCCTTCAACTTCAGGTCCCGGGTTTGGTACTTGCTGAGGGACGGTCGATGTATCAACTGTGAATCACCTACGATCCTCAATTCTTGGACTTCGAGTACTAATGCCATCTTTAGACCAAGTAGGAGCTCCTCGTATGCAGCCATATTGTTCATGGCAAGGATGGATAGTTGGTAAGCGCGTGGAATGATTATTGCTTTCAGGGAAAGGAGGATGGCTCCTATGCCACATCCTTTGGAGTTCAATGCAACCAGGAAGAAAGGAAATCATTCGTTGGTTGCCTGGGTTAGATG
The DNA here is from genome assembly GCA_022559845.1 of Amorphophallus konjac. Lineage (NCBI taxonomy): Eukaryota > Viridiplantae > Streptophyta > Magnoliopsida > Alismatales > Araceae > Amorphophallus > Amorphophallus konjac. Next base: position 277,391,915 of record CM040122.1, read on the forward strand.
AAGAAGAAATTGCAACTGGGAAGATGGATGCATAGCTTAGGATCCTTCATTTTGCATTTGCTCACTGCATAAGTCCAAAGTGAGGAAACTTCATGCATACGAGTGACTTGGACCTCCAGATCATGCAAGCATTGAAGAGAAAAGAAAGCATCAACCTAAGATCTATTGACTATGAAGGAATCAAGACCATAGTGGTGCGTATTAGTAAAGAAAAGGGTGTGAGCAACAAGGGAGCACTCCTACCGTATGGGGCTCCACTCACCCTTATATTCTCCCACTTTGGTATTGATCTCATTGGAGAAGAAGTAGTTGCCTCCAACCCCATTGGTGAAACCACTCTACTCAAGGGTGGATTTGTCTTCCAAGATGGCGATTGGGTAAGGAAGGTATCCAAGGGTAAGGAAGTTGCACCAAGAGCTCCAGTTATGCAGGTGTTGACACCCATTTTTAGCCTACAAGTCGAGTTATTTCCTTATTCATCATTTTTCATGTCCCAAATTACCCATTATTTTGGAGCCTTCCTTGGATAGATTTTGAGCCCATTTCATTATTCCATTCTCTTTGAGCCTTGGAGATCATGATTTCTTAGAGCGCTGGAGCTTATTGTATCAACTTTCGGCCTTCTAAGTCGACTTACGACCCATTTTGGTCGACTTCTCTCAAGCGTTCGGCCCCTTTCACTGTGCAGTCTTGAAAATGGTCCTTTTTCATCCCATTATATTCCTTTATTCAAAATATGTCCTTCATCAAAGTTGTTCCATTCTTAAATCCCTACATTTTCCTCTTCTACGCCATTGGCCATTTCTCTACCGATTCCAAGTTATTCACATTTTTATGACAGGCTGCGTTGTTCACCAGCAGACCCAGCATTTTTCCTATATTCTAGCCCCATTGTCTCCATCTTCTGATCATTTTCTCACCTTGCTCTCTTCACAAAAGTTGTTCATCTTTCAGTTATCTATAAATTTTTTTTCTACCACATTCGCTAGATCCACACTGTTTGAGAGATACACTCTGATTTATAAAGTTGCGTGCAGTCTGCCCAGAATGTTCTTCCATTCAGTAAGTGGTCTACTGCTAGACCGCCCCATTCACTAAGTGGTCTACTGCTAGACTGTCCCGTCACTAAGTGATCTACTAATAGACCGCCCCATTCACTAAGTGGTCTACTACTAGACCGCCCCATTCACTAAGTGGTCCACTGATAGACCGTCCCATTCACTAAGTGGTCTACTGCTAGACCGTCCCATCACTTAGTGGTCTACTGCTAGACCGTCTCATCACTAAGTGGTCTAATGCAAGACTGCTCCAAGCACTAAACGGTCTACTGCTAGACCGTTGTCATCCTGTTTTAGCCCGAACGGCCGTGGTCACCCAGGTCTCTGTTCTTCATGATAAAGGCGGCCTAATGATGACCGTTTATCTCTAAAAATGGTCTATCGTGCGACCGTTTATATGACAGAGAGTCCAGAAGACCCTGAACTCCGTCTCCTTCGTCGCCGGACTCAAAGGCCGAAACCTGTGCAACGGGGCCTCCTTGTTAGGGCTCTATCTTCTATAATCCTCCACGAAATTGAGCCCCATTTGTTTCTGTGTCTTCCTCTTTGTATTATCTCGAATTTGGTATACGGAACACGATTTTTAATTGACCAGATATCCTGGAATCTTGGCCGCAATATCAGATTTTACGCATTTCGTACAACAAAAACTCCTGCAGATTAGGTTCCTGAGGCTTCTTACAAGAGCCATAACTTCCACATCCTTCCACGAAAAAGAGTCACATTTATTCCTACATCTTATCTTGACTATTATCTCGAGAATGATCCAGAGATCTCGAGATTTGGTAGACTCTATCACCTAGAATTGTGGGAGAAAGTTTGGGGTTTCACCACTTTTCTATAAATAGATGCCCAGTTCGCGTGCGCGACGGGGGGCTCTTCTTCGACCTGGGATGAAGCCATGCGGATCGTCCATTCAAACCTTCGACCCTAGGCTATTGAGGGAAGTATTAGCTTTAATTTGGTTCCTCATTTGCTTCATTTCATCTTCGTTTGCCCTCCTAACTTCACCTCTGCTTCTTGCAAATCATCACAAGTTCTTGAACCTGTGCGGCGAGGCGCCCTTCATCGGCTTGGGGCAGAGTCATCCGGCATCCTCTTCGTCCTCCATTGATCCCATCCTGAAGAGGGGAGTATCTTCTTCTTTTTTCAACTCTCTGGGCTCTCTATACTCTCTCCAATTTCTTATTCTCTTCTCCTACTTTTCAAAAATCACCACAGTTTTTACACTTAGTTTTTGCACTATTTTCTGCACGTTCATGCATTTTCCTCCATTTTGCACAACATTTTTCTCCCTCTTCTTTTCACCAAATTTCGTGATTTCAAATCTTATGCATGCACAACACTCCCACCTTCCTTTTGCACCAATTTATAGAGGTTAAAAATCCTCCCCTGATGCGTTCTCCCCCATTCTTTCATGCTATTTCATCACTTCGGGGCATGTGCTACACTATCATATTCTAATGTGTGTTCTTTTGTTTTTAGGGCTTTGTTTCGTAGGAGACTATCAGTAGGACGTGAGGCCCTCTTCCTCTAGCCGGCTGGAAGGAGAGAAGGTCTGATCCCATGAGTTCCCCGCACCCGTCTTCAGGGCGCAATCACACGTTGTAGCGGTCACTTTCGGTCGCGGTTTTCTTCTTCCTTTCCCAAGGTACGCAGTAGGTTTGTTTTCATCATAGTATCTATTTCGTATTGCTATTCCTTGGGTGGCGATCACGGTTCATTTCTTTTCTTCATCACCCCTTTGCTTCCCATTGTTTACACTTCATGATCATATGCATATATGTTCATACGTGCGTGCTTATTAGTTCGAGGCGGGATAGATTAGCCTAAGCTTTGTATTTATAGTTTTTTGATGATCACGGTGGGACACCTAGTGCCCATCACGTTGTATTTTTAGTGTCTTGCATGTTGGGTGGGTGTTCATGCATGTTTGGGTAGTCTTTTTCACATTTTTCCATCGTTCTGTCCATTCCCAGGTCTGTCAGGGGTAAATGGTCTATCGTAGGGCCGCCCAGAACCTGTAACGACCTTTCTAGGACCGCCCAAACCCTTTGGGGTTATAAACGGTCCTCCAAGGACCATCCAGGACCTGGGCAGTCCTCCAGGAGACCACTTACAGGGTAAAAACGGTCATCCATGGACCTTTTAGTGGTTCTGGCCGGGCAAGATTTCTGTTCACAGGGGCCTTATTCATTTGAGCATAACTTTATCTCCCGATGTCGGATTGGGCTGATTTTTGTTGCGTTGTGCTGTCCTTTGTATTTTCTTTCCATACATATAAAGTTTTCATCATTTGGACATCATTTACATATTTAAAAATTGCCTCCATTTTTACATTTTTGCATCTAGTTTGTAGGTAGATTCGTGATAGATTCACAGGGCCGTTTTGTTTGCTAATTTAAATTACCTTCCAAGGTCTATTCCACCTATTTTTTGGGTCCATTGTGTAGTCTTTTATATTATCTTTACATTCATATATTATTTACATGCATTGGACTTCATTTGTCTACTTAAATATTACCTTCATTTTTACAATTTTATGCATAAAACTCACTTGTAAGTCCGGGGGCAAACACAAAGGTACATTATTCTTTTATGATTTTTCCTATATCTTAGTGCCTAATTGTCCCTATTTGTGGTCTTGCATTGTTGTCATTCATATTGTTTTACATTTTTTCATACATTTTTTGATGTTTGCATAATTTCATTATTCTCTTGATGTGCTAGACTTAGGCTAGAAATTACATGCACTCCGGTGCATATAGGATCATGCATAGTTGCATATTGTACTTGCATTCCTCCTCGATAAGTGATCCTCTCACTCTCATATTCCTTGGGCTCGACTAGGTGAATCTTATCCGGGATCTCCGTAAGTCCCCACGAGCAGTGGATTCCCACACGGACACCGGGCCAGTTGTACCTTTTCACCCCGTAGTTTCGCATTTTGCATACGTTGTGAGAGAGTTAACCATAGATTAACCCAAAGTCTGGACATTCTTCCTATAGGGCATTTATGTATTGAGGGAATTGACCTTAATTCAAATCATTAAAAGACCCATCGAAACTTTAGAAAAATAAAAATTGACGATCATATCAACTTGTTTGATCTTGGTTGGACCCTCTCACACCCATATTATTTGTTTGGGCTTGTCCAAGCCCATTTGTGTTATTTTGTGGCATCCCTCACCATCCATATAATTTTTGATTGTTAGGCCCATTTAGGCTAGTCCATTCTGTGTGTCTGATTGTTTAGTTTTAGTGTTCTAGGTTTCTTTTCTTCTTTTCTTTACATTATTGAGTCAGTCCCCCTCTTTGATCCTCAAGCCCTTTACTTCCCTCATTGTATCTCCCTGGTTTTCCTGTATAAAGTCTTCATTTGCCCTCATGGAGCGCCATTCCTCTCCTGTATATTACCCTTATTCTTCCCCGTCTTCCTATTCTCGCGTGGACTCCTCTTCCTACGCGGGCCCATCTCCTCGTGGCCCTTCTGACCCACAAGTAAATCTTATGGCCCATTTATCATCTGTCGCCTGCCAAATGGACCCAGACCAGGCCCAAAAATTCGTTGCTAATCATCTTAATGGGCCTTATTCTCATAACAACCCTTCCTATTCGCTTAAGGGGCCTACTTCTCTTAATGGACCCGCTCCTTCGGCCCATGTCACTACTGGCCCAATGGGTCCCTATTCTCATGTTCATGATCCTTCCAGGCCCACGTATCGTTCCACTCATGGAATGAGCTTCCCTTCTTCTCAGTCTGGATCCCCTTATCCGGCCCAATACCATAATCTTGGCCCAAATTCACACTCTCTTGCTCCGGCTGGCTTGCATCCTTCTCAGCCTCTCCCCATCGAGGAGATGATTGCTCAAGCCCAATGCCAGCTTGATGAACTTCAATGTCAAATTGATCCCAAAACTTCTTTGAGTGTCTCGTTTACATTCCAAGGTCGTCAGCTTCCATCGCGTTCACAAATTCCCGCATATCGCCGCTATGGTGGAGCCGATGACCCCTACGTGCACTTGAAGGAGTTTCTTTATGAGTCGGCCTAATTCCGACATGACCAACGTTTGATGGCCTATCTGTTTGGTCTGTCTCTAGAAGGCCTGGCTCGAGATTGGTTCTTTACATTGTCGCAAGATCAAGTGGTGAATTTCCAAGCCGTTCAAGAGAAATTTCTTCAGCAGTATCAAGACCAGGTTGGGCCCAAATATTCCTTGGTTGATTTATCCTATGAGAAGATGAAGCCCGATGAGGAGTTCTCTACCTTCGCCGACCGCTGGCGTCGCCTCCCCGCTCAAGTCTCGGGGCATATTCCGGAGGGAGAGCAAATCAAAATGATCATTTCTAATGCAACACCCGAGTACCGCTTTGTCTTAGCCCTCAACGATATCATGTCATGGCACCAGCTTTATAGCCGAGCCCGCTTCATCCGCCAACAACTCCTAGTTTCTCTTGACCCCGAGTCTCCTGCACCTTCTACGCCCACATACGCCTCCTATCCATCATCTCCCACATATCCTTCCATGAGTCAGCCCTCCACCACATATCCTTCCACGAGTCAGCCTTCCGCTCCCACACATCCATATACCTCCACATATTCCTCCACATATCAACCCTCCACGAGTCAGCCTTTCGCCTCTTCATACTCACATGAACCTCCACCTCCGGTCAAGGAGACACCACACCCCGAGCAGGTGGATGCCGTCTATATACCTCCTCATCCCGCTCCGCATATGCCTTCACCAAATCCTTCCCTTAGCCATGCGCCATTGCCTACGCAACCTCTGCTTCCATCCTCGCAACCTTCTCCATCACCTTCCCATATCCCTCGGTATTCACTGTGCCCAAAGTAGGCTCCTTCTCCGCCATTGCCGGAGTTTTTTACAGATATTTTAAGGGCTTTGATGGCCGCTCACGCGTTGCAGCTCCCTCTGGTTATGCCTTTCCGACCCGCGGTCGGAGATTTGCTTCAATGTTGTGAATTTCATCGCCAGTAGGGGCATTTGGTTGAGGATTGCCACGAGTTTCAGGAACTTGTTTATGATTTAGAAAACATGAAGATGATTGACTGGGCTGCCATGCATGAAGTTATTTTAAATCTCCGTAGCGAGCAACAGTAGCAGTCGCTACCCAGGCAACCGTCTCCACTACAAGACCAGGGGCACCCCAGTGATTCTTTATCTGGCATTGCACCTGCTCCGTCACCTACTCCATCACCTGTTCCCTCACCTATTCTTTTGCCTACCTCGTTGCCTACCTCACCACCCTCTTCATCTCCACCTACCCCGTCACCTTCACCATCTCCTACTCAACCTCCACAACCTCCACCAACCCAAGCCTCTGCTCAGGCAAGTGCCACCCTTTCCTCCTCCATTTTCATTACCACCATTTCCACTCCTAACGCCGCTCAATGCGTCGTGTCAATACATCGACGGTGGGTGCCACGGCCCTCCTCTTCACCCTCTCCATTTCCACCACCTCCACTACCCTCATTGCCCACATCACCATCTCCACCATCCTCACCATTGCCTAACCCATCACCACCACCATCACCGCCTCCTCCCCCGAAGACCCTTATTCCATCACTTCCACCATCTCCACCGCCTTTGCCATCCCCTTCACCATCGTTGCCCGAACCTTAGCAGGCTATACCTACACCTCCACCTTCGCCTTTACCCCCTCCTACGCCTTCACCTTTGCCTTTGCCTCCACCCCAGCCTATCATCTCCACTATCCTTCTGCCGCCCGAGGCCTCTACACCCTCTAAACCTTCACCCACGCCTTCCAAGCCTATTACCTCCAATTCTCCATCCCTTTCCACCCCACGGAACGGGTGCGCGCTATCTCTGGTGCCCCTTGGGTCTGGTCCCCAGGGAGATAATGAGCCGAGCCAGGTTTCGATTGAGAATTTCAATATTCAAGATGTCATTTTCCGTATGCCAATCTGGGTCCTGGTCCCTAGCTATTTTGGGGATAATGAGCCTGCATTTTCAGAAATGGTTGCAAAGAAGAGTTTCCTTGCATTGGTGCCAGTTTCTTCACAAGTGAGGCCGGTGGCAATCTCATTGCTCACCGGGGGATTCACTATCGATGCTGTTATTTCTCCTCACTCCATTGTTGTTCAGTTCACTGGCCGAGAGGGGTTCTCTACTCGGATTGTGCTAACCCATACGGCCGCCAGGAGCCTGCTAGATTACCTATTCAAGGGGCAATTGGCCGTATCTTCTGCATTTTCCAAGGACATTCTGCACTCGTTATGCAATCTCCCTCGGTTTATTGGTGAATCGGCCACATCAACGCCGCGCATTACTCTTCCTCAATTTTGTCCAGCTCTTCTGGTAAGGGAGTTATGCTTCAGGCCCAATTATCGAATGGAGATGCTGAATCTCATGTTGCTAGTGCCGAGTGACAAGACTCCGTGGTTTTCTGATGTTCATCCTAAGGAGTTACTTGTTCAAGGATGTCTGCCTATGGTTAGCACTGGGTGTCTAGGGACAGCCACCCCGATAAAACTGCATATTCATGACCGGGCTAGGCCGTCTGCCAGGTGGGCCCATTATATAAAAAGATGTTTCAAGACAAGAAGGCCGAAGGTCCAAGTCCGTGCCAGGCGGGTCCGTTACAAGACAGTTTCTGCCAAGAAGAGGCGACGGCGCAAGTACAAAGGCCACATGTTGTGCACTCGAGGGTCCGCTACTTCTTCTTCTCCTTTCTTCCATTCTTCATTTCTTCTACTCAGCTCCCACCCTTGGGTGGTGTATTTACCTTCTCCCAATCCAATTTCTGTTGTTTTCTTCTCTCTTTTCGGGTCCGCAAACCCCCATTCTTCTTTCTCCCCTCATCTAGAACCTCCAGATTCTCCATTTTCTCATGATTCTAGGCCTCGGCCTATGTCATCCTTTCATCCCACTTTCGGGGCTTCGTCTGATCCTTCTTGATGAGGGCATCCCTTGCCCCTCCACATTTTCTCCGGACTCGGATTGTTCGTCTGCAAGCGCCATTATGTTCCTCAAGTGTTTGTGAGTCGAGTCATGTAATTTTCTTATTTTTATTTGAGTCATGTACCTAGGTTAGTAGGTTATCTACCAATGTCCTAAGTCATTGTGTTGTTTAGATAGGCTATTGGGCCCATCTCATTGGGCTAGGCCCATGGACACCCCTTCCCTTCGGTTATTAGTTATTGTGTCTTTTGTTAGGGTCCTTTGTGAAAAAAGTCATGTGCCTATAAATATGCCACCCCACTCCTCATATGTAACAATTTTGATGAATATTGAAGAAATCCCTTTCAAGTCTCTCATTACTCCACTTCTCTCTCTCTCTCTAGCTCTCTCTCTCTCCCTCCACCCCAATTTTCAGAATTTTCTCTCTCCTCCCCATTTACCTCTCATTAACTCCCCTCCCCTCATTCAATCACCTTCCCAACCACCCCATCTCCCACCTACCCCATTTAAACCTCTCCCCTTCCCCATAACCCTCTTTATTCCACCCCCTAGTCCCAAGAGAGCTCCACCCAATCCCCACTCCACCTTCCAACCCCCAACTACCCATTTCCCTTCCCCAAACCTCACTCCACCTTCCCAAGACATCTCTTCCCATCCCCAAGACCACCATTGATCACTCCCCATCAAAGAAAATTCAAACTCACATTCCCTCCACCCACTTGTGCCTCCCTCACAGCCCAAATTCGTAGCTCCTCTCTCACCCTCTGAAAACACCCCATTCCAGACCCCATTCTCTCTCTCCCACACCTTAGAACACCCCCTCCTAGGCCCCCTCACAACTAGGGGTCACTCCCACACCTATTCACCCCCATTTCCACTTCCATTTACCACATTTCTCCCACCACCTTCCACCTACAGTTCGCAGGTTGCAGGTGGCAGAAGTCCAGCGACTTGCAGAAGGTGTCACATCGTCATCCTGAGGCTTCTGAAGGCGCTTCATACATCGTTGGAATCGGCTTTGAGTCCTCTTTCCAACAGAGGTGGTCCCGCATCCATCCGAGCTCGGAGCTGTGCGGTGGAGCAGTTCTTGTGCGACTGTGCAATCTGCCCCAGGCTGAAGACTAGAGAGCATTTGGAAGTTTCACCGCGACCAACCTAGCAAGAATCAGAGTTTGGTTTCTTCATCAAAATTCTTCTTCTCTGAATCCTCTTTCATCCCCAGAAAGCGGAGCTCCATTTGGCGTTCGAATCTGGGAGATATCATTTTCTCCCTCGAAGTATACGTTCTGTCCTCCCACAGTCTGCAGCGACCCTTCACCGGTGATCTGAGGCTACCGGCCAACCTTGGCATCGGTTGGCTTCCCCGTTAACTTTTCTGCGAAGAAGACTCGACAGCCGAACCAACGGCTTTAACAGCGCTCGATTTGGAGTTCAGGAGCGGTCGTGGCATTGCTGTCAATCTGCTGCTGGAAAACTGTTCCTGTTCGAATCAGAGACAGAGCTCCTGTTCAACTGTTGACCTCAGCCAGCTCGTGAGGGATCTGAGCGCCAATTTTGGAGGGCTGAAACTATTACGATTAGCTGTCATCTCCAAGAAGAAGGACCTCATTCGGCCTCCAAAGCTTCCAGTTACCATTTTCTTCGTCGGGGTGTGTCGTCTGCCCCCTGTGGGTCCAGGTTTGACCTTCCCCTGCTCATCTGACTACCTCGTTCTTCTCCGACCTCCGATTGGGGCCCAGTCGATTCCTGCTCGAAGCTACTCCGACGAAGATCACGTCACCGCCAGGCTCGTCTCAATTGGAGTTCAGGAGCGTCCGTGGTACCCTATGCAACCTGCTGTACCAGTTCTGCACCAGTCAGAGGAAGAAGCTGCTGACCTGTTCCAGTCGCTGGCCCGACCAGCCCTGAGTTCCAGAGCTCCTGCCAAAATTCAGACATCATCCTCAATCTGTTAGCAAGCTTTTGGCGCAAGTCTCATCCGCTTCTGTGCTCGGTGGAATTATTGGCAGCATCGACATCGACCCTCTGTCCAGAAATACAGAAGCTAGGCAGAATCGGCGAAGCTCGGGAAGTCGGTTCTCTTTGCATATCTCCCCACCCCGCTTGGCCGGCTGAAGGCCCCTCCCTGCGTGGAGGTAGTTTGGATGTATTAAGCATAATCCCCACCCCAATATCCCCCCCCCCCCTTGCATGGGGTGTAATTCATGTAATTATTAAGTCGCAGGTTTGAAGCTTCAATCGACGCGGCGTGCGGGTACATACCCTCGCCTCCCCGCTCGCCCCCGTCTCCGGCCGGAGTCGGCGTCTTCACGCCGGCTAGGTGAGCCTCGGTCCCTCTCTTACTGGTTTAATCACTTTCTTAGCTTAGTATTATTGCTATTGCTTCGTCGGACAGAGAGTGAGAGTTCGGCCCAAATTGCTAGTACCGTGAGTGGCCACCGCGGGCAAGTTGAGAGTGAATCCACTTAACCCACACCCTTGGTGTGTTGGCCGCCCATGATTTGGGCATCCTAGGCCCATTTGGGGTTCTTCCCAAGTTAGTCAACCATTGGAGTCTCAAGGTCCCACCTCGGACCCTCTCCAACATCGCCTAGTCACCATCGGGCACTAAGTGTGCGCCATACGGGTGAGCTCGCTAGTGTGAGTCCGCTGCTCAAAACTTGAATGCTTGCAAAATAGGTCATAGGTCGGTGTCACATCACTTCTCCTCCGATATTCCCGGGTTCTACTTCTCATTCTCTTTCCCCGACCCTGTCGGGTGACCGCCATTCTTCTTCCCCGACCTTGTCGGGTGTTTATGCGTCTTCTTCCCCGCCTCTGGTGGGTGATCGCTACTCTCCTTCTCTAACCATGTCGGATGATTCTTATTCTCCTCTTTCCTCTTACTTCTCCTCACCCTTTCGGGTTCTTTCCCCTTTTCATGCTATTTTCGAGGCTTTAGCCTGCCTTGATCTCAGTTAATCCATATTTATTCTGTATCTGGTTCCTTGTTATCAGGGCCTCAGGGCCTTAACGAGGGAGTTCTAGCCCTCGTCTCTCTTCCTTTTTATCCCTTCTTCGTCTAGTATGATGTTTGCCACTCCTCTGTGTCGAGGAATCTAATCTTTTGCTCTCCTTTCATCCTTTATCATGGCAAGCAAGGAATACAAAGCTACTCGCGTTCCTCAAAGCTCGATGATCGAGATCGCTTCAGGATGCCGATTTCCACGCCATGAATTTGTGAAGGTATCTTTATTTTGTGCAAGAAACATGCTTTCATTTCCATTATTTCTATTGTTTCTACACACGGTTATAATGTTAATATCTTAACATGATTGAGTGGCTTTAGGAGTCGTTGTTTAATTAGATCTTAACTTTGTGTCAAATAAAAAAGTTAGCTTCTACAGCATCCTTAGGCTGGTGATAGCTCCGCGCTGGGAGTCTAGTTTCTTTCCCCGATTGTTGAGGATGATGTTTTAGCACGGGTTTTTCACACACTTCACGGCAAGCCATAGTCGATTCCTCTTAGGCATACCGTTGCTACTTTGGCCATACCATGGGTATGTACAAAGGTCTTTTCTTATCTCTGCTCGGCCAAGTGCAGGGGCAAGAGATGGATGGATCAGATGACCAACCTAGGCGCTCCCTAATACGAGAGAGGTCTCAAATAGGGGAAGTCTTGACCCTCAAAAGTGAGCTTTCATGCTATATCTGGCCAATAAGGGCTACCAAAATGAGAAAATAATTCAATACAAAATTATGATCGGAAGGCATGACAAGAGTGGCAGTACAGTTCCCCGCGGGACGTCATGAGCCCGATCGCATGCGTGCCTGATAAATAGGGGTTTAAAAATCAAAGACACAAAGCCCCAGCGCAACAGATTGTATCTTTGAGGGGTAGTGCCTTGGAAGGAAGTCGAATCCTGATGTCTCCCATCCTGCATAGCGCTTGTGTAATGACCTGAAAATTTTATAAAATATTTCTGAATTATTAAATATTCTCTGAGAATTTTTAAAGATCAAAATGGATTAATAAATGAATATTAGGTTAAATAAGTCATTATTAAGGCCCATGTATGATGAACAATTAACCTAGCCTATTTAAATAAAGCCCAAAAGGTTAAAGGACCAAGCCCATGAAGTTTGGCCCATATTCTAAAAGATTAACAAGCTTATTCACAGAATATAAGGATAAACACCCTTTAATAAGATAATTAAGTGGATAATAGAATAAAAGAGTTTGAATCAATTCAAATTTGGTGCCCAATGACCTTGGCGGTCTATCGTAAAACCGCTAACAGACTTGTGACGGACTAGTCCTAAACCGCTACATTCTGTCAGTTCTGTGAGTAGAAGAAAGAGCAAAAAGATTAGATTTTTAAAGTTTTATCACCTAGGGATCGAGATCGGAAGGCTAGTAAACATCTTAAGGGATCTCAGAAGTCGATCTAAGGTTTAATAAGGACTCTAGAATCATTCTAATCCTCAAACCCTAGCCAAACCCTATAAATAGGATCTAGTTTTGACCTGCGCGACTCTTACATTTGGCTCGCGTGGAATCAAGGTAAGGAGATATTGTTTTGGGCAAGTTCTTTAGAAGTTTTTATTCCCAATACATAGGACTAACATCTCTCAAAATTCAATGCTAGGAGATCAAGCACACACGGAGATAGAAGCCTGTAAAGTTGCTGGTTCCACATTAGCGACCCAGGAAACTGAGCGAAAGTCCGGTGAAGATCAAGGGATTAGAGAACCAAATCGAGGTAATTAGCATTAGTACCTTTAGAACTTTTTGTTCCCCTTAGTATCTACTTCTTACCCTCCAAGTTTCACGTCATTAGGTCAAGTGGATCAAGAGATATTAGGACGTGAAGTTACTGATTTACAACAAGAAGTGCAGTCTTAAGGGTCGACTTCCAACATCAAATTCAAAGCCTAAAAGCCTTAGCAGAGGTAGGTCATCTCATGAACGGCTAAATTATCATGTTAGGATTAAAAGCCCTATTATTGCACTTGATTTCATGTATTGTGTACGGAGAATTTCATGTTTTAATAGGATCTATACATCCATGCATCTTTCTTAGCCCTAATGAACTAAGATAATTCTCTTTGTCATAATACATGAATCCTATGCATATTGTTAGCTTAACCTTCGTTCTATCATGATACGGAAGTTTATACATGTTGATTTCTAGACATGATATGTTTTAGACATAGTTCATCTTATTTTAGTTTTACTGTCAGACGTTCTCTAGCGGCCTAGTCTTTGACCGCAAACCTTGTGTAGCGACCCTACGATAAACCGCTAGACACTTTGTAAACTCGATTTTTATGAAATCTCTGACGGACCATAGATAAACTGTTAAAGTCCCTCTGGGGGCATCACGATAAACCACCAACTGTCTGTAACGGCTCTATAATAGACCGCCAGTGTTCTATTTTCTGTCAACCCGAGATGGACTCAAGAACAGTCCATTTAACTTATAAGTAAGCCTAGTTAACTATGTCCTAACTTGTTTTAATGTTATTTACTACTCTGAATTTTTATTTACTGATTCATAACAGTGATTTCATTTTACTTAGGATTATTTTTAAAACATAAGTTAATTTATGCCAAAGTTATATACTTTTATAAATGAATACATGTTCTCAAAGTTAGATGATTCACGATTTTACATTGATCACTGTTTTAATGATTCTCTTCTTATCTGAGAGTCATTTCTATAAGTACATGGCATATATTCTGATATATGACCATTAGTTACACTTTTGCACTATAGGAACATAATCTTGAACTTGATAACCTCTCCTTTAAATATTCCTTCCAATGGAATAGGAAATCTTGCTTCAAGGCCTTCGTAATTCTCCGCGAGCCTGGGAGTCCCACTAGGACGCCGAGTTGGTTGTACCATTAAAGCCCAAATTGTCTAGAAAGCACTACCGATGTTTTCTGAATTCTGTCCTGTAACGGTTCAATACACGACCGCTAAGGCCCATTAACGATCCAGTATCTGACCGCCACGTTCTCTGAGTCCAATTGATTTCTTTCTCGATTTAGCCCACTCTAGCGGCCCAATATCAGACCGCCATATCAATATAGCGAACCAGTTATAGACCATTAAGTTTCATGAATGCTATTGACCCAAGGTTTGACCCAAGGGTTAATATTCCTATGATCCTAGATTGACTAATGATAGTCTACGACTTGTAACCTTAGTCAAAAGATATCTAAGATAAAGTATGAAAGATAAAGAATGTACCGTTATGCTGTCGAATTTCTCCAAGGCATAACTTAGTTATTAATGTATTTCTTGAACTCATAAATCTATATTTGGTGCATTGTTATTATTGACATTGAGTCTTGAACACTTATTGAACTTATTACATGCATGGCCAACTTTATTGCTATATACGTGGAAGTAGCTTGATTTATACTTGAAGATGCGATTCGAGCACTGATTGTGTTCAAGGGCTCTATGCTAGTCCCCTCGGCTGATTATCGGAAACATACTATTATAAATCATAGGGTATGATGCTACTGACATCGCATTACGCTGGGAGTATTTTCTTTATAAATAAGTGAAATTATCCACGGCTCGTGAAGTGAAAGTATCCACAGAAATTCATGAAGTACTTGTTACTAAGTGAAGAGTACATTCTTGCTTGACTTGCTAGTACATTCTCGTTACCTTCTTGTTCATGAAAGGCCATAATTACATTCTTGCTTGATCATGCTTGTTCAATCATATCTTAACTTGATCATGTCTTGTTACTTTGATTTATTCACGTGATTTATCGCATTCGCCTGATTTTACTTTATTCTCTAGAGCCCAAAATGCTAATCACTTTAATGTTGCCTTCATGTTGATGCAAAGATACGTACTGGGCAAGTGTGCTCATTACCTATTTTTAAATCTTTTCAGGAGATGCAAGTAATTTGGGTTTAGATTCGAGTTATTCAAGTGATGGGTCTGAGAGTGAATGAAAGTCACATAAGTTTGAGAGAAGACTTATGAAGCCAATAATGTCTAGATCGAGTTCATGTAATTTTCTCTTTATTGAGTCAAATAGATTTAAGGAAGTTGAATAGTTGATGTACTTGAATCATTCTTATTATTAATAAAAGTGAAGGTTTGAGTAAATTATTGAGTAATTACTTTGTGTGATTGTTATTACGCTCTAGTTATTCTTGCTTTCAAGAGGCTTAGCATGCCGGTTGTTCACATTTCCCAAGAATATATTTCGTTGTATTAAATGCTCGGGGCGTGACAGTTAAGTTGGTATCTGAGCCTAAGTCTAAGGACTTATAGAGAAAAGTCATGTCATAGGATAAGTCCAAAGTTTTAGGACCCATGCCTATGACCTAAGGAAGAAATTCCCCACCTATGTGAGAATTGGGTAGATAAGATGGTAAATTAGCTCTAGATTAATCCCTTTTCAAAATTCCATGAGAATTAACAATTTGTTATTTCTCTCAGGTACCTTATCATTATAATGGGTCATCGCGTAGACTAGGATGGTATGCAGCAGACTGTTGCAGGCCTCACTCAAGCTCTGTAAACTATAGCCCAAGCAGGCACAGGAGCAAGAGCTGGGGACTTGCATCGTAATTTTTGAAGCTTAAATCCTCCACGTTTCTATGGTTCTTCGAATCCAGATGAGGCCGAGAACTGGATCAATGAAATGAACCATATATTTGACGTCATATAATGTACAGATCAGAAAAAAGGGTGCCTTGCTACTTTTCAACTCAACAAAGATGCACGTACATGGTGGAAGTATGTACCGGCACCTCCAGCTGATGCACCACACACGTGTGAAGGTTTTCTTACCTTATTTCGTGCTAAGCACTTTTCTGAGCATGTCAAGGAGCGGAAGGCTATGGAATTCGCTTCTCTACGTCAAGGAATCATGACAGTTGCCGAATATGAATTACAATTTTCCAGGCTAGTGCCATATGTAACTCATCTGGTCAGTACCTATTTATTGAAGGCCAATCAGTTTATGGACGGGTTAAGACCCGATTTCATTCAGCAGCTCGGGACTCAAAATATCTGTACTTATGCGGAGATGGTCCAGCGAGCGTATCTCTATGAGAGGACCTTGGAAAAGGTCAAAAAATTGAAAGGCAAGGGAGAAGAGTCAAGCCGACGATCGGATCGGCGTAGTAAGAAGGAGAAATTTAGCATCACGGAGCCATACAAACATCGTGATAGTAGGAAGAGGTCGAGGAACGGGAGCGGGAGTAGCTCCCAAAAGAATAAAATTGTCAAGGAGGAGGAAAAGCAGGTTATGGCGGCTTGCACCTTTTTGTGAAAAGTTCGGCCACTCAGCCGAAGAATGCTGGAAGCGCCTCGGTGCATGTTTAAGATGTGGCAGCCGGGACCATCGCATGCCAGACTGCCCTCTCATGAAGGAACAATTGTATGGTGGTGGACATAAGAGGTAGGCTAGCCTCAATGCTGTTTTAGAAGATGAAGAAGCGCCCAGGGACGGCGGACTTAGGGAAGGTACTATTCAAGTTTGTTCCCGTCTTGCATTTGTGCTATTTGATAGCAGTGCTTCTCATTCCTTTATATCCACTGCTTTTGCAAAAACATTGTCAATTTCATCAGTTCCCTTACCTTCGGACCTCTCTATTGCTACACCCTTAGGTTCTGGAACAAAGCTTACCAATTACTACCCTAATATTGAGATAATAGTAAAAGGTCATAATCTCCCTGCAAACTTGGTATGTCTTGACATGGAAGGCTACGATGCTATTTTAGGGGTGGATTGGCTTGTAGACCATGATGCCTACATAAATTGCCGCAATAGGATAATATCCTTTCGCAAACCAGGCTTTCCAAGATTTTCCTTCCTTGATATTAAGTATAGGAAACATCCTACCATCATTTCTTCTCTTCATGTTTGCAAACTTATTTCGCAAGGATGTGAAGCTTTCCTTGCTTCTATAATTGTTACTGAGTCTAAGGAGATCATCTTAGCAGACATCCCCATCGTAAATGAGTTTCCTGATGTATTCCCATCAAATTTACCCAGTTTACCACCCAAAAGGGAAGTAAACTTCTCCATTGAACTCATTCCTGGAGCAGCACCTATTTCTATAGCTCCCTACAAGATGTCCCCCATAGAACTTAAGGAGTTGAAGAAGCAACTTCAAGAATTATTAGACAAAGGTTTCATTCGACCTAGCACATCCCCTTGGGGTGCGCCAGTTCTCTTTGTCAAGAAGAAGGATGGATCGCTCAGGCTCTGTATTGACTACCGACGACTGAATCAACTCACAATTAAGAACAAATACCCGTTGCCGCGTATTGATGAGCTCTTTGATCAGCTTTCGGGAGCAGAATATTTTTCCAAGATAGACCTCAGGTCATGATACCACCAGCTCACAGTTAAGGATGAAGACATATATAAAACTACTTTTTGAAGCCGTTATGGTCATTATGAATTTATTATAATGTCGTTCGGGTTAACCAATGCCCCAGTAGCATTTATGCAACTTATGAACAAAGTTTTCCAACCTTATCTGGACCAGTTTGTGGTCGTCTTTATTGATGACATTCTTATTTACTCCAAGACAAAGGAGGAACATGAAGAATATTTGAAAATAGCCTTGCAGACTTTAAGAGAACATAAACTTTATGCCAAACTTAGTAAATGTGAGTTTTGGCTCAAGGAAGTTTCATTGCTTGGTCACATTATTTCAAAGGAAGTTATCGTTATTGATCCTTCTAAAGTGGAAGCAGTCAAGAATTGGAGCCGGCCAACGACCGTGTCAGAAGTAAGAAGCTTTCTAGGTCTGGCTGGGTATTACAGGAGGTTTATTAAGGATTTTTCTAAGATTGATGTTCCTTTGACAAGACTTACAAGAAAAGAAAATCCTTTTGTATGGTCAAAGGAATGTGAAGAGAGTTTCTTAACTCTTAAGGATCATCTCACTATAGCCCCTATATTATCATTGCCCATTGAGGGTGGCGGATTTGAAGTCTATACGGATGCATCTGGCATTGGCCTAGGATACATTCTTATGCAAAACGGGAAAGTAATTTGCTATTCTTCAAGACAGTTGAAGCGTCACGAGGAGAATTATCTCATACATGATTTAGAATTGGCGGCTGTTATATTTGCCTTAAAAATTTGGCGTCACTACCTTTACGGAGAAAGATTCACGGTCTACTCAGACTACAAGAGCTTGAAATATTTGTTCTCCCAAAAGGAACTGAATATGAGGTAAAGAAGATGGTTGGAATACTTAAAGGACTTTGATTTTGCTATCTAATATCATCTTGGCAAGGCTAATGCTGTGGCAGATGCACTCAACAGAAAACCAATGGGAAAGCTATCAACTCTCATGATTAGTATGACTAATCTCATCCCGTAATTTGCTCAGTTGAAGCTAGATATTGACATGAAGAAGGAACATTGTTTTATAGCCAATATTTGAACTCAACCTGCATTAATAGAAGATCTAGTCAAGTTATAAGACAATGATCCAATATTACTGGAGATTAAAGCCAATTATACATAAAGGTCGGATTTCTCTATTGTCAATGATGGAAGGTTGCTATTAAAGGGTCAAATTTGTATACCGGATCATGTTAATACTAAGAAACTGATCCTGGAAGAAGTTCATAATTCCAAGTACACCATTCATCCTGGTGGTACTAAAATGTATCAAGGTCTTAAAAGGAATTTCTGGGGGCCTAACATGAAAAGAGAAATAACAGATTTCGTGTCTCGTTGTCTCACTTGTCAACAAGTAAAGGCAGAACATTTAAACCCCGCAGGTAAATAAACCCCTTGAATATTCCCGAATGAAAATGGGAAGGTATAGAGATGGATTTCAGTATGGGTTTACCTAAAACAAGAGATGGGCACCATGGTATATGGATAATCATAGACTGATTGACTAAGTCTGCACATTTTCTGCCAATAAAAAGTCGATGGTCTGTGGATATTCTAGCAGCATTATACATAAGGGAAATCATCAAATTACATGGTGTCCTTGTCACTATTATATCAGATAGAGATCCTCGATTCACATCACAGTTCTGGAAGGGTCTACAACATTCTTTAGGGACCCGACTAAACTTTAGCACGGTATTCCATCCACAAACTGATGGTCAAACTGAAAGGACAAATCAAGTGGTAGAAGATATGCTCAGGGCTTGTGCTATTGACTTTGGAGGAAGTTGGCATGATCACTTACCTCTAGTAGAATTTACATACAATAATAGCTACCAAGCCAGTATACATATGGCACCATTTGAAGCTCTGTATGGAAGAAGCTGTAGATCACCGATATGCTGGAATGAAGATAGGGAGAGACAATTTCTAGGCCATGATATTATCAGGGATACTATTGAAAAGATAAAGCTTATTCAAGAAATACTCCAAACGGCACAAGACCGGCAAAAATCTTATGCTGATAATCGAAGGCGCGACTTGGAATTTCAAGTGGGATATGATGTGTATCTTAAAGTTTCTCCGGGTCGTGGTATTCAAAGATTTGGCATTAAAGGTAAGTTTACCCCAAGATTCATTGGCCCATTTGAAATTCTAGAAAGGGTTGGTAAAGTGGCTTATCGACTGGCTTTGTCTCCACAACTAGCAGGAGTTCATGACGTATTCCATGTCTCAATGTTGAAGAAATATGTTTATGATCCTTTCAATGTCATCACCTGCGACAATCTGGAGATTAAGAAGGATTTTACATATGAGAAAAGGCCAATCAGGATCCTTGAACGAGAGGTATGTCAACTTCGGAACAAGACTATTCATGTGGTCAAGATCCAGTGGACAAAGTCTGGAGAAACATGGGAGACGGAGGAAGCTATGCGTAAGAAATATCCGGAGTTATTTAATTGTAAGTACACTCTCCATAAAATCTATATATTGAATTTGGGGACTAAATTCTCTTATGTGGGGGAGGGTGTAATGACCCGGAAATTTTATAAAATATTTCTGAATTATTAAATATTCGTTGAGAATTTTTAAAGATCAAAATGGATTAATAAATGAATATTGGGTTAAATAAGTCAATATTAAGGCCCATGTATGATGAACAATTAACCTAGCCTATTTGAATAAAGCCCAAAACGTTAAAGGAACAAGCCCATGAAGTTTGGCCCATATTCTAGAAGATTAACTAGCTTATTCATGGAATATAAGGATAAAAACCCTATAATAAGATAATTAAGTGGATAATAGAATAAAAGAGTTTGAATCAATTCAAATTTGGCGCCCAATTACCTTGGCGGTCTATCGTAAAACTGCTAAAAGACTTGTGACGGATTAGTCCTAGACCGCTACATTCTGTCAGTTCCGTGAGTAGAAGAAAGAGCAAAAAGATTGAATTTTTAAGGTTCTATCACCTAGGGATCGAGATGCGAAGGCCAGTAGACATCTTAAGGACTCTCAAAAGTCGATCTAAGGTTTAATAAGGACTCTAGGATCGTTCTAATCCTCAAACCCTAGTAAAACCCTATAAATACGACCTAGTTATGACCTGCGCGACTCTTACATTTGGCTCGCGTGGAATCAAGGTAAGGAGATATTATTTTGGGCAAGTTCTTTAGAAGTTTTTATTCCCAATACATAGGACTGACATCTCTCAAAATTTCATGCTAGGAGATCAAGCACACACAGAGATAGAAGCCTGTAAAGTTGCTGGTTCCATATTAGCGACCCTGGAAACTGAGCGAAAGTCCGATGAAGATCAAGGGATTAGAGAACCAAATCGAGGTAATTAGCATTAGTACCTTTAGAACCTTTTGTTCCCCTTAGTATCTACTTCTTACCCTCCAAGTTTCACGTCATTAGGTCAAGTGGATCAAGAGATATTAGGACGTGAAGTTACTGATTTACAACAAGAAGTGCAGTCTTAAGGGTCGACTTCCAACATCAAATTCAAAGCCTAAAAGCCTTAGCAGAGGTAGGTCATCTCATGAACGGCTAAATTATCATGTTAGGATTAAAAGCCCTCTTATTGCACTTGATTTCATGTATTGTGTACGGAGAATTTCATGTTTTAATAGGA
This sequence comes from Amorphophallus konjac, assembly GCA_022559845.1. Taxonomy (NCBI): domain Eukaryota; kingdom Viridiplantae; phylum Streptophyta; class Magnoliopsida; order Alismatales; family Araceae; genus Amorphophallus; species Amorphophallus konjac. Next base: position 277,412,942 of record CM040122.1, read on the forward strand.
TCTATACATCCATGCATCTTTCTTAGCCCTAATGAACTAAGATAATTCTCTTTGTCATAATACATGAATCCTATGCATATTGTTAGCTTAACCTTCGTTCTATCATGATAGGGAAGTTTATACATGTTGATTTCCAGACATGATGTGTTTTAGACATAGTTCTTCTTATTTTAGTTTTACTGTCAGACGTTCTCTAGCGGCCTGGTCTTTGACCGCAAACCTTGTGTAGCGGCCCTACGATAAACCGCTAGACACTTTGTAAACTCGATTTTTATGAAATCTCTGACGGATCATAGATAAACTGTTAAAGTCCCTCTGGGGGCATCACGATAAACCACCAACTGTCTGTAACGGCTCTATAATAGACCGCCAGTGTTCTATTTTCTGTCAACCCGAGATAGACTCAAGAACAGTCCATTTAACTTATAAGTAAGCCTAGTTAACTATGTCCTAACTTGTTTTAATGTTATTTACTACTCTGAATTTTTATTTACTGATTCATAACAGTGATTTCATTTTACTTAGGATTATTTTTAAAACATAAGTTAATTTATGCCAAAGTTATATACTTTTATAAATGAATACATGTTCTCAAAGTTAGATGATTCACGATTTTACATTTATCACTGTTTTAATGATTCTCTTCTTATCTGAGAGTAATTTCTATAAGTACATGGCATATATTCTGATATATGACCATTAGTTACACTTTTTCACTATAGGAACATAATCTTGAACTTGATAACCTCTCCTTTAAATATTCCTTCCAATGGACTAGGAAATCTTGTTTCAAGGCCTTCGTAATTCTCCGCGAGCCTGGGAGTCCCACTAGGACGACGAGTTGGTTGTACCATTAAAGCCCAAATTGTCTAGAAAGCACTACCGATATTTTCTGAATTCTGTCCTGTAACGGTTCAATACACGACCGCTAAGGCCCATTAACGATCCAGTATCTAACTGCCACGTTCTCTGAGTCCAATTGATTTCTTTCTCGATTCAGCCCACTCTAGCGGCCCAATATCAGACCGCCATTGTTGACGTGTTTTTCCTTCCTTCCTTGCCTCGGCTTAAAAATATCTCTTCCTATCTATCCCTTTCTACTAAATCAATATGAGAGATAAATGGAAAGTAGAAGGGGACGGAAGGGTGTAAACCTGTGTGATCGCCACCAAGATGCCGAACGTGATGGACACGCCGTGCCTTGGAAAGAGGGGGAGGTACTCGCCTATGAACCAGCACTGGAGGGATGCGCGGCCCGTGAAGAACTGCTTTAAGGATGGCGCGGCCGCTTGGCAGACCGCCCGTCAGTGCTTGGTGGAACGCGGGATGAAGAACGAGGGAGGAAGAACGGTTCCGGATCGGCCGCGGGAAGGAGATGAACGGTGCAATATCATCCGCACTTCCCTTAGAACGGACAGTATGGAACCGCCCAATGTCACCACACCCTAAGATGCAAAGGTCCAACCTCCACCCTTTCCGGCTGGCCAGAAAGGATGGGGCTCGTGCTAGTGTGTCGCTGAACTGCAAAATCACGTATAGCACACAAAAACGAGCCCCAGATTAGAACTATAAAGTGTAGTAAACATAAGAACGAATAGAGACAAACATAACCAAATGGAATGGAGGGTACCTGGAGGTTTTAAAACACCTAAGGGCGTCAAAAACATACTTGGGTGTGTGTAAATGATGTATGAGAGTAAGAAAACGTGGAAGAAATATAGAAGAAGCAATGCATGTAGATAAAAGAGAACGATGGGACTAAATGAAATAATTACTCAAAATACGACTACTCCCTGAACCGGAGGCCTGTATGGACGTAGAAGGCCTCCCTCCCCGGTGGAAGGTCGATCAAAGATTCGGCAGGGCTTCGCCGTCGACCAAAAATCTCCCCCCACTTTCAAAGGTAGCCTTTAGGGTCTATTTATAGAGCACCCAAATGCTAACCCCGAACTTAGGGTTTCTAAGCATTTTTAGGTCAAGGTAATGAAAGAAAAGTAGAAGATAATCGAATTATCTTTCATCTGGAAGAAACGGCACCAAATTTGACTCAATATTCGCGGAGACATAGTTCGAGGAAGTTGGGGATAAAACCACGAATGGAAAGAGAAAATCTGTTAACCTTCAGAAATCGGGCATATGAACGGTCGCACGATAGACCACTCATCATGTTGGGCGGCTACATGTAAGCCGTCTAACCCTGTCGGTGGAAACTCAATAAATAGAAAATATTATCCAAATACCCATCGAACTGCCCGAAATTATCACCGCTGGACTCATAAGATGAATAGCTGATGTAGACCTTTCATCTACAAGAGCGGGCCAAGAGGCAACCGCTCTTATCTTGTCGGTGGAAAATCAAAATAGAATAGATAATTAGATAATTATCTGAAAACCAATGATGTTAGGACTCTGGGAGAAGAACGGCTAAGATCCGACCACACATTGAGGTTGAACGACGATATCCAGACCGTATTACAGCTCGTCGGTGGAAATTCAGAAAATCAGCTAAATATCCCAAAAATATATGAACGGCCCAAATTCAATCGTCTATGTGATGAGCGGCTGGAGACTGACCGTGCAAGACTGGACGCTTAGAATTCCTAAAAAAACTAAAAAAAAGGCCCACTAAGCCCTGAATTGAACAGACCCTGCCAGAGAGGGAGGCTACCCATAAAGTAAGCCCAAAGATGTTGCCTAGAAAATAACGCAACGAGTAATGGATAACTCGAGACATCAATAAATGGGAGTAAAAGAAATGACTCAACTTGTCGGTAAAAAACGGGCGTCAACAGATGCCCCTCCTTAACGTCCGCTTTGCAGGGGAGCGAGCGGAGGTGAAACGGAAGCGAAATGGAATATGGAGATGAAACGGAAATGAAGCGAAGCGGACTGAAAAGCGGGCGTTAAGGCAAAATGCACCCGTTTTCACCAACAAGCGATAAGAATCTCTCGAAAAACACTGAACCATTCACGAGGAACGATTAGACTAAAAGCGACGCCAATCTCGAGGAACTAAACTAAATAAAAAGAAACACACGATCAACCTTATGGGGGACACAATCCCTCGGACCAATGAGGAGACCGGAATAAGTAGTGAAAAAAATGAAGAAACGGGCTAAAACTCCAGACGGGGACCTCTTAACCAACCAAACCAAGCGAATTGACCAAAGTGAACCTTTCAACTCAGAGTGGAATTGTTCCTCTTACTCAAACATTGAACGCACGGCTAACCATCACTAGTGGGATATTTTGCGGGTAAACCACGAGTCATGAATGCTCAAAAGATGCGTATGACGCATGCTAGGCTAAGATAAAAGAAATCATTAAAACGAATGTAAAGAAAGGATAAAATATAAAATACTCAAGAATAATATTGCTAAGCTGGGAGAATCAGAATCAAGACACTATCTGCAACCACAGCGTGCATGATAGAACCATCCTCCCCAGGCTTTCCCAACCCAACAGCCTATCCGGAGATTAAACACGTGAACCTAGATCATCATCGTTTTTGTTAAAGGGGAACATCAGATCCTGGAACACGTAGATAATCAACTGGTTCTTGAGATAATATAGCATAATACCATATAGTAATGTAATAAGAGACACATGGACAGAAGGCCATACCTGACTTACCTGTGCAGGTGAGACAGCATATTTCTTGGATTTTCATTTTCAGATTTTTATGGATTTTCATGTATAAGACAAATATGATCATAGCGTAGATAACATAATGCTCAGCTGAATGACAAACAACATGACATAACATAATGAACAAATGAAATAGGAGACAATGCAATATAACATAACAAAGGCAAACGAGCACATATGCAAGGATATGAACAGAAACAACATGCATGTATGAACGCAGTGTGACAAGATAACGACGCAAAGAGACAACACACGGTTGGGAAAACACACGAGATATAGAAGGACGACTAACAACATATGCAAGACAACTAACAACACGTGGTGAGGAACAAAACAACATGTGTGGGACAACACGGCGGGACATAAACACGTGATAAGGACACGGCGGGACAAAAGACATGACAAATATGCACTTCAATCAAAACCCAAGATCAGAATGAAGCAAAACTGCCAGGTTCATAATCGTGAGGCAAAGCCCTCTCATATAGACATAATCATTGCAAACAAAAGCTGAGAAGGACATGAGCTTCAGAACAGATCGAGAGAGTGGATCGAAGAAGGAAAGAACAGATCAAAGATGTGGACAGGAGGCGGAGCACAAAGTTATAGCAAGGAATGCCTGAGTATTTGCAACCTGCACACTTATCAAACGGATTACGTATCTGTCCTTAAAACAAATGCAAATTCATGAAAAAGACAAATTTTTGGATTTTTTTATAAATTTTTGATTTTTTTAGATTTTCAATAGTATTTCATTTTTCTGGATTTTTTGAAGTATTTAATTTTTTAGGTTTTTAAAATATTTGATTTTTTTGAAGTATTTAATTTTTTTAGATTTTTGACAATATCTGATTTTTTTGGATTTTTTGAAGTATTTAAATTTTTTTAGACTTTTGGTAATTTTTGATTTTTTTTTAGATTTTGACATAGCAATCTGCAGCACCTAAAGACGGGCTCAAACTACTGGCTAGGGATCGTCGTTCCTACCCCTTTCATTAAAGGCTTCCTTTAAGCAAGACGTGTATGTGAGGGTGGCTTACCATAACCAACCGCTTCTAAAGAACGGTGCCCCTACTAAGGCCATACCCGGGATATAACCTAACCTAAGAGGGAGAAGCAGAAGAAAAAATTGGAGACAAGTTTCGTGCAGGATGGGAGATATCAAGGCTCGAATTCCTTCTAGGGCACTACCCCTCAAAGAGATAGCCTGTTATGCCGGGGCTTTGTGTCTTTAATTTTTAGACCCATATTTATCAGGCACGCATGCGACCGGGCTCATGACGTCCCGCGGGGAACAGTACTGCCACTCTTACCTGCCTTTGATTCATAATTTTGCATTGATTCGTTTTCTCATTTTGGTAGCCCTTATTGGCCAGATATAGCATGAAAGCTCACTTTTGAGGGTCAAGACTGCCCCTATTTGAGACCTCTCTCGTATTAGGGAGCACCTAGGTTAGTCATCTTATCCATCAATCTCTTGCCCCTGCACTTGGCCGAGCATAGAAGAGAAAAGGCCTTCGTGCATACCCAAAGTATGGCCAAAGCAGCAACAGTGTGCATAAGAGGAATCGGCTATGGCTTGCCGTGTAGTGTGTGAAAAATCCATACTCAAAGGTCACCCTCAACAATCAGGGAAAGAAACTAGACTCCTAACACGGAGTTATCACCAGCCTAAGGATGCTATAGAAGCGAACTCATTTTTTGTTTTTTGGACTAAGCTAACTAAGTAAATTTCTAAAAGCCACTTAACCATGTTTTAAGGAACCAACATTATAAGCGCGTGCAGAAATAACAGAGTAATAGTAATGATAACATGTTCCGGCACAAAATCAAAGATACCTTTGCAAATCAATGGCGTGGAAACCAGCCTCCTGAAGCGATTTCGATCATCGAGCTTTGAGGAGCACGAACTTTGCATTCCTTGCGTGTCAGGATGAAGGATGAAAGGAGAGCAAAGGATTGGATTCCTCGACATAGAGACGCAGCAGACATCAAACTGGACGAAGAAGAGATAAAAAATGAAGAGAGACGAGGGCTAGAACTCCCTCGTTAAGGCACTGAGGCCCTGATAATAAGGAACCAAGTACATAATAACCAGGGATTAACTAAGATCAAGGCAGGCTAAAGTCTCGAAAACAGCAAGAAAAAGGGTAATGTCCCCGAAAGGGTGAGGAGGAAAGAATAGACGAACCGTAAAAAGATTGTGGCAAAGATAAGGGGGAAGAGGAGTGATCATCTGACGCGGTCGGAGAAAAGGAATTAGACTCACCCGATAGGGTCGGGGAAGGAGAATGAGAACCACCCGACAAGGTCGGGGAAAGAAAAGGGTAATCACCTGACATGGTCAGGGAATGAGCATGAGGAATCCCCAACAGGGTCAGAGGAAAAGGATGAGAAGCGGAATCCGGACGTATCCGAGGAGAAAAACTATAAGAGGCCCCTGGATCCGGGGAAGAGGAGGACATAGGCCGGGACCTAGAATGGTGAGGACAGGAGAAGATGGTAGAAATATAGTCAGGTGGTGGAAGGTACACCACCCAAGGATAAGAACTGAGCAACAGAAAAGACGATTGAATGAAAGATGAAGAGACAGAAGAAGGAGGTGGAGTGAGCCCCCGAATGCACAACTGTTGGCCCTTGAACTTATGTCGCCACCTCTTCTTGGCAGAAATCTGCTTGCAACAATTCCGCCTGGCGCGGACTTGGGCGTTTGGGCTTCTTGTCTTGCAATGTTTTCTCAAATAACGGGCTCACCTGGTAGACGGCCTAGCCCGGTCATGAATATGCAACTTCATCGGGACGGTTGCCCATAGCTGCGCGGTGCTAACCATAGAAGGACATTCCAGAGCAGTCAACTCCTTAGGAAGCAGTGGAGTTTTGTCATTCGACACTAGAACATGGAGCTTTGGCCTCTTCACTCGACAGTTGAGCATGAAGCATAACTCCCTTGCTAGAAGCACAGGACGGAACTGAGGGAGGGTGATGCGTGGCGTAGACGTGGCCGCCTCACCAATAAGCCGAGGGAAATGAGACAGAGAATGCAGAATGCCGCTGGCCAATGTCGAAGGCACGGCCAATTGCCCCTTGAATCCTGAATTCATTAAACTTCTGGCGGCCGTGTGGGTTAGCACCATTCGGGTGGAAAACTCTTCTGGGCCAGTAAACTGAATAGCAATCAAGCGAGAGGTGATAACAACATCAATAGTGAATTCTCCGGCGAGTAAAGAGATTGTCACCGGCCTCGCTTTTGAAGAAACTGGCACCAGTGCTAAGGAACTTGCTTTAACATCCGTCTTTAGAGATGAACGCTCCTGATTCCCGAGGCAGCAAGGAGTTCGGACCCTGATCGTCATGCGACAAATGAACTGTTGAACTTTAGCATGCATGATCAAAGCTCGGCTTAACTTATCACCTCCCTTGGTTCCGAGGGGCACCAAGGGTAACATGCGCCTGCTTCGTGAGGTAGGAAGTGGCAAAGGGAGGTTAGGAGGAAGAGGTTTAAAGGGCGTGGATGGAGGTAATGCGATTGATGGGGGAATAGTGATAATGATGGGCATGGGCGTAGGTAAAGGTGGGGGTGTGGGTTCAGGTTCGACATGCTCAGGCTCGGATGATGATGGCAAAAGGGGTAGTAAAGGGGGTGGAGATGGTAAACGGGATGGTGAGGGCGAAAATGGAGAGGGTGGAGTCAATGGAGACGGTAAAGGGGGTGTGGGTTCAGGTTCGACATGCTCAGGCTCGGATGATGATGGCAAAAGGGGTAGTAAAGGGGGTGGAGATGGTAAACGGGATGGTGAGGGTGAAAATGGAGAGGGTGGAGTCAATGGAGATGGTAAAGGGGGTGAGGTGGCCGAGAGAGGTGGTAAAGGCGAAGGAGGAGGGGAAGGTAGAGGTGCAGTAGGAGAAGTGGCAAGTGGTGGCGCTCTTCGGCGTATCTTTATGACACGTCGAGGGGTGTTGGGGATAGGTGTGGTAGTGGAAACGGATGGTGAAAGAGGGGTTTTTCGAGCAGAGGTTGGGGTAGGTAAAGGTTGTGGAGGAGATGAGACGGAGGGGGAAATGGGTAACGGAGCAGGTATCTTAGTAACGGAAGAACTAACAGGGTGCCCCTGGTCTCGAAGTGGGGAAGGCGGCCTGGGCGGCACTGCTTGCTGCTGCTATTGCTTGCTGCTGAAATCTGAAATAACTTTGTGCATAACTGCCCAGTCAATCCTCTTGTCTTCTTCCAAACCATAGACAAATTCCCAGAATTCGGGACAATCCTCAACCAAATACCCCTGTTGATGATGAAACTCACAGAACTGGCATAAATTTCTGACCGCGGGTTGGCGAGGCATAACAGGAAGGAGTTGCAACGCATGGGTGACCATCAAAGCCCTGAAAACGTCCGTAAAAGATTCCGGCAACGGAGAGTGAGGAGCCCGCTTCGGGCAAGGTATACGCCGAGGGGTATGAGAAGATAGTGGAGGTTGCGAAGGCAAGGGGAATTGCGTAGGTGAAGGCAGAGGGCTAGTAAGTGAATGATGTGGAGGCGTGGAGGCAGTGGGAATATAATGGACGGCATCCACCCGCTCAGGGTGTGACGTTTCCTTGATCGGAAGTGGAGAAGTGTGGGGAAATAAAACAGCGGAGGGCTGACTCGTGGAGGAAGATGTAGTGGGGTGACATGGGAAGGCATATGGATAAGTGGGAGCGGACGGCCGACTCATGGAGGGATATGAGGTGGAGGGCTGACTTGTGGGAGACGGTGAGGAGAAGGGGTATGTGGAAGGCGAAGGTAAAGGAGACTCGTGGTCAAGGAAAACTAGGAGTTGTTGGCTAATGAAGCGGGCTCGGCTGTAGAGTTGTTGCCAGGAAGTGATATCATTCAGGGCTAAGATGCATCTAATCTCGGGCGTTGCATTAAAAATAACCATCTTGATTTGTTCACCCTCCGGAATATGCCCTTGAACTTGCGCGGCCAGGCGACGCCAGCGGTCGGCGAACGTGGAGAATTCCTCGTCAGGCTTCATCTTCTCATGGGCCAAATCAACCATAGAGTACTTGGGCCCCACTTGGTCTCGGTACTGCTGAACGAATTTTTCTTGTACAACTTGAAAATTCACCATCTTCTCTTGCGGTAACGTGAAGAACCAATCCTTGGTCGAGCCCTCTAAAGATAGGCCAAACAAATAGGCCATCAAGTGTAGATCATGTCGAAATTGGGCTGACTCATAAAGGAACTCCTTCAAATGCACGTAGGGGTCACCAACTCCACCATAGCGACGATAAGCCAGAATTTGTGAACGTGGTGGGAGCTGAAGACCTTAAAAGGCAAACGGGACATCCAAAGAAGTTTGTGGATTAATTCGATGTTGCAATTCATCAAGCTGACGTTAGGCTTGAGCGATCATCTCCTCGGTAGGAAGAATCCGAGAAGGATATGGGCCAGCCTGAGCAAGAGAGGATGAATTTAAACCAGGATAATGTTGATGGGCCGAATAGAGGGACCCAGCCTGAGAAGAAGGAAAGCCCAATCCTGGAGTAGAGTGATACATGGGCCTGAAAGGATTATGTATGTGGGGACGAGAATTGATTGTGCTAGCAGCAGCATGGGCGGGACAAGAAGGCCCGTTAAACGGAGTAGGCCTGTTGAGAGGAGAGGGCCTGTGAAGAGAATAAGGCCCATTAGATGAGTGAGGCGACGGACCCGCATGGGAAGAGGATTCCACGCAGGGATAAGAGGAAGAAGAAGGATAGGACAGGGGGGAGAAATACTCCATGGGAGAAATGGAGACTTTATACAGTCAAGAATGGGAGAGGATACAAAAGGGGAAGCAACCTAGGACAAATGTGACAAAATGAAGACACACAAAGATGAACTAGTCTAAATGAGTCTAATCTGATAAAAAGATGCAAATGATAGCACTGCAACATACAATGGAGGGAAGAGATGAGAAAAGAATCAGCCAATTGACCACCCAAGTTATAAATGATGCACGAACAATCTTATAAGTTCCTCTTTAGGACCTTAGTGGATAAATTAATATCTGATTTCACTCAACCACAAGGTACCTAACCAGGGTAAGAATGGGAAACTGGGTGACTCTAAGGGACTCTCCCTCACGCGGATGCAAACTCTAGACTAGGGGATGATGTGGTACAACCTGCCCAGCATCCGTGTGGGAATCCACGGCTCACGGGGACTTACGGAGGTCCTCAGCAAGGTCCCCTAGTCGGCTCCAAGGAGTATGGAGACAAGAGGATACCCTACCTCGGTAGGAATGCAACTACTAATGAAGAGTATGTATGCCCCTATGCGCACCGGAGTGCATGCAAAATCTAGCCTAGAAACTAGCAAGCAATGAACAAGCAAATGTAAGAAAATGAGATGAATGCAACCATGGAATGATATAACAACAGCAGGGGGAGATCAAACAGCACCAACATATATGCATATAATGATATAACTCAATGATCAAACTGTAGCACGGGGTGCACTGTAGCAGTAAAATGACGGTCTGATGGAGACCGCTCAGGGAGCAAGGATGGCCTGTGAATGACCGTGCAGACCAGGGAGTAACGACAAAGTAATCAGGAAAATCAGAAAATGATAGAATGAAAGAAGACATAAATCAGAAGCGTACCAGGATGGGCGGTCTATTGACAGCCGCGTGAGTACTGGAACGGACCTGCAGCAACCGCGTAACAGTAATCTAGTCAATAGTATGAAGGCAGAGGCGTACCTAAGCTAGCAAGATGGACGGCCACGTACAGGCCGTATGGATGTTGAACGGGTGGTGAGAGACCGCTCACGACAGCAGGCTTGCAGGAGAGATGGAACTGTTCGCAGAGAAGAACGGTTGGTTTACAGCCGCACAATATTTGGACGGTTCTTGGAGAACCGCTCAAGTTCTAGAGGACAGGGGGCGCGGCCAGCCAAGATCAACTTGAATCCACTTCGAGAAAAGGACTTGGAAAGCAAAAGAGAAGGTCAGCAAGTCACTAACATGATGGGCACTAGGTGTCCCACCGTGATCGCCAAAAATGGGGTGTTTATGTGTTTTTCCTTCCTTCCTTACCTCGGCTTAAAAAGATATCTTCCTACTTATCCCTTTCTACTAAATCAATATGAGAGATAAATGGAAAGTAGAAGGGGACGGAAGGGTGTAAACCTGTGTGATCGCCACCAAGATGCCGAATGTGAAGGACACGCCGTGCCTTGGAAAGAGGGGGAGGTACTCGCCTATGAACCATCACTGGAGGGATGCGCGGCCCGTGAAGAATCGCTTTAAGGATGGCACGGCCGCTCGGCAGACCGCATGTCAGTGCTGGGTGGAATGCGGGATGAAGAACGAGGGAGGAAGAACGGTTCCGGATCAGCCGCGGTAAGGGGATGAACGGTGCAATATCGACCGCAGTTCCCTTAGAACGGAAAGTATGGAACCGCCCAACGTCACCACGCCCTAAGATGCAAAGGTCCAACCTCCACCCTTTCCGGCCGGCCAGAAAGGATGGGCCTCGTGCTAGTGTGTCGCTGACCTGCAAAATCACGTATAGAACACAGAAACGAGCCCCAGATTAGAACTATAAAGTGTAGTAAACATAAGAACGAATAGAGATTAACATAACCAAATGGAATGGAGGGTACCTGGAGGTTTTTAAACCGCTAAGGGCGTCAAAAACATAGGTGGGTGTGTGTAAATGATGCATGAGAGTAAGAAAATGTAGAAGAAATATAGAAGAAGCAATGCATGTAGATAAAAGAGAACAATGGGACTAAATGAAATGATGACTCAAAATACGACTACTCCATGAACCGGAGGCCTGTATGGACGTAGAAGGCCTCCCTCCCCGGTGGTAGGTCGCTCAAAGATTCGGCAGGGCTTCGCCGTCGACCAAAAATCTTCCCCCACTTTCAAAGGTAGCCTTTAGGGTCTATTTATAGAGCACCCAAATGCTAACCCCAAACTTAGGGTTTCTAAGCATTTTTAGGTCGAGATAATGAAAGAAAAGTTGAAGATAATCGAATTATCTTTCATCTGGAAGAAACGGCACCAAATTTGACTCAATATTCGTGAAGAAAAAGTTCGAGGAAGTTGGGGATAAAATCACGAATGGAGAGAGAAAATCTGTTAACCTTCAGAAATCGGGCATATGAATGGTCGCACGATAGACCACTCATCATGTTGGGCGGCTACCTGTAAGCCGTCCAACCCTGTCGGTGGAAACTCAATAAATAGAAAATATTATCCAAATACCCATCGAACTGCCCGAAATTATCGCCGCTGGACTCATAAGATGAACGGCTGATGTAGACCTTTCATCTACAAGAGCGGCCAAGAGGCAACCGCTCATACATTGTCGGTGGAAAATCAAAATAGATTAGATAATTAGATAATTATCTGAAAACCAACGATGTTAGGACTCTGAGAGAAGAACGGCTAAGATCCGACTGCACAATGAGGTTGAACGGAGATATCCAGACCGTATTACAGCTCGTCGGTGGAAATTCAAAAAATCAGCTAAATATCCCAAAAATATATGAACGGCCCAAATTCAACCATCTATGTGATGAGCGGCTGGAGACTGACCGTGCAAGATTGGACGCTTAGAATTCCTAAAAAAAGTGAAAAAAGGCCCACTAAGCCTTGAATTGAACAGACCCGACCGAGGAGGGAGGCTACCCATAAAGTAAGCCCAAAGATGTTGCCTGAAAAATAACGCAACGAGTAACGGATAACTCGAGGCATCAATAAATGGGAGTAAGAGAAATGACTCAACTTGTCGGTAAAAAACGGGTGTCAACAGCCATATCAATATAGCGAACCAGTTATAGACCGCTAAGTCTCCTGAATGCTATTGACTCAAGGGTTAATATTCCTATGATCCTAGATTGACTAATGATAGTCTAGGACTTGTAACCTTAGTCAAAAGATATCTAAGATAAAGTATGAAAGATAAAGAATGTATCGTTATGCTGTTGAATTTTCTCCAAGGCATAACATAGTTATTAATGTATTTCTTGAACTCATAAATCTATATTGGTGCATTGTTATTATTGACATTGAGTCTTGAACACTTATTGAACTTATTACATGCGTGGCCAACTTTATTGCTATATACGTGGAAGTAGCTTGATTTATACTTGAAGATGCAGTTCGAGCACTGATTGTGTTCAAGGGCTCTATGCTAGTCCCCTCGGCTGATTGTCGGAAACATACTATTATAAATCATAAGGTATGATACTACTGGCGTCGCATTGCACTGGGAGTACTTTCTTTATAAATAAGTGAAATTATCCACGGCTCGTGAAGTGAAAGTATCCACAGAAATTCACGAAGTACTTGTTACTCTGTGAAGAGTACATTCTTGCTTGACTTGCTAGTATATTCTCGTTACCTTCTTGTTCATGAAAGGCCATAATTACATTCTTGCTTGATCATGCTTGCTCAATCATATCTTAACTTGATCATGTCTTGTTACTTTGATTTATTCACGTGATTTATCACATTCGCCTGATTTTACTTTATTCTCTAGAGCCCGAAATACTAATCACTTTAATGTTGCCTTCATGTTGATACGAAGATACATACTGGGCAAGTGTGCTCATTACCTATTTTTAAATCTTTTCAAGAGATGCAAGTAGTTCGGGTTCGGATTCGAGTTATTCAAGTGATGGGTCCGAGAGCGAATGAAAGTCACATAAGATTGAGAGAAGACTTAGGAAGTCAATAATGTCTAGATCGAGTTCATGTACTTTTCTCTTTATTGAGTCAAATAGATTTAAGGAAGTTGAATAGTTGATGTATTTGAATTGTTCTTATTATTAATAAAAGTGAAGCTTTGAGTAAATTATTGAGCAATTACTTTGTGTGATTGTTATTGCGCTCTGGTTATTCTTACTTACAAGGGGCTTACCATGTCGGTTGTTCACGTTTCCCGAGAATGTCTTATGCTGTATTAAAAGCTCGGGACGTGATAGCTTGTCTCCAATTTTTCTTCTACTTCTCCCTCTTAGGCTGGGTTGTATCTGGAGTATGGCCTTAGTAGGGGCACCGTTCTTTAAAGACGGTTGGTTGTGGTAAGTCACCCTCATATGCACGCCCTGCTCAAGGGAGCCCTTTAATGAGAACGGTAGGATAATTACCCCTAACCAGTAGTTTGAGCCCATCTTAGGTGCTGCAGATTGCTATTTCAATAATTCCAAAAAAATGAGATATTGTCAAAATCCAAAAAAATCAAATATTGTTCAAAAATCTCAAAAAAATTCAAGGATGTCAAAATTTCAAAAAGAATATAGATATTGCAAAAATTCCAAAAAAAAATCAAAAAATCCAAAAAAATCAGAAAAACTTGCAAAAGTCTAAAAATATATGTCTTTTATTTCTCATGTATTTGTCTTGAGGATAGGTACGTAATCTGTTTGCTCAGTGTGCAGGTTGCAGGTATTGAAGTTTTCTCGCTCTTCATCTTTTGCTCTGTCTCCTATTCACACTCATCTTTTGATCTATTCTCTTCTTCAATCTGGTTTCTCGGTCTGTTCTGGAGGTTATGTCTTTCTCAGCTTGTGCTTAACTTTTACCTAATTCTCCTCATATCTCCATGAGAGGGTTTTGCCTTACGATCGTGAACCTGGCGGTTCTCTTTCGTCTGATCGTGGGCTTGATTGAAGAAAATATTTGTCATGTCCCATGTGGTCCCCCTATGGTCGTCGTCCAGGTGTCATTCTCCCACTTGTGGTTGTTTCGCGTGTGTTATGTCGTCTCCCCTGTGGTTGTCTCAGATGTCCTCATCCTACGTATCTCTGTCCCACTGCATGTGATTGTGTTCTGCATGGTGTATTGTCCCGCTATGATCCGGTCCCAACTGTGTGTGTCGTCCCACCGTGTGTTGTCATATCCCACCATTTTCTCCGTTCTCATGCTTGTTGTTTGTTTATGTGTGTTTTGCATATGTTGCTTGTTCGTTCATTCTTCGTTATGTTATGTTATCTTTCGTTCATTTGGTTGTTATGTTTTCATGTTGTTCATGCTTGTTTATTCATGTTATTGGTTATCTTATTTTAAAAATCCATAAAATTTAGAAAATAAAAATCTAAAAAAATGTCGTTTTGCCTGCACAGGTAAGTCAGGTATGGCTTTCTATCCCTACTCATTGTTGCATTAGTATATGGTATCTATATTATTATATTTATCTTGAGAACCGGCTGGTCATTCACGTGTTCCAGGATCTGACGTTCCCCTCTAACAAAAACGATGATAATCTAGGTGCACGTGTTTAATCATCGGATAGGCCGTTAGGTTGGGAGGATTAGGGAACGATGGTTCTCTCTCGCACGCCGTGGTTACGGATAGTGTCTTGACCTTGATTGTTCCGATCTAGCAATACTATTCTCGAGTACTTTCTATTTTATGCTTTCTTTTCATTCGTTTTGATGATTTCTTTATTTTAGCCCAGCATACATCATGTCATATTTTGAGCATTCACGCCTCGTGATTCTCTCAAGGTTGTTCCTAAGCAATGGTTGTTTGCACTTCAGCTCTCTTCTAAATAAGAGATCCTCATTCCACTCCGAATTTGAACGATTTCTCTGATCTTGCCACTTGGTCTGGTTGGCCGGCGTGATTCCTGTCTGGATTTTATCTCAGTTATATTTCACCTGCTTTTTACGTTATGCTCTTTTCCGATCCCCACATCGTCTGTGGATTGTGTCCCCGGTTAGGTTGGTTGTGTTGAGTTATGATTTTGATGATTGTTGTGATTATTAAGTTATGGTTTTGATGATAACTAAACTTAATGTATGATTAAGCGATGATAACTAAACTTGTGGTTGATTGCTCATGCTCTTGTTATCTATGTATGGTTGAGATGGCAAGTGGCAACAGTTACATGGTCTTGATCCTTGGTTTGCATATGTTGGTTTTACAAGAGGCAAGAGGTTTCATAACCTCTTTAATGTGAGCAAGCACGGTATTAACCCTGACTATCTTGCTTGCAGGATTAAACTCATGGTAGTACCTGGTGAACCAAATGTGTGGATAAGCACCCTGCTCCTCTATAATCCAAAACAGGTGGTATATGTCATTTACTGTCAAGAACCATTGGTGAGACTCTTACCTTGTCTTAGCATCGATCTCACCTTGTGTATCTCATATATACACCTCATTCATGCACATTAAACATGAAACCCTTCTGGCCATCGTGCGCCCTTGCCCGCGGATCGACTTGCGCGGTCAGGTCGCGGAGCCCCCGGAACAAAATTCAGAAATACTCAAATGGTCTAATACATTCCCTAGAACTTAAATGTATGAAATAAATATCTACTTAAAGTCATTGTTATTTGGATGTATTTCATTGGGCTAACACTTCAACTTTGTAGGACTAGGTCATTCCAGTCGACACTTTACATAGCCACGGTCGATGTACAAAGAAGCATAACCAAGAGAACCCAAGGTCAAAGACTCATTTGACACCTTCAAGACTGTCAAAGTCGATGCCACGGATGAGAACAGGCTGCTTGTTGGATCGTGTTGGAGACTTCATCTCCATGTGTGTGTGTGTATTGGGGCGCGTCCCCGTGTGTGTGGGCAGGCGTCATCCTGCGTGTGTGTTTGGAGCATTGTCTGCGTTTGGGGATTTATCCCCGAGTGAAGCCTCACCGGGTTTGGTGAGGGGTGGACGTAGGATTGCCGTCGTTGCATCCGAACCACCTTAAAAACCGCTGTGCATTGTGTGTTATTTGTGTGGTTTGATTATTTTCGTTGTATGGTCGTGTGGGAACAGAAAGATTGAGAGAATTGGTTAATTAGTTTTCAATTGCTAATTATTGTTTATCATATATTTTGTAAAAAGTAAAAAGTTTTCATAAAATTTGTTATCATCCAATTCACCTCCCTCTTGGGTGTCATTGATCGCGGGACCTCAGGTCGTGTTCCCTTTTTCTGTTATTTTAGTTCTCCAGACATGTCTCATTCTTGCCATCCAGTCCTGGTGGTTAGTTCGGTGTTTTCGGGAGAATTCCTATCGCTCGTTGGTTAAAACGGATGTCTTTTTACCTTGATGCCTACTTATCAGTTCTCTCCGCTTCATCTCCGCATCATCTCCATTACATGTCGCTTTCGCTTTCGCTCCATCTCTTTTCCATTCCACCTTCGCGTCACTTTCGCTCGTTCCCTTACAAAGCGGACATCAAGGAGGGGCATCTGTTGACACCCGTTTTTAGCCTACAAGTTGAGTTATTTCTCTTATTCATCATTTTTGATGTCCCGAATTATCCATTATTTTGGAGCCTTCCTTGGATAGATTTTGAGCCCATTTCATTATTCCATTCCCTTTAAGCCTTGGAGATCATGATTTCTTAGAGCCATGGAGCTTATTGTATCAACTTTCGGCCTTCCAAGTCGACTTACGGCCCATTTTGGTCGACTTCCCTCAAGCGTTCGGCCCCTTTCACTGTGCAGTCTTGAAAATGGTCCTTTTTCATCCCATTCTATTCTCTATTCAAAATGTGTCCTTCATCAAAGTTGTTCCATTCTTACTGTCCTACATTTTCTTTTTCTACGCTATTGGCCAGTTCTCCACCGATTTCAAGTTATTCACATTTTTTTGACAGGTTGCGCTGTTCACCTACAGACCTAGCATTTTTCCTATATTCTAGCACCATTTTCTCTATCTTCTGATCATTTTCTCATCTTTTTTTCTTCATAAAAGTTGTTCATCTCTCAGTTATCTACAATTTCCTCTTCTATTACTTTCACTAGTTCGGCACCGTTTGAGAGATACACTCCGATTTCCAAAGTTACGTGTAGTCTGCCCAGAATGTTCTTCCATTCAGTAAGCGGTCTACTGCTTGACCGCCCCATTCACTAAGTGGTCTACTGTTAGATCATCCCATCACTAAGTGGTCTACTGATAGACCGCCCCATTCACTAAGTGGTCTACTGTTAGACCGTCCCATCACTAAGTGGTCTACTGCAAGATCGTCCCATCACTAAGTGGTCTAATGCAAGGCTGCTTCAAGCACTAAACGGTCTACTCCTAGACCGTTTTCATCCTATTTTCGCCCGAACTGCCATGGTCGCCCAGGTCTCTGTTCTTAATGATAAAAGCGGCCTAATGATGACCGTTTATCTCTCTATCATGCGACCATTTATATGACAGAGAGTCTAGAAGACTCTGAACTCTGTCTTCTTCGCCGCCGGACTCTAAGGCTGAAACCTGTGCAACGGGGCCTCCTTGTCAGGGCTCTATCTTCTAGAATCTTCCACGAAATTGAGCCCCGTTTGTTTCTGTGTCTTCCTCTTTGTATTATCTCGAATTTGGTATATGGAGCACGATTTTTAATTGACCAGATATCCTGAAATCTTGGCCGTAATATCAGGTTTTATGTATTTCGTTCAACAAAAACTCTTGCAGATTAGGTTCCAGAGGCTTCTTCCAAGAGCCATAACTTCCAAATTCTTCCACCAAAAAGAGTCTCGTTTGTTCCTACATCTTATCTTGACTATTATCTCAAGAATGATCCAGAGATCTCGAGATTTGGTGGACTCTATCTCCTGGAATCATGGGAGAAAATTTGGGGTTTCACCACTTTTCTATAAATAGATGCCCTGTTTGCCTGCGCGACGGGGGGCTCTTCTTCGACCTGGGGCGAAGCCATGCCAGATCGTCCACTCAAACCTTTGACCCCAGGCTATTGAGGGAAGTATTGCCTTTAATTTGGTTCCTCATTTGCTTCATTTCATCTTCGTTTGCCCTCCTAACTTCACCTCTACTTCTTACAAATCATCACAAGTTCTTGAACCTGTGTGGCGGGGCGCCCTTTGTAGGCTTGGGGCGGAGTCATCCGGCATCCTCTTCGTCCTCTATTGGTCCCATCCTGAAGAGGGGAGTATCTTCTTCATTTTTCATCTCTCTGGGCTCTCTATACTCTCTCCAATTTTTTATTCTCTTCTTCTACTTTTCAAAAATCACCACAGTTTTTACACTTAATTTTTGCAATGTTTTCTGCACGTTCATGCATTTTCCTCCATTTTGCACAACATTTTTTTCCCTCTTTTTTACACCAAATTTCATGATTTCAAATCCTATGCATGTACAACACTCACACCTATTTTTTGCACCCATTTATAGGGGTTAAAAACCCTCTCCCGATGCGTTCTCCCCCCTTCTTTCATGCTATTTCATCACTTCGGGGCATTTGATACACGATCATATTCTAATGGATGTTCTTTTGTTTTCATGGCTTTGTTTTGCAGGAGACTATCAATAGGACGTGAGGCCCTCTTCCTCTAGCCGGTTGGAAGGAGAGGAGGTCCGATCCCATGAGTTCCCCGCACTCGTCTTCAAGGCGCGATCACACGTTGTAGCAGTCACCTTCGGCCACGGTTTTCTTCTTCCTTTCCCAAGGTACGCAGTAGGTTTATTTTCATCATAGTATCTATTTCCTAATGCTATTCCTTGGGTGGCGATCACGATTCATTTCTTTTCTTCATCGCCCCTTTGCTTCCCATTGTTTACACTTCATGATCATATGCATGTTCATACGTGCGTGCTTATTAGTTCGGGGTGGGATAGATTAGGCTAAGCTTTGTATTTACAGCAGGTAGAACCCATATAAGTTCGTGGAGTATAAGAGCCTATTGTCACTCATCCTGAGACAATAATAAGAGAAGAAGTTGTAGTTGTACTTGCTCAAGTAACCACAGCAGCAGTAGAAGGAAAAATTGACGATACAGCACTAGAGGTGATGATGGCCAGAATTGAGTCTTCTTGAAGAAATGCCAGTGTCAGAGTTGTTCTCTGTTCAGAGTGAGGAAGGAGTACAAGATGATGCTACAAAACCCTCTCTAGTAGCAACTCGCATAGCAGCAGAGGCCTTAGTGCAAACAGACGAACTGCCTGAGACAGAGGTACTTGCTACTAAAAGAGCTCCCTCTCTAGTCCAAGGTGAAAATAGAATGAAGTTTGAGCGATTGGCTGGCAGTGTTGGACAGGTCTCTCAAGACATCAAGAGCCTTAGTGCACAGATGGCTCATGAGGTTGATAGAATGCACTCAAGGTTGAGTGAAATCATAAGAGAAGGTGGTTCTGTCCAATGTTTCACTTCCCAACTCTGTAGAGACATAGATGACATGCTGAATGTTTTGGGAAGCATAGCAACAAATGTGACCTCTATTAGAAGAGGAATAGAGCACATTGAACAAATAATGAAAGAGTTCTAGCACACTATAGTAGACAAGTTGAGCTATGTTCAGAGGATAGTTTCTGAGGTATAGTAGACTGTTCTCAACAGGATGGGGAACCTACAAGATATAGTGACAAAAATTCATCAAAGGCAGCTTCTTGAGATTGATTATGAACAACTGCAACTCAATGGTAGAACCTTCACCTACTTTGGAAAAGGAAACCCCAACTCCATTAGTCTAGATCTCTCCTGCCAAGAATCACATTGAGGAAAGAGCAGCAAAAGCTAAAGCTCGAGCCAAAGTTGTTGCAGAGAGAGCAAAGGCAGAGAGAATTGCCAGTATCAAGGGTAAGAGAAAAGCAGACGTTAAAACCCATGGATGGTCCACATGGGTCAAGAAGGCACCAACCGGTGTTGAAGACTCTTAACTAGTGAAACTGGTTAGAAGACCTATGAGATGTAGAACCCTTCAATGTTGGCTTGGTGGAAAAAGGACAACCTAGCATGTCTTTTTGTGATTTCATGGATGAACTCATCGATGATAATTTTAGGGCAGCAGTCAAAGTTGCATTGGGGGAGTCCTCATTAAAATCTGAGGGTGCTCCACCTCATGCACCTGCTAAGGGGTGGAAACCCCATCTGTACAATCTCTGGCTCCTAGTATGAGTTTAATTTGTTCTTAAGTTCCCTTGACTTGTATGTTCCCCAAGTTTAGCTTCTCATACATACTTTCCAACTGTCTCAAAATCCATTGAGGATACATTGTGTCGCACAAGTCTAGAGAAGGTCAGAATGATCAACAATAGACATGAGAAGGTGCCCTTCCCTAGCATTTTAGAAGTTCTCATGCGAGATAAACAAGGGAAGAATATTTATTACAACTAGGTTCGCCATTTTTACTTGTATGAAAAATTAAATAACAATGGTATGGCAATGGCAAACTTTACAATAGAGTTAATAAGTCGGCCGTGCTCCTGAAGGTCTGATTATGCACTATTAGGAGCAAGTTCATCTATTTACATAGGAGGAGTACATCTTGAAGTTTACTACTGAGTACAGACAATTCCAAGAGTATGATAACTATATTGCCAAACATGAAGAGGATAAAATAGCCTATTGGAAGTATGTGGAGATTTTGATGAGACAAGTTGACCGAGAAGTAAAGAAAGAGATTAAGAAAGAGTATAGTAGGTTCTTAGAATACAACCAAATACTCCTTCAGATGAACCTTCCCTCCATCTCCTATGGGAAATTTATTGATATGGAGGCTCAGTAGAAAACCTCAACTGAAGAAATGGCGATGGAAGACATTAAAGAACACATAAGGAAAGACATTCTAGTTCTAGCCATTCCACTATCCACAGCCTCTAGGGCTCCTAACTCAACAAGAGTCCATGTCTCAGACATCATTCCCACTACTATTCTACTAAGAACCTCTGTGGTCGAACCACTTGGGAATATTTTGTAGAGACTGGCTAGCACATGGTTTGTACTGCATCTGTAGAAACTCAATAATTAAAAATGAGAAATAAAATTTTTAATTTCATTATGTAATTAAAATTTTCATGAAATAATCAAATTACATTTTTACTATATGAAATAAGCTAGTTTATTGAATTTACTTTAATTTACTTGAAGTAAATAGAAAATTAATTACTTTAGGCCTTAGATAAATCATAGTAAGTCCAACAAAAGTCTATATAATAGACTAGGATCACAATTGGCCCATTTGATAATCCATAATGGGTTGGATTAATGGACTAAAAGATTTAATAAAAGATAAATAACCTTAAATTCGTAACATGTGTTTAATATGACATTTAAGGGATTAAAATAACCCAATTTATAGAAGATTGACTCAAAAATCAACCCATACCTAACTTATAACTTTAGACCAGCCATTTTTACATTGGTTTCACACAAATTTGGGGCTATATTAAGAGGAGAAATATGAATTTTCTTCTAATTCGGAGTTAATGGGTTTGGTGGAATTAGGTAAGAAATTTTGATAAAATTGGCCAAGTTTTGACTATAAATAGAGCCACATTCGACCCTCAAATCATCATTGGTGGCCTAGGCTATGCTACTCTGAAGATTAAGGGAGATTTGAAGGAAAGATTTGGAGAATTAAGGGTTTTCATATCAAATTGGGGATTTTCTTACTTCTTCCTTAAATCCGCTCAAAGGTAGGTGTCTCTCAGGCTAAACTTCAATTAAAGTATGCTATCTTGTGTATTTTTCAATGCTCTTTCCATTGATACATGTTTCCCTAAATTTTATTGAGAAATGAGCAAGTTATTAGCGTTTTATTGAAGGGTATTCACATTTTTCCTAAGAAAACCGTGGCTGTTAAAACTCAGTCCGCGTTAATGAACGCGTCTCCTCGATAAGACGCGTTCTCAGATGCTTTTACACCAACCGGAATTCAAAAATAAAAATATAAAAATAATAAAAAGAAGGCGTCCAGCCATCTGGACGCGTCAACAGAGCACGTCATCCAAATAAGACGCGCTCAGATATACTTTTCCCTCCGCCCTAAATTCAAAAAAAAATATTAAAATAATTTAAAGAAGGCGTCCATGTAACTGGACGCCTCTATAAAGAATTAAAATTTTATTAAAATAAATTTATAAAGACGTCCAACGGTTTAGACGACGTAATATAAAAAATTTAAAATTTTATTAGATTAAATTTATAAAGGCGTCCAAATGGTTGGACGCCTCCATAACAAAATAATAAAAATTAAAATAAAAATAAAAATTAAAAAATTAAATTTTATTAAAATAAATTCATAAAGGTGTCCAAATGTCTAGACGTCTCAAAGAAATTGATATAAAACGTAAAAATAATTTTTATAAATTGTCCAGAACCAGGGACATGTCTACAGAAAATGTCCAGACTCCTGGACGCGTTCATAGACAGTAATCAAAAATGTTGAAAATCCATATTAACATGTTAAAATATTTACAGCATGTTAAAATTTATTTTTGTGGAATAAAAATATTTTTTAGCATGAAAAACCTATTTTAAACATATTATTAGTAATTGATGCATGAAAAATATTTACATCATACTAAAAATTACTTCCAGAATGGTAAAATTGATTTTATTCATACTAAAGTCTGAAAACTATTTTTAGCATGACAAATATAATTAAATACTATTTTTCAACATGAAAAATCTATTTTTCTATCAAATAATTGGTCAATTAATGCATGGAAATTATTTCTAGCTTCAAAAAATCTGGTTATCATAAAATTGATATATTGAAATTATTTTCAGTATGATAAAATTTTTTTTTCATATTATCAAGAAAAATTATTATTTTATGTTAAACTTATTTTTTTATGAAGTAATTAGTAAATTAATGCATGAAAATTATTTTCAGCATGTTAAAAATTACTTCCAGCATGATAAAATTATTTTATACATACTGACATATGAAAATTATTTTCAGAATTCTAAAATCTATTTAAACTATTTTTATGCATGTTAAACCTAATTTCCTATTAAGTAATTAGTAAATTGATACATGAAAAATATTTCCAGCATGTTAAAATTACTTCTAGCATGATAAAATTATTTCCAGCATGATTGAATTATTTTTAGCATATTAGAATTATTTTTAATAAATTAAAACTATTTTTCAGCATGATAATTCTATTTTTCTTTCAAATAATTAGTAAATAAATGTAGAAAAATAATTTTCAGCATGATAAAATTTATGTTGTTATCAGAAAATTTCTGTAATCAGCACGGTAAACTTATCTTATCATGCTATCAGTAAGTTAATGTATGAGAATTATTTTAGCATGTTAAGTATTAATTTTAGCATGTTAAATATTAATTTCTAGCATGTTAAAAATTAAATCCAGCATGAAAATTTTATTTTTATCATCTTATCAGTAAAGTAACATATGAAAATCATTTTCAGCATGTTAAGATTATTTTCAGCGAGTTAGAGTTATTTTTGACATAAAATTCTATTTTCTTATCATATGGTTAATTAATGTATGATTAAACTCATGATTGTAATTCATAAAGCATATATTTTCATAACTAAAACTTGATGTTTTACGATTATGATATTAAGCTAAGATATTTAAAAAAATTCTAATAAAATTACTATTTTAAATTTTCTTCCTACTTACCGTTCATTTTTGAACTCCACGACTTAATGTCGTTAAACATGATGCCTTAAATTGTTATCTACTTTTCTTGCAACTTTTGAAATTTGGTCAAATCTGTGCTTATTACAAATAGCATTTTCTTGAAAAAAATTGGCCTTATACATTAAAGTGGATGTCTAAACGTACTTGGGATCTTCGGATCCATATGACTCAATGCCTGGCATTAATGGGGCCCGATCTGGTCTTGGGGGGAGCGCCCGAAAGTACTTGTGCGCATGGGAGTTGATTGACCACGGTGTGGCATTGCACCGAAGTGCATAATAGATTTACTTGATACGGCATTCCACATTTCGTGATTGGTATTTGATTACTTGTTTACATGAATTACTTGGCTTGCGTGAAAATGGCCAATTACATGAAATTCTTTACTTGTTCAAAGTCATTACATGGAAATTCCATTCATGTTTATACACTTCTCGATACAACTTCAAAAATTACTTAAATTGTTAATACTTAAAGATTGCCTGGTTTTTAGAGATATAAAATCCTACTGAGCTTTTAGCTCACCCTACGTTTTAGTTAATTGTTGTAGGAAATGAAAATGAACAAGGGAATGGACAAGAGTGAGAGAGTGATTTTCCTTTTTACCTAGGTTTATGTAGATCATTAGTATTTTTACAAGAATGATGTACTTTGGGATTGAAAGTTGTAATTTACCTTTATGGCTTATCAATTAGTGTTGTAAACTTCATTTTGATGGAATAAAGGTACCATTTTCCCATTCATTTCTGTCTTTAGAAATAAAATTGTACATGCTCTGATCGACACGATTGTTTACGACTCGTCGCGCCCTCGATATTCCGCGTCAGGGCGTGACAGTCTTTGTGGTATCAGAGCCCATGTTACATAAAATCCTAGGTTTCATAATTTTAGGTTCCATTCTTAAACTTAGGTTAGGTTTTAGATCAATATCTAGAAACTTGGATAAGGACTTAAACATTCCCGGTAAGCACGGGTTGAAACACGGGTTTAGTTTTATCCAAAAAAAAAGAGAAATTATCAAGACATAAACAATTGAATAAATTAATTAAACCTTGTAATTATGGTTGCAGGTTAATTCTCGCAAATGGCCGCCGAGAGAGCTCAATGGCGCGAGATGCAACGCACCGTTCAAGGCTTAACCCAAGCTCTCCAACAGGTTGCTCAGGGAGGAGCAAACCGAGGAGCGGGTGATCTACATAGGAATTTTTGGAGCATGAACCCTCCCCGGTTCGCGGGATCTACGGACCCGGACGAGGCCGAACATTGGATTAAGGAATTCGAGAGGATTTTTCGAGTCATGCAATGTGCCGACGAGGAGAAGGTCTTACTTGCTACTTTCCAACTGGAAAGAGATGCACGTGCCTGGTGGGAATCGGTTGAGGCTACTTTACCACACGATCAAATTCTATGGGAAGAGTTCGTGGAACACTTCAATAGCAAGTATTTCTCCGACCGGGTGCAAGAAAGGAAGGCTGTCGAGTTTGCCGCCTTAAAGCAAAGGGGATTATCGGTCGCCGAATATGAAGCATAATTTTCAAGATTATCTAGGTACGCTCCACATCTCGTGGGTACCGAGAAAATGAAGGCAAGAAGATTCTTAAATGGCCTTAAGCCGCAATATATTACTCAACTCGTCCCGATGGATATTCAATTATATTCTAATATGGTACGAAGAGCTCAACTCTTAGAAGATGCAATGGAGTTATCAGATCGCATCCGAGGAAGGTAAGCCAAGAGAGAGCAAGTTACTGGGTCCGGAACTTTCAAACTTTCCTTCGGGAAGAAAAGGCCCAATGACGGGCGTAACTTCAACAAGGACGGGCGTAATTTCAACAAGGGTGGACGTAATTTCCAAGGAGATAAGAAGCCGAGGACTTTCGACAAACAAATTGTTCCTTTCTCTACGCCATCCAAGGAATTATGCAAATATTGCGAGAAGCCCGGACACAAAGCTGAGGAATGCTGGAGAAAACTCGGCGCATGTCTTCAATGCGGGAATCGGGAGCATAGGATCCCGAACTGCCCTCTTCTTAATGAGCAAGCTCCATCACCGGCAAAGCTTCCAATTATTACAAAGAAGCAAGAGAGACTCCAAGCTCTAATGAATGCGGAACCTACCGAGGAAGGAGGAGTCATGGAAGGTACTCTTTTCATATACTCAAAGCCCGCCTCTGTCTTATTTGACACTGGAGCTACACATTCATTTATATCTAGAAGATTTGCTGGTCTTTTACCTAAGAAGCATGTTCCATTAGATTCTACACTTATCATTACTACACCTATTGGAACGGGAACGGAAATCAAATATTTCTATCCTGATAGTGAAATTCTAATTAGCGGTTATAACTTACCCGCTAATTTGGTATGCATGGAGATGGAAGGATATGATGTTATTTTGGGTGCCGATTGGCTATCTACACATGGAGCTAGTGTAAATTGTAAGTTGGGGACGGTAACTTTCATGGGTTACCCCGACCTTCTATTTTCGGGTATCAGGCATTCCAAGCACATACCTCCCATTTCGGCCCTCAAAGCCGAGAAATTATTAAGGAAGGGTTGTGTCGGTTTCTTAGTTTCTATCACTATGACCGAGCATACAGAACCCGTTCTAAATGACATTCCTATCGTTCGGGATTATTCTGATGTATTTCCGGACGAGTTGTCTGGTATTCCTCTCGAGAGAGAAGTGGTTTTCTCTATTGATTTAATTCCGGGAGTGGCACCAATTTCTAAAGCTCCATATCGGATGTCTGTCGTGGAAATGAAAGAATTAAAGGATCAATTATTGGAATTATTGGAGAAGGGGTTTATCCGACCAAGTACTTCACCTTGGGGAGCCTCGATCTTATTTGTCAAGAAGAAGGATGGTTCGAAGAGGTTATGTGTTGATTATCGGCAATTGGATCAACTCACCATCAACAACAAATATCCTTTACCGAGGATTGATGAATTATTCGACCAGATTTCTGGAGCTCGATATTTCTCAAAGATCGACCTTCGATCGGTTATCATCAATTGAAGATCAAGGAAAGTGATATTCACAAGACGACATTCCGAAGTCGGTATGGTCATTATGAGTTCACCGTTATGCCTTTCGACTTAACAAATGCGCCTGCCACATTTATGCAATTGATGAACAGCGTATTCAGGCCGTACCTCGATCAATTTGTGGTTGTATTCATCGATGACATTTTGATCTACTCCAAGTCCAAGGAAGAACATCTCAAGAAGGCCCTTCAATTATTAAGAGATCACAAGCTTTATGCCAAATTAAGCAAATGTGATTTCTGGTTAGAGGAGGTTTCTTTTCTCGGTCACATAATTTCCCGGAACGGTATAGCTGGTTATCCATCAAAGGTCGAGGCTGTTAAGAACTGGGAAAGACCTACAAGTGTAACGGAAATACGAATTTTTTTGGGATTGGCTGGCTATTACTGGAGATTTATCAAGGATTTCTCAAAGATCACAGTATCTTTAACAAGATTGACAAGGAAGGAGAATCCTTTTATATGGTCTGAGGAATGCGAGAAAAACTTTCAAACTTTAAAGGATTGTCTGACGATTGCTCCTATTCTCACATTACCTACGGAAGGAGGAGGATTTGAAGTATATGCTGATGCATCTGGAATTGGCCTAGGTTGCGTATTAATGCAACATGGTAAGGTCATAGCTTATTCCTCACGGCAATTGAAGAAGCACGAGGAAAATTATCCCGTACATGACCTAGAACTGGCAGCTGTGGTCTTTGCTTTGAAGATCTGGCGACATTACCTCTATGGCGAAGCCTTTACGGTGTATTCTGATCACAAGAGTCTCAAATATTTATTCTCTCAAAAGGAGATCAATATGAGACAAAGACAGTGGTTGGAATATTTAAAGGATTTTGATTTCTCTATACAATATCATCCCAGAAAAGGTAATGCCGTAGCTGATGCACTTAGCAGGAAGCCGATGGCTGTATTATCGAGCATGATGGTTAAAGAATGGCATCTACTTGAGCAAATGGCCAACTTAAACCTCAATATGGACGAGAAGGAAGGCGGAGTCTTTATTGCTAATATTCGACTCCAACCTGAGTTACTCTCGGAAGTTAAAGAACGGCAAGATGATGATCCGATGATCGTTGAAATTAAAGAGAAACTAGATCAACGACCGGATTTCCTTCTGGCTGATGATGAAAGGTTATTATTCAAAGGAAGAACTTGTATACCCGATTGTTCTACTATCAAGGGAAAAATCTTGGAGGAAGCACATCGGTCAATGTACACTATTCACCCCGGTGCTACAAAAATGTACCAAGACCTCAAGAGAACATTCTGGTGGCCGAATATGAAGAGAGAGGTAGCCGAGTTCGTAAGTCGATGCTTGGTATGTCAACAAGTTAAAGCCGAGCACCTCAAACCGACTGGTAAACTCAAGCCTCTCGAAATACCGGAATGGAAATGGGATAGTATCGGTATGGACTTCATAGTTGGATTACCGAAGACCCGAAGTGGTTTCGATGTTATATGGGTAATTATGGACCGGTTAACCAAGTCTGCTCACTTCTTACCTATCAAGATTAAATGGACCGTGGATGTTCTAGCCGCCTTATATATCAAGGAGATCGTAAGGCTGCATGGTATTCCAAGCTCTATTATTTCGGACCGAGATCCGAGATTCACCTCTCATTTCTAGAAGGGTTTACAATCGTCTATGGGTACTAGACTAAGGTTTAGTACGGATTTTCACTTTCAGACGGATGGACAAAGCGAGAGGACGAATCAGATTATTGAAGATATGTTGAGAGCCTGAATGATTGACTTCGGCGGTAGTTGGCATGAACATTTACCATTGACTGAGTTCGCTTATAATAATAGCTATCAGTCGAGTATTCAAATGGCACCATTCGAAGCTCTTTATGGCCGAAGCTGCAGATCGCCTCTATGCTGGAGCGAGGTTGGAGAGAAGGGATTGCTTGGTCCCGATATTGTCCAAGATACAACTAGCAAAATCCAGTTAATTCAAGAAAGATTGAAAGTCGCTCAATCACGGTAAAAGAGTTATATCGACAATCGAAGGAGAGACCTTGAATTCCAAGTGGGGGAGTATGTCTTCTTAAAGATCTCACCCATACGAAGAATTAGAAGATTCGGCATCAAAGAAAAGCTAAGTCCGAGATTTATCGGCCCTTTTGAGATTTTGGAGAGAATCGGTGAGGTAGCATACAAGCTAGCTTTACCTCCTCAACTGGCCGGTGTACATGACGTATTCCATGTATCCATGCTAAGGAAATACGTCTACGATCCTTCACATGTGATTCAATTTGAAGAATTGAAACTCCAAAAGGACCTATCATATGAAGAAAGACCAATCAAAATATTGGATCAGAAATTGCACCAACTGAGGAATCGGGCCATATCGATGGTGAAAGTCCAATGGAGTAAGCGTGGATTCGAGGAAGCAACCTAGGAATTAGAAGAATCCATCAAGAAGAAATACCCGGATTTAATCTCAGGTTAGAAATTCAACCTTTCTACTCGAATCTTTGACTTTTAGTTATATAATGTGAATTTGGAGGACCAAATTCTTTTAAGTGGGGGAGGATGTACAAACCCAATAATTAAAAATGAGAAATAAAAATTTTAATTTTATTATGTAATTAAAATTTTCATAAAATTATCAAATTACATTTTTACTATATGAAATAAGCTACTTTATTTAATTTACTTGAAGTAAATAGAAAATTAATTGCTTTAGGCCTTAGATAAATCATAGTAAGTCCAATAAAAGTCCATATAATAGACTAGGATCATAATTGACCCATTGGATAATCCATAATGGGTTGGATTAATGGATTAAATGATTTAATAAATGATAAATAACCTTAAATTCGTAACATGTGTTTAATATGACATTTAAGGGATTAAAATAACCCAATTTCTAGAAGATTGACTCAAAAATCAACCCATACCTAACTTATAACTTTAGACCAGCCGTTTTTACATTGGTTTCACACCAATTTGAGGCTAGATTAAGAGGAGAAATATGAATTTCCTTCTAATTCGGAGTTAATGGGTTTGGTGGAATTAGGTAAGAAATTTTGACAAAATTGGCCAAGTTTTGGCTATAAATAGAGCCCCATTCGACCCTCAAATCATCATTGGTGGCCTAGGCTATGCTACTCTGAAGATTAAGGGAGATTTGAAGGAAAGATTAGGAGAATTAAGGGTTTTCATATCAAATTGGGGATTTTCTTACTTCTTCCTTAAATCCACTCAAAGATAGGTGTCTCTCAGGCTAAACTTCAATTAAATCATGCTATCTTGTGTATTTTTCAATGCTCTTTCCATTGATACCTGTTTCCCTAAATTTTATTGAGAAATGAGCAAGTTATTAGCGTTTTATTGAAGGGTATTCACATTTTTCCTAAGAAAACCGTGGCTGTTAAAACTCAGTCCGCGTTAATGAACGCGTCTCCTCGATAAGACGCGTTCTCAGATGCTTTTACACCAACCGGAATTCAAAAATAAAAATATAAAAATAATAAAAAGAAGGCGTCCAGCCATCAGGACGCGTCAACAGAGCACGTCATCCAAATAAGACGCGCTCAGATATACTTTTCCCTCCGCCCTAAATTCAAAAAAATATTAAAATAATTTAAAGAAGGCGTCCTTTAACTGGACGCCTCTATAAAGAATTAAAATTTTATTAAAATAAATTTATAAAGACGTCCAACGGTTTAGATGCTGTAATATAAAAAATTTAAAATTTTATTAGATTAAATTTATAAAGGCGTCCAAATGATTGGACGCCTCCATAACAAAATAATAAATATAAAAATAAAAATAAAAAAATTAAATTTTATTAAATAAATTTATAAAGGCGTCCACATGCCTAGACGCCTCAAAGAAATTGATATAAAACGTAAACATAATTTTTATAAATTATCTAGAACTAGGGACGTGTTTACAGAAAACGTCCAGACTCCTCGACGCGTTCATAGACAGTAACCAAAAATGTTGAAAATCCATATTAACATGTTAAAATATTTGCAGCATGTTAAAATTTATTTTTGTGGAATAAAAATATTTTTTAGCTTGAAAAACCTATTTTTAGCATATTATTAGTAATTGATGCATGAAAAATATTTACAACATGCTAAAAATTACTTCTAGAATGGTAAAATTACTTTTATTTGTACTAAAGTCTGAAAACTATTTTTAGCATGACAAATCTAATTAAATACTATTTTTCAGCATGAAAAATCTATTTTTTTACTAAATAATTGGTCAATTAATGCATGGAAATTATTTCTAGCTTCTAAAAATCTGGTTATCAGAAAATTGATATATTGACATTATTTTCAGCATGATAAAAATCTTTTCTATCATATTATTAGAGAAAATTATTTTTTTATGTTAAACTTTTTTTTTATGAAGTAATTAGTAAATTAATGTATGAAAATTATTTTCAGCATGTTAAAAATTACTTCCGGCATGATAAAATTATTTTATACATACTGAGATATAAAAATTATTTTCAGAATGCTAAAATCTATTTAAACTATTTTTATGCATGTTAAACCTAATTTCTTATTAAATAATTAGTAAATTGATACATGAAAAATATTTCCAGCATGTTAAAATTACTTCTAGCATGATAAAATTATTTCCAGCATGATTGAATTATTTTTAGCATATTAGAATTATTTTCAATAAATTAAAACTATTTTTCAGCATGATCATTCTATTTTTCTTTTAAATAATTAGTAAATAAATGTAGAAAAAATAATTTTCAACATGATAAAATTTATGTTGTTATCAAAAAATTTCTGAAATCAGCACGGTAAACTTATCTTATCATGCTATCAGTAAGTTAATGTATGAGAATTATTTTAGCATGTTAAGTATTAATTTTAGTATGTTAAATATTAATTTCTAGCATGTTAAAAATTAAATCCAGCATGAAAATTTTATTTTTATCATCTTATCAGTAAAGTGACATATGAAAATCATTTTCAGCATGTTAAGATTATTTTCAGCGAGTTAGAGTTATTTTTGACATAAAATTCTATTTTCTTATCATATAGTTAATTAATGTATGATTAAACTCATGATTGTAATTCATAAAGCATATATTTTCATAACTAAAACTTGATATTTTATGATTATGATATTAAGCTAAGATATTAAAAAAAAATTCTAATAAAATTACTATCTTAAATTTTCTTCCTACTTACCGTTCATTTTTGAACTCCACGATTTAATGTCGTTAAACATGATGCCTTAAATTATTATCTACTTTTCTTGCAACTTTTGAAATTTGTTCAAATCTGTGCTTATTACAAACATCATTTTCTTGAAAATCATTGGCCATATATATTAAAGTGGATGTCTAAACGTACTTGGGATCTTCGGATCCATATGACTCAATACCTGGCATTAATGGGGCCCGGTCTGGTCCTGGGGGGAGCGCCCGAAAGTACTTGTGCCCATGGGAGTTGATTGACCACAGTGTGACATTGCACCGAAGTGCATGATAGATTTACTTAATACGGCATTCCACATTTCGTTATTGGTATTTGATTACTTGTTTACCTGAATTACTTGACTTGCGTGAAAATGACCAATTACATGAAATTCTTTATTTGTTCAAAGTCATTACTTGGAAATTTCATTCTTGTTTATACACTTCTCGATACAACTTCAAAAATTACTTAAATTGTTAATACTTAAAGATTGCCTGGTTTTTAGAGATATAAAATCCTACTGAGCTTTTAGCTCACCCTACGTTTTGGTTAATTGTTGCAGGAAATGAAAATGAACAAGGGAATGGACAAAAGTGAGAGAGTGATTTTCTATTTTACCTAGGTTTATGTAGATCATTAGTATTTTTACAAGAATGATGTACTTTAGGATTGAAAGTTATAATTTACCTTTATGGCTTATCAATTAGGGTTGTAAACTTCATTTTGATGGAATAAAGGTACTATTTTCCCATTCATTTCTATCTTTAGAAATAAAATTGTACATGCTCTGATCGACACGATTGTTTACGACTCGTCGCGCCCTCGATATTCTGCGTCGGGGCGTGACAGCATCAGAAAATGGGCAGTGCACTAACACTCTAGAATTTCTGAGAAGAAATGAGCATGATTTTTCATAAATTTATGAACTCTTATAAGTGTCAAGAGGAAGAACTCAGGGAACCTCTAGAAGAAACTTACAAACGACTGGTACACTATAGCAATCACAAGCCATATGTCTGGTAGTGTCCAACTTATGCCCTGTACAATCCTAACATGGTTCCCACATACTTCCACACTAGACTTGATCATAGTGGCCATAGGTAGAAATGAATAAAGTATAAATCCTCCTTCTAATTATTCTTACTTTCATTTATTGTAATTCTTTTTTATAGAATTAATAAAACTTACTCCCCTCTCACAACCTCAGCCGATTGTCACGCCCTAAGATATATACAGCGATAACAATCAGGAACATGAACAGTCGGCAAAGTAAGACTCGCACTAGCTGAAGTCCCGCGATCATAGACACCCAAGAGGGGGGGTGAATTGGGTGATAACAAATTTTAAGAAAACTTTAACTGATTTGAAGTTTGTATCATGAAATAGCAATCATCAAATTATATCTGATGCAGAGCAAAATAGATCTTATCAAAATCATCACTACAATAGCTCTTTGGAACTAAGCGGAGTTTGTGAATCTGAATATTCTCTCACACAAGGTGTTATCTTCGCGACAAGACTAACCTTGTCAGTCCGAACCTAGCTTTTGATATACTAGAGATCTATTAGATAATGATCAATTAATATAGATCTAAACGAAGAAATCAGTAGATGCAATATGCTAACATGCTAGAGCAGAATTGGAGGTAGAAGATAAGTAACAAGCCACAGAAGAGACAATGATTTTTAGGTGGTTTTGATGTAACAACGGCAACCTACGTCCACCCCTCATAGACTGTGAGGATTCACACACTATCTTGTAAAGGATTACAAGATCTGAACACACACACACATGTAAGGAGATGGAAACTCCCACGAAGGTGTAAATACACCTAAACACACACTATTCTGATAGAAATCAAGCACACACACACACGCATCTAGGAAGATCCACAAACACTAGAGTGTTTAAAGATTACAAGAGACAACACTTGAAGCTCAAGAGATTGGAGAAAAGAAACACGAAAGAAAAATCCTGATTTATGCTCCCCCTTAGTGGATGAAGAGGATTTTTGATGAAGCTGGCTTCTCAGCTTGATCTTCACTTGAATGGCCTCAGCTTGATCTTGAAAACCTTGATTTTGGATGGAGAACCCTTGGATGAAACACTATTCACTGAGCTCTTCTGCAGCACTCTATCTGTAATGCCCTGGATCCTTGGTAGGTCTTGCTGGATCTTCATTGGATCTTTTAGATTTGTTTCGGTGAGTTTCAGTTCGCTTTTGTGGCTTCCGAGTTGAGTTTTACGATCCGTGTGGGTTTTTATCTCGTACTAGTTACGGAACCCTACGGTGAGTTTACTCGTCAGTTCCTCGACTCGTGGATGCTGCAACGACGATGTACTCTTCGAGCCGGTCGTTTCGACTATTTTTGCGTATTTTTCGGAGATAGGGCCAGAAATCAGATTTTTCAGAAATTAGGAAAATTCCTAATTTCTTTTCCTTTTTCTTTTCCTTCCTCTCTCCTTCCTTCTCATTTCGCCGCCGTCGTCTCTCTCTCTCGTTTTCTCTCCTCTCGAGCCTCCTCGGCTCCGGCTACAGATGGGGTACCTAGAGGCACGTGTTGGGGATGCTGTGGAGCTGGCTGGGTGCGCGACGGAGCGAAGATGGAGTGGTTTTGGCGCGATCCCGAACGGTGGATTCAAAGCCGATGTTTGAGCTCGCGGCGTGATTTTCGGCACGGTTTAGTCCCTTCGGGGCACGGTTTCTTCGGTGGAGGTAGGGTGATGGTTCCTCACTTCCTGCTCTCCGTTTTCCCTGCCCTTGCACATCGTTTGGCGCAGAAACGGCCGAGTTTGGGCTTGTTTAGCCAAAACCGTGATTTTCAGGTTTTGTAGGGTTCGCCGGAAAACGGCAACCATTTGTAGCTCGGTTAGTGTTGAACTGACCGTTGGGACGTTAGGATCCCATCCATGCTTGTTTCATGCCGATCGGTGGTCATTCGAGGCCGGTAGGAGCCCGG
This sequence comes from Amorphophallus konjac, assembly GCA_022559845.1. NCBI lineage: Eukaryota > Viridiplantae > Streptophyta > Magnoliopsida > Alismatales > Araceae > Amorphophallus > Amorphophallus konjac. The sequence goes on from CM040122.1 coordinate 277,448,121, forward strand.
GAACCTCGGTGACTCTTCTAGGGTCGATTTGTTAAAATCGCCCCGATCTAGCGTTTTAACCAATGCATGTGGGTTTTTTAGCCTTCTAATGATGTTTTTCATCATCGAGGGTTGTTTCCCCTACGCTTCGGCGTGAATGGGGTGTGGAACGGGCCGATTTGGCCAACCCTCTGTTTTCCCGCCGTGACTGGTGTGGCGATCGTTCCAGGGACTGTCACATGCCTTGACGGCCCCACGACAGATCGTCACAGCGTCTGGGTGATTTTTTATTCTTGGTGGTTTTGAGGGTGTGACAGCCCAGGAGTGGCGCGTCACAGCCCTCTGACGCGTCCCATGAGACGCGTTACGCCTATCTTGTCGTTTAGTAGTTTGGTTAAGTCGGTTCCCCTGACGCGCCTGCCCCTGTGCGTCAGGTGAGTGTAACGCGCCTGGTGTAGGCCGTTACGTTCTGTTTGACCGCGTTTGACCGGTTGAGTCGGTTCACCTAACGGTTGTGCTCTCGTGCGTTAGGTGTGTGTAACGCGCCTGCCCTAGGCCGTTACACTTCATTTTGGGCCGAGTTTAGGTGGCTGTGCCTGTTGATTCTAACGGCCATGCCCCTATGCGTTAGGTCTGTGTAACGCGTCCGCGATGGACCGTTACATGCTGTTTTGGCTGAGTTGGGTGGCTGCGTCGTTGGCTCTAACGGCCGCGCCCCCGTGCATTAGGTGGTTGTAACGCATCCGGTCGGGACCGTTACATACCTCTCAACCAGTTGTTTTCTTGTCTTGATCAGGTTGGCCCTGACGCGTCTGCCTTGCCGCGTTAGGTGGCTGTAACGCACTTGTTCCCGTGCGTTACGTGGTTCGAGTTGTTGGTTTAGGTTTGAGGTTCGTTGGCCCTGACGGCCTGGGTTGGGTGCGTCAGAGCTACGTAACGCGTTCGGTGCTGGCCGTTACGTGCCTTTGCATTTTTGAGGTTGGTTAGTGCGGTGTGTGTGACGGTTCCCCTGTGACCGTCACGTGTCTGCGACGCGTCTGTGTTGGACCGTCACGGTTGGAGTGTAACGGCCTAGGCTTAGACCGTCAGGTTCATGTAACGGTCTAAGGGTGGTGCGTTACATGCCTTGTGCTTCAATTTCCGTTCTTTCGGTTTCTGCTTGTCTTGGCTTGGCCTTGTGGTCTGCCCGCTGTCTCGTGGATGTCTCTTGGCATCCTATGAGGGCTAAAGACTACGTTGTAAGGTAGCCAGGAGTCTTCTTGCTTGTGGTAGGATTCTCTATCCTACTTTTGTGCGTGTTTTGGTCGGGTTTCGGTCAACCTGGGGTGACCCGGGGTGACCCAGGGGTTGACAGGTGACCTTGTATGTGGGTGTCTTGGCAATTTTGTCCAATCCGAGACACTGGTTCTGGATGCCTCGAGGTGCTGTGTTACCTTGGGTTGCATGTCTAGACGTGTGCTGAGGGTCTTTGGCGTTCCCTCAGGTCTCCGTGAGTCATTTCCTGTGGAGTGTCGTTTCTTGTGGCTTAGGAATAGACCGATTGGCGGCTTGTTCCGCTGTTCGTGACGATCTTGCCCTTGAGTCGTTCGACTCGGGATCGTTACTTGGTAGGTCTAGTTGCCTGGTCCTGAGTCTGTCGGCAGTTGGCTAGCTGCCTGGGTGCTTTGTGGTGCGCGAGACGGGGCTTTCTTTGACTATCTGTGCTTTATCACCTGTGTTTCTGAGTTGTGCCTTGTGAGCCTCCACTAGTCGTAGCCCTAAGTCTTTGAGTTCCGACCCATCGGGAGTGGCGGAGGGGTGTTTCCCATTATACGGTTTTTAAGCTAGTTCCGTGGGCCCCGGCCAACAGTAGCGTCCTACCGAGGGGAATACTAGCTAGAGGCCTGGCCTAGGTAGTGGTCAGTGTGTGCACACGTGGTCAGGGACTGAGGACATGCGCCGACGGGCGTGACCTTGACTAGTTACTCGTAGTTGTGGTACTGCGGTCCTATATCCGTAGTTACCGTTCTTCCTTGGGACTGTTGTTCCTTGGACCTGGTTCTTGGTGTGTTCAGTCTCCGTCGTCCTCGGGACGAGCTTGTAGACTTGACACTTGTGGGGGAGTGTAAGACGTCAGTGGACGCATCTGGCTGTTCTTCTAGTGTGAGGGTGCTCCTATCGCTTGGCCTGTGACTTTCGGTGTTTCTCGTGGCTGAGACTCCCGGCGTTTCTTGGCTGGTGACTCTCGCGTCACTTGGCATTTCTTGTGCGTCGTGACCTTCTTGGGTTAGCCTTTCTGCGGCTGTACTCGAGGTCAGTGTCTTATCGCCTGCATGACGTTATGGTCATGCGTGGGGCAACGTGTACGACGCTCTGGTCGTATTTGTTATGTCGTTTGTCTAGGTCTTTCCTAGCCTTCGCCTGTTGTTTGGCTTGCGTTCTGGAGGACGGGATGGTAAGGCCCGGCCGCGCGAGTTCGGGATTAACCTTCCTTTAGTCCTGCTTGGAGTAGTTTTGGGTGCCGAGGTTAGTTCGGCCGCCGCTTGTCTGGCGCGGGTTCTTCCCCTTCCTTGCTTGTTCCCTACTCCTACTTCCCGTCTGTTTACTACTGCTTGTAGCGTAGTTTTATAGCTTTGTAGTGTAGTTTTCCTGCTTTACTACACCTGCTGTTTTGTTGTTGTTGTTCCGTGTTACTGCTTGTTTTTCAGTGGGGATCCGCGTGACCCCTACTGAGCCAGTGACACGTGGCTCACCCCTGCTTTTCAGGTGGGGTGGCATTGTTCGTTTGCTTCCGCGTGGTTCCTGGTATGCGTGCTCGTTGCGTGCCGTTGCTGCCAGCTGGTACCTGCGTCGGGCTTCCCCAGACTTCTCGGTACGTCCTTCCATTCTGTCGACTGTACTGCGCTAGACTTGTTGTCTTTAGCTTTGGACTAACTCTGATGGTGTATAATTGTTAAAATTGAACTATTAATTAAAAATTAATTTTATTTCTGCTACTTTAGCGAACCGATCTAATGAAATTTAATTGCTCCTGTTATATCTCTGTGGCTTCAATGTACTCTACACATGCCTTTTTCCCTTCGGAGCTTTCCCGCTCTTGGGAGGCCTTGCGGGTTCAAAGTGGTATCACGTGTATTCGATAGTTCTACCGGGTATATCTGGTATCCGGGATCCGGGTCGCTACAGTTTGGTATCAGAGCAGTGTTCTGAGATGTTCGGAGTTCTTTTCTGAGCTATCAGAGCGTTGTTGTGTGAGGTATATGGGAATCCGAGATATATAGTATCCAGAGTCGTAAAAGTCCAGTACAGTCTTCAGTTGGCTTCGATTTGCGATTCTTTGTCGCGTTATTTTCGGTGTGTTGTCTTGTGCGTGCTGTTCTGGCACTGTACGAGATGGTTCTGCTCTCGTCAGGTTGTGACGAGGTGTTTCTTTTCGTCGTTGTGCTTGTTTCGATCATGTTGTACTTGGCAGTGTTCACCGAAAGGCTTGAATCTGTAGTACGTTGTTCGAGGTTTTCTCCGTATGTTGTTCAGGTTGCTGTTGACCTTTAGCCTTGGTCTGATGACTATGCACGTTCTCACGTTGTCTTGGTCATCCCGGCTTGAGTCTGTTCAGCTCCTGATGTGTTTCGCTTCTGTTGAAGTGCTCGATTAGATTCCGTGTTGGAGAAGTTGCTTAGGCAAGCTAGGATTTTCCCTTCCTGGTGAGCTTTTGTGATTGAGCTTCCTGCTTCTCGTCCCTTCTGGTGGAATCTTTTTGAGGTTTGCCTTGGAATTGCTGTCTTGGTGATGCCTTTGTCTTGTGTCTGCTTAAGTGTGGAAAGTTTTGTTTTGAGCCTGATCTGCTCTTTGCTATACGGTTGCTTGGCTTTGGACTTCGTTATGGTGTTAAGAGCTGCTATGCACCGTGTTATCGTACCGTATCCAGTGGCCGATGTATTGTGAAGGCTCATTTATTATTTTCAGGACGTGAAGGTAATCTGAGATCGATGCTTTTCTTGTGCTTAGTGCTGAAGCTGGTGCTCTTCTCCTGTTGCACTTAGGCTCCTTGTGATCGGTTGTTCGCGAGATCGGTACTCGTGGCGTGTTGTTTGCGATCTTCATTAGTTGCGAAGGCGTCTGGTGTGTGCTGAGATGCGGATACCGAGGTCTCTTCTGATGCTTGCGTGCGTTGTTGAGTATGCAGCTGAAGCGTGTGAGTTGGCTACTCACTGGTCGAGAGATTTGCTTCTTCTTGATGTGACTTCGTCTTGGCTTCCTGTGCCTTGACGTTGTTGTTGCCGTGCCGTTGTTGGTGGTTTTCTGGTATTGGCATTGGCATTTGCGAGTGTTGGGGAATTTGTCGGCATTCCTGCTGATTGAGTACCCTCTACTCTGTATTTTCTTTTCTAGGGTGTTGTGCTCTCGAGGCGTGTTGGTAGTCCTTGAGATGCATTCCCCGAGATCATGGTTGTTGTTTTGGCGCTGTTTCTCTATGATTTTGTGTCTCTGTTTTGGACCAGGTCTTGTCGGTTAGCTTTGTTGTACTCTTCTTTTTTAGAGTTAGCTTGCGACTCGATCAGATGTAATATCTGAATGAGGACTGACTTGATTGTGCTTGTGGTCCAATGGTGTTGTCATTGGCGTCCTGTGTACTAGGTGTTCCCTATTGCCTTTGGCACTAGAGCCGATGATGTGGTCGAGCTGTCAGCTGACAGGATTGTGTCTCCTCGTGTAAGCTGTCGCTTGCCGTGCTGCCGTTGTGTTTCTCGGTCGGTTGTTTGTGGTTGTGGCAGTCGTGTCTCTTTCCCTGCGAGACGTGAGGGACGTTGCCTTGTTTCAGAGGTGTCGGACTTGTGTCCACTTGTGCCGTGCTCGATCCAGAGCATGTGCTCGTGATTGTGGTCTGACAGTGTTCCTCTGAGCTATGTTCCTCAAGATTTGTGTTGTTTCCGTGGTGGTGGTGTTGGGTTGTTCTTCCCTGCTTCTCCTTTGTTAGTCCTTAATTTTGAGGATGAAATTTTTTAAAGGAGGGGAGGATGTAATGCCTTGGATCCTTGGTAGGTCTTTCTGGATCTTCATTGGATCTTTTGGATTTGTTTCGGTGAGTTTCTGTTCGCTTTGGTGGCTTCCGAGTTGAGTTTTACGATCCGTGTGGGTTTTTCTCTCGTACTAGTTACGGAACCCTACGGTGAGTTTACTTGTCAGTTCCTCGACTCGTGGATGCTGCAGCGACGATGTACTCTTCGAGCCGGTCGTTTCGACTATTTTTGCGTATTTTTCAGAGATAGGGCCAGAAATCAGATTTTTCAGAAATTAGGAAAATTCCTAATTTCTTTTCCTTTTTCTTTTCCTTCCTCTCTCCTTCCTTCTCATTTCGCCGCCGTCGTCTCTCTCTCCCATTTTCTCTCCTCTCGAGCCTCCTCGGCTCCGGCTGCAGACGGGGTACCTAGAGGCACGTGTTGGAGATGCTGTGGAGCTGGCTGGGTGCGCGACGGAGCGAAGATGGAGTGGTTTTGGCGCGATCCCGAACGGTGGATTCAAAGCCGACGTTTGAGCTCGCGGCGTACTTTTTGGCGCAGTTTAGTCCCTTCGGGGCACGGTTTCTTCAGTGGAGGTAGGGTGATGGTTCCTCACTTCCTCCTCTCCGTTTTCCCTGCCCTTGCACATCGTTTGGCGCGGAAACGGCCGAGTTTGGGCTTGTTTAGCCTAAACCGTGATTTTCGGGTTTTATAGGGTTCGCCGAAAAATGGAAACCATTTGTAGCTCGGTTATTGTTGAACTGACCGTTGGGACGTTAGGATCCCATCCATGCTTGTTTCGTGCCGATCGGTGGTCATTCGAGGCCGGTAGGAGCTCGAGAACCTCGGTGACTCTTCTAGGGTCGATTTGTTAAAATCGCCCCGATCTAGCGTTTTAACCCGTGCATGTGGGCTTTTTAGCCTTCTAATGAGCTTTTTCATCGTCGAGGGTTGTTTCCCCTGCGCTTCGGCATGAATGGGGCGTGGAACGGGCCGATTTGGCCAACCCTCTATTTTCCCACCGTGACTGGTGTGGCGGTCGTTCTAGGGACCGTCACATGCCCTGACGGCCCCACGACAGACCATCACAGTGTCTGGGTGATTTTTAGTTCTTGGTGGTTTTGAGGGTGCGACGTCCCAGGAGTGGCGCGTCACAGCCCTCTGACGCGTCCCATGAGACGCGTTACGCCTATCTTGTCATTTAGTAGTTTGGTTAAGTCGGTTCCCCTGACGCGCCTGTCCCTGTGAGTCAGGTGAGTGTAACGTGCCGGGTGTAGGCCGTTACGTTCTGTTTGACCGCGTTTGACCGGTTGAGTCGGTTCACCTAACGGTTGTGCTCTCGTACGTTAGGTGCGTGTAACGCGCCTGCCCCAGGCCGTTACACTTTGTTTTGGGCCGAGTTTAGGTGGCTGTGCCTGTTGATTCTAACGGCCATGCCCCTGTGCGTTAGGCCTGTGTAACGCGTCCGCGATGGACCGTTACATGCTGTTTTGGCTGAGTTGGGTGGCTGCGTCGTTGGCTCTAACGGCCGCGCCCCCGCGCGTTAGGTGGTTGTAACGCGTCCGGTCGGGACCGTTACATACCTCTCAGCCAGTTGTTTTCTTGTCTTGCGTCAGGTTGGCCCTGACGCGTCTGCCTTGCCGCGTTAGGTGGCTGTAACGCGCTTGGTCCCGCACGTTACGTGGTTCGAGTTGTTGTTTTGGGTTTGAGGTTCCTTGGCCCTGACGGCCCGGGTTGGGCGCGTCAGAGCTACGTAACACGTTCGGTGCTGGCCGTTACGTGCCTTTGCATTTTTGAGGTTGGTTAGGGCGGTGTGTGTGACGGTTCCCCTATGACCGTCACGTGTCTGTGACGCGTCTGTGTTGGACCGTCACGGTTGGAGTGTAACGGCCTAGGCTTAGACCGTCAGGTTCATGTAACGGTCTAAGGGTGGTGCGTTACATGCCTTGTGCTTCGATTTCCGTTCTTTTGGTTTATGCTTGTCTGGGCTTGGCCTTGTGGCCTGCCCACTGTCTCGTGGATGTCTCTTGGCGTCCTATGAGGGCTAAAGACTACGTTGTAAGGTAGCCAGGAGTCTTCTTGCTTGTGGTAGGATTCTCTATCCTACTTTTGTGCTTGTTTTGGTCGGGTTCCGGTCAACCCGGGGTGACCCAGGGGTTGATAGGTGATGTGAGGCCCGTGCCTTGATGGATCCTTAGTGGTTCGGACCTAGAACTCATTCTGGAATTTTTGGCTATTTTCATGGATTTTTAGGAATTTTTTTGGTATTTTTCCAGATTTAATTGAGGTTTTATGAAAATAATAAGGTTTTTATATATAATATATATATTATATATATTAACTTCATTTTTTTCCTTTAATCCCTCACCCTCTCTCTCCCCTCGTCGATCTCTCATTCACCCTCTCGTTCTCTCTCTCTTGTCCGATCGCCCCTCCCCCTCTCCTAGGGAATTCAGGCGAGACGACGTCGGTTCGAGGCACGGAGCACGCCGGTGGAATCCTCGCGTCGAGAGGAACGCGTTGACGCCCACCTTGGCGTGGTTCGTGGCCCATAGAGACGAGACGGAGCGTGGAGGCTCGGCGGTACCCTCCTCTTTCATGCGGCTTAATCGGCCGTTTCGGCTCGCACGAGGTAGGGGGATGGAATCCGGAACTCGCTAGGATCATTTCCTATAGCTTGGTTTCTTGTTTAAACCCATGTGGCATGCATATTGGTTTTTTTCCATGTTTAGGGTTTAAGCTTCGTTCTTCATGTTTAAGCCATTGTAGGCATTGCATGTTGTTATTTTGTTGGTAGTATGTTGTTTAGGACGTGTGCTTTGACAGGTTTTCATCGTTACCCGGCGATTCCGGTCGCCCGAGAGGGAACCCGTTTTCAAACATAACCCGTCCGTAACCTAGACGGTGTGATGGTCCTTCCAGCAACCGTCACATCCGTAACGGTCCATAGGGGACGCGTTACATCACTGTAATGGCCCTTTGGAGGCGCATCACAGTGAGTGTAACGGTCAGGCTCCCGACCGTTACACTTCCGTTCGTTTCTGTTGACCCGGTAGGGCGGTTAACCTGACGGCCAGTCGGCCTGCCGTCAGGGTGCTCTAACGCGCTGGCGCGAGCGCATTACACCGCCTGTGAATAGTTTGAAGAACTGTTAGTTGTTTTAGACTCGGGTGGCTCTAACGGCCAGGGGCGGACGCGTCACGTTCGAAGTAACGCGCCCACCGTAGACCGTCAGGCTCTGTAACGGCGTGGCCGCTGACCGTTACATCCCGTTTGATCAGTTTGAGCTGGAGCTTGGGTGGCTGTAACGGCCAGGGGCGGACGCGTCACCGCCGATGTAACGCGCCCTTCCCCGATCGTCACACACCTGTAACACGGTGGCAGCAGACCGCCACACGCCTGTTAGTTTCAAAAGCTGTCTGCCTATTCTTTAATGCTTCCCGAAATGTTTATATGCCATGCTTATGTTATTCTATTATATAATGGCATGTTTTTAAATCCCAATAGAGTAGCTTTTCTTTCCTTGAGATGGAACCACTGTTGTAGCCCTAAGGTTCTTGAGTACCGACCCGCTTGGGAATAGCGGAGGGGTGTTTCCCATCACAAAGTTTTTAAGCTAGTACCGTGGGCTCCTCGCCAATGGTAGCGTCCTACGGAGGGAGAAAACTAGCTAGAGGGTCTGGCTCAGGCGAGAGTCAGTCTGTGCACACGTGGTCAGAGGCTGTGGACTGACATTGACGAATGTCACTCTGACTGGTCACTTGGTTTGGTACTGTTTACGCGCTCAGCTTGTCGTGTTGCCGACTGCGAGTGCTTGAGACGCAGTGTAAGCCGTCAGTGGACGCATCTGGTTTCTGTTCCCGGTGGTTGTCCTGTTCCCTGTGGCTTGGATTAGTTGAGGCATATTCTACTGGTAGATTTAGTTTCAGTCGTTTAGACTCACTCGTTGTTGGCGTGTATTAACTGTTATATCTGTCTAGTTAGATTTTACAGCTTTATTGTGATTAGTTATTCATGCCATTGCCTGTTAATTTGATTAAATGCATGCCCTAATTCCCTTCATTTTTACATGTATGCTTATTTTGTGCGAGGTAGGGATCCGCGTGACCCCTACTGAGTCTGGCTGTGACTCACCCTTCTTCTTTCAGGTGAGCAGCGCCCGTCGTCTCCCAGTGTTTCCCGTGTGCCCGGAGACCGCGCCTAACTACCAGCAGTAGACGAGTTGCCGTGTTAGGCTCTCTTGTGTACTTTTGCCGGGGTATGCCCCATGTAGTTGTACTTGTGGACTAGCACTTTTGGTGCCTTTGGACTAGTTTATATATTTAGCACTCTGGCTATTTTAATTTGCTTCCGCACTTCTGTTAAATTAATTCTAATATGCGCGCTTGTGATTGCAATTCGTTATGCATCCCCTTGACAAACTTCACTAACCCTTCAGGGGCCTCATCAGCCACTTGGGTGGCTTCCCCAGTTCCTGGTATCGGTGTATCGATGTTATCGGTATATCGATATCTGGCACTCTGGGTCGTCACAGTTGGTATCAAAGCGGCGTTGAGAATTTGTATAAGGAATTGGAATTTACACTTGTCCAGAGCTAGTCCTTCGTATTGTCTATTGCTGGCTTAGGTTGTTTTCCGTGTGATTGATGGAATTACTGTTGCTTTTTGTTTTTCGGCAGTGCAAGATGCCACCTCGTCGAGGAAGACCTCCTCGAGTTCCTAGGCGTGCGCCTAGAGAAGAGAGTGGTTCTGCTCAACCTCCTGTAGTTCCTGCAGTTCCTGCAGTTCTTGCTCCAGCGCAAGTTGTTGCTCCTCATGTTGAAGTGCCTGGTAGTCGAGGCAAGGCTTTGAAAGAATTTCTTATGTTCAATCTGCCTGCTTTCGACGGACAAGCTGATCCAGAGGTAGCGAGGTAGTGGCTGGATGCGATTGAGCGCGTGTTCCTATCTATGGAGTGCGTGGAAGATGAGAAGGTTATGCTTACCGCATTTCAACTCCAAGGTGAAGCCATTACGTGGTGGAAAGCCGAGTGGCAGATTACATTTCATTCTAGGCCCCTTCGGCATATCACTTGGGCAGAGTTTGTTGCAGCTTTCGAGCGTGCCTATACTCCTGCCTGCTTGCAGATGGCAAAGATGTACCAGTTCATGGAATTATTCCAAGGCGATATGACCGTGCTTCAATATCGGAATAAATTTATGGAATTGGGTCAGTATGCGCCCCATGTGCAAGCTAATGAAGCTTTCAAGACTCAGCAGTTCTTGCGAGGGTTAAGGCCAGAGTTGAAGTTACCCTTGATCGCGAGTCGAGTTGCTGATCTAGATGGTGCGTGCCAGGCAGCTGTGGCACTTGAGCTGGAGATGGCGAGACCTGGAGGGTATCCACAAATGGGGTTGGTTCAGCCGGTGATGCAGTTTCAGCAGACTTACCGACCGCCAGTGGCAGGAGTCCCCTCAGTCACATCAGAGGTTAGCAGTGCTTCTTCCCCTTCCAAGACCAAGTTTAAAAGGTTCAAGAAGAAGAAGAAGTTCTTTCAGCAAGAATCTCCTGGTACGGGTACTGTTCAGCAGCCGACAACGCCTTCTTCCCAGACTCGTCAGAGTTTTGCTGTCAGTCAGCCGTGGACTTGTCGGAGATGCGGTGGTCACCATAAGGGTCAGCCGTGTTCTCTTCCAGTTGTTTATTTTCACTGTGACCAGCCTGGTCACGTTGTTCAAGATTGCCCATTGAGGTCGAAGCCGGTGCAGGCTCCTCTATTTTCTCAGCCTCAGCAGTCGCAATTCAGACCTCCTCCAGTACCTCAACCTCAGCAACAATTTTATTCTCAAGCTTCAGCGTCTTCCCTGCAGTCTTCAGTCGGATCTAAGAAGCAGAAGAGCAAGGTTTCCCATATTTCTCTAGCTGAACCGGTTGCATCCCATCTGGTGGAAGGTACGATTATGCTTTATGGTCATTCAGCTCATGTCTTATTTGATTCTGGTGCTTCTCACTCTTTTATCTCTGAGGATTTCATTGCATGTATTAAGGAGCCGACATCAGAGATAACTTGTGAATTGTATGTTGAGATGCCTTCTGGAGATTTTATGATCAAGCCTCTGTGTTTGGAAGAATCTCTTGTCATGATTAATAATCATCAGTTGCCGGCGAGATTGTATGCATTGCAGCTGGTAGATTATGACATCATTCTGGGTATGGATTGGTTGGAGCAATATGGAGCTGTGGTTGATTGCAGATCAAAGAGGGTTTATTTTCAGTCACAGGGGAAATCGGCATTTTATTTCTAAGGTATTCAACCCCATTCTTCTCGTATGATTATTTCTGCTATTCGAGCCTATAGGTTGCTTAGTGCAGGTTGCCAGGGATTCTTAGTTTCTATGGTTGCTTTTGAAAAACCACGACATGACGTCAGTGATATTCCTGTTGTTTGTGAGTTCCCTGATGTGTTTCCTGACGAGTTGCCAGGCTTGCCTCCAGAGCGAGAAATTGAAATGGTGATTGAACTGATTCCTGGTACAGCCTCGTTAGCAAAGGCACCGTACCGAATGGCTCCAGCTGAAGTTAAAGAACTGCGAGCACAGCTACTTGAATTACTGGAAAAAGGCTATATTCACCCCAGTTTTTCTCCGTGGAGTGCTCCAGTGCTGTTTGTGAAAAAGAAAGATGGAAGCCTGAGACTTTGTATTGATTACAGACAGCTGAATCCGGTGACTATCAAGAATAAATATCCGCTCCCCAGGATTGATGATTTATTTGACCAGTTAAAGTCTGCTACTGTCTTTTCATGGATTGACCTCCGGTCGGGCCACTTTCAATTGCGGATCCGGGAATCTGATGTGGAGAAGATAGCTTTTAGTACTCGATATGGTCATTATGAATTTCTAGTAATGCCGTTTGGCTTGACTAATGCCCCAGCAGCTTTCATGGACCTAATGCAGCGTATCTTTCGTCCATTTCTGGATCAGTTCGTGGTGATCTTTGTTGATGATATTCTGGTTTATTCTGCTTCTGACGAAGATCATGTACATCATTTGAGGATCGTTCTGCAGACTCTGAGAGATCACGAGCTTTATGCGATGTTCAGTAAATGTGAATTCTGGCTTCGGGAGATTCATTTTCTTGGCCACGTGATTTCTGGTGATGGAGTAGCAGTGGACCCTGTAAAGATTGAAGCTGTCCTGAATTGACAGAGACCAAGAACTGTAACAGAGATAAGAAGCTTTTTAGGTTTGGCTGGGTATTATCGAAGATTCATCCAGGATTTTGCAAAGATTGCAGCACCTATGACTAGACTGACTCGTAAAGATGTGCCGTTTGTCTGGTCAGATCAGTGTGAGGAGAGCTTTGTTGAATTGAAAAGGCTCCTGACTTCTTCTCCAGTGTTGATTTTGCCTTCCGGCTCGGGTGGATTTGTTGTTTGCACAAATGCTTCTCGAGTGGGTTTGGGTGCAGTGCTGATGCAACACGGTCAGGTTATTGCTTATGCATCTCGGCAATTGAAGCAGCATGAAGAAATTTATCCTACGCATGATCTGGAGCTAGCTACAGTTGTTTTTTCCTTAAAGATCTGGAGACATTATCTTTATGGTGAAAAGTTTCAAATTTTTACTGATCATCAGAGTTTACAGTATATATTCTCCCAGAAAGATATGAATCTCAGGCAGAGGCGATGGATGGAATACATGAAAGATTATGACTTTGCGCTCTCCTATTAGCCAGGTAAAATGAATGTTGTGGCTGATGCTCTGAGCAGGAAGGTGCAAGTCAGTCATCTGTTGCTTCATGAATGGAAACTTTGGGAACAGCTTCCGAGCGAGGCGATTAGCGTGGATATTCCTGCCGACCCGAGGACAGCGGTTTGTGCTACCTTGACTTTGGGTTCTTCTTTATATCAGCAGATTAAAGAAGCTCAGCAAGCTGATTCTGATTTGGCTCGTGTTATATCAAGATATGATGTTGAATTTGATGACGAGCTGGTTGTCAGTTTCCGTGGCAGATTGTATATTCCCACTGATGATTCTTTGAGATTTGAAATTCTGAGTGAAGCCCATGGATCCCGTTTTGCTATTCACCCAGGTGTCACCAAGATGTATCAGAATTTGAAAAAGCAGTTCTGGTGGCCAGGTATGAAGAGAGATGTGGCTGTATTTGTTTCTAAGTGCTTGACTTGTCAGCAGGTTAAAGCCGAACATCAAAAGCCAGGTGGATTGCTTCAGCCATTAGAAATTCCAATGTGAAAATGGGACCATGTTACTACAGATTTTATGGTGGGTTTGCCTCAGACTTCACAAGGTTTTGATGGTATCTGGTTGCTTATTGATAGATTGACTAAGACTGCCAGATTGTTGCCAATAAAGGTTGTTTGGAATATGCAGAGGTTGGCCGAGCTGTATGTTCAGAAGATTGTGCCACTGCATGGAATTACAATTTCGCTTGTGTCAGATCGTGATCCACGATTTACCTCCGACTTCTGGCGCAGTTTTCATAAAGCCTTGGGCACCGAGTTAACATTCAATTCAGCGTATCATCCGCAGTCAGATGGACAGTCGGAGAGGACTATTCAGACCCTGGAAGATATGCTGAGATCGTGTTGCCTTGACTGGCAAGGTTCGTGGGGTCAACATTTGCCACTTGTTGAATTTGCTTATAATAACAGTTTTCACTCAAGTATTAGCATGGCTCCTTATGAGGCACTGTATGGTCGTCCTTGTCGTACTCCTCTGAACTGGTTTGATGTTGGGGACAGATTGTTGACAGGACCCGACATGGTGCAACAGTGTTCTGATGTGGTTTGTCTGATTAGGTAGAGATTGTTGACGGCTCAGAGTCGACAGAAAAGTTATGCATATCAACGCAGATGTCCACTACAGTTTGAGCCTGGAGATATGGTTTTTGTTAAGGTATCTCCGATGAAGGGTGTTTCCAGATTTGGGAAGCGTGAAAAGCTTAGTCCGTGTTATGTTGGCCCGTTTCCTATTGTTGAAGCTGTGGGTCAGGTAGCTTATGGTCTGCAACTACCAATGGCTATGCAAGCTATTCATGATGTGTTCCATGTCTCTCAGCTGAGGAAATATGTGCCAGATGCATCCCATGTTCTCGATGATTCAGTTTGGCCCGAAGTGACTGCTGATTTGTCTACGCCAGAGTTTCCAATAAGAATTGAAGACTGTCATGAGCAGCGGTTGAGAAATAAGGTTATCCCTCTGGTAAGAGTTGCTTGGCAGCGCCACTCAGGCAATGAGTCTACTTGGGAGCGTGAAGATGAGATGCGTCAGCTTTTTCCTTTCTTATTCCAGTGAGGTATAATTCCGTTTCTCAATTTCCTCCTTATCCTTTGTTGTAAATTTCGAGGGCAAAATTTTTATTAGGAGGGAGGGACTGTGAGGCCCGTGCCTTGATGGATCCATAGTGGTTCGGACCTAGAACTCATTCTGGAATTTCTGGCTATTTTCCTGGATTTTTAGGAATTTTTCTGGTATTTTTCTAGATTTAATTAAGGTTTTATGGAAATAATAAGATTTTTATATATAATAAATATATTATATATATTAACTTTATTTTTTTCCTTTAATCCCTCACCCTCTCTCTCTCCCCTCGTCGATCTCTCATTCACCCGCTCGTTCTCTCTCTCTTGTCCGATCGCCCCTCCCCCTCTCCTAGGGAATTCGAGCGAGACGACGTCGGTTCAAGGCACGGAGCACGCCGGTGGAATCCTCACGTCGAGAGGAATGCGTTGACGCCCACCTTGGCGTGGTTCATGGCCCATAGAGACGAGACGGAGCGTGGAGGCTCGGCGGTACCCTCCTCTTGCATGCGGCTTAATCGGCCGTTTCGGCTCGCACGAGGTAGGGGGATGGAATCCCGAACTCGCTAGGATCATTTCCTATAGCTTGGTTTCTTGTTTAAACCCATGTGGCATGCATATTGGTTATTTTCCATGTTTAGGGTTTAAGCTTCGTTCTTCATGTTTAAGCCATTGTAGGCGTTGCATGTTGTTATTTTGTTGGTAGTATGTTGTTTAGGACGTGTGGTTTGACATGTTTTACAGGTTTTCGTCGTTACCCGGTGATTCCGGTCGCCCGGGAGGGACCCCATTTTCAAACATAACCCGTCCGTAACCCAGACGGTGTGACGGTCCTTCCAGGAACCGTCACATCCGTAACGGTCCATAGGGGACGCGATACGTCACTGTAACGGTCCTTTGGAGGTGCATCACAGTGAGTGTAACGGTCAGGCTCCCGACCGTTACACTTCCGTTGGTTTCTGTTGACCCGGTAGGGCGGTTAACCTGACGGCCAGTCGGCCGGCCGTCAGGGTGCTCTAACGCGCTGGCGCGAGTGCGTTACACCGCCTGTGAACAGTTTGAAGAACTGTTAGTTGTTTTAGCCTCGGGTGGCTCTAACGGCCAGGGGCGGACGCGTCACGTTCGAAGTAACGCGCCCACCGTAGACCGTCAGGCTCTGTAACGGCGTGGCCGCTGACCGTTACATCCCGTTTGATCAGTTTGAGCTGGAGCTTGGGTGGCTGTAACGGCCAGGGGCGGACGCGTCACAGCCGATGTAACGCGCCCTTCCCCGACCGTCACACACCTGTAACGCGGTGGCAGCAGACCGCCACACGCCTGTTAGTTTCAAAAGCTGCCGGCCTATTCTTTAATGCTTCCCGAAATGTTTATATGCCATGCTCATGTTATTCTATTATATAATGGCATGTTTTTAAATCCCAATAGATTAGCTTTTCTTTCCTTGCGATGGAACCACTGTTGTAGCCCTAAGGTCTTTGAGTACCGACCCGCTTGGGAATAGCGGAGGGGTGTTTCCCATCACACGGCTTTTAAGCTAGTATCGTGGACTCCTCGCCAATGGTAGCGTCCTACGGAGGGAGAAAACTAGCTAGAGGGCCTGGCTCAGGCGAGAGTCAGTGTGTGCACACGTGGTCAGAGGCTGTGGACTAACATTGACGAATGTCACTCTGACTGGTCACTTGGTTTGGTACTGTTTACGCGCTCAACTTGTCGTGTTGCCGACTGCGAGTGCTTGAGACGCAGTGTAAGCCGTCAGTGGACGCATCTGGTTTCTGTTCCCGGTGGTTGTCCCGTTCCCTGTGGCTTGGATTAGTTGAGGCATATTCTACTGGTAGATTTAGTTTCAGTCTTTTAGACTTACTCGTTGTTGGCGTGTATTAACTGTTATATCTGTCTAGTTAGATTTTACAGCTTTATTGTGATTAGTTATGCATGCCATTGCCTGTTAATTTGATTAAATGCATGCTCTAATTGCCTTTACTTTTGCATGTATGCTTATTTTGTGCGAGGTAGGGATCAGCGTGACCCCTACTGAGTCTGGCTGTGACTAACCCTTCTTCTTTCAGGTGAGCCGCGCCCGTCGTCTCCCGGTGTTTCCTGTGTGCCCGAAGACCGTGCCTAGCTGCCAGTAGTAGACGAGTTGCCTTGTTAGGCTCTCTTCAGTACTTTTGCCGGGGTATGCCCCGTGTAGTTGTACTTGTGGACTAGCACTTTTGGTGCCTCTGGACTAGTTTATATATTTAGCACTCTGGCTATTTTAATTTGGTTCCACACTTCTGTTAAATTAATTCTAATATGCACGTTTGTGATTGCAATTGGTTATGCATCCCCTCGACAAACTTCACTAACCCTTCAGGGGCCTCATCAGCCTCTTGGGTGGCTTCCCCAGTTCCTAGTATCGGTGTATCGATGTTATCGGTATATCGGTATCTGGCACTCTGGGTCGTCACAGGTGGCCTTGTGTGTGGGTGTCTTGGCGGTTCTGTCCAATCCGAGACACTGGTTCTGGATGCCTCGAGGTGCTTTGTTACCTTGGGTTGCGTGTCCAGACGTGTGCTGAGGGTCTTCGGCGTTCCCTCAGGTCTCCGTGAGTCGTTTCCTGCGGAGTGTCATTTCTTGTGGCTTAGGAATAGACCGATTGGCGGCTTGTTCCGCTGTTCGTGACGATCTTGCCCTTGAGTCGTTCGACTCGGGATCGTTACTTGGTAGGTCTAGTTGCCTGATCCTGAGTCTGTCGGCAGTTGGCTAGCTCCCTGGGTGCTTTGTGGCGAGACAGGGCTTTCTTTGACTGTCTGTGCTTTAGCACCTGTGTTTTTGAGTTGTGCCTTGTGAGCCTCCACTAGTCGTAGCCCTAGGTCTTTAAGTGCCGACCCACCGGGAGTGGTGGAGGGGTGTTTCCTGTTATACGATTTTTAAGCTAGTTCTGTGGGCCCCGGCCAACGGTAGCGTCCTACCGAGGGGAATACTAGCTAGAGGCCTGGCCTAGGTAGTGGTCAGTGTGTTCACACGTGGTCAGGGACTGAGGACATGCGCCGACGGGCATGTCCCTGACTAGTTACTCGTAGTTGTGGTACTGCGGTCCTGTATCCGTAGTTACTGTTCTTCCTTGGGACTGTTGTTCCTTGGACCTGGTTCTTGGTGTGTTCAGTCTCCGTCGTCCTTGGGACGAGCTTGTAGACTTGACACTTGTGGTGCAGTGTAAGACATCAGTGGACGCCTCTGGCTGTTCTTCTAGTGTGAGGGTGCTCCTATCGCTTGGCCTATGACTTTCGGTGATTCTCGTGGCTGAGACTCCCGACGTTTCTTGGCTGGTGACTCTCGCGTCACTTGGCGTTTCTTGTGCGTCGTGACCTTCTTGGGCTAGCCTTTCTGCGGCTGTGCTCGAGGTCAGTGTCATGTCACCTGCATGATGTTCTGGTCGTGCGTGGGGCAGCGTGTACGACGCTCTGGTCGTATTTGTTATGTCGTTTATCTAGGTCTTTCCTAGCCTTCGCCTGTTGTTTGGCTTGCGTTCTGGAGGACGGGATGGTAAGGCCCGATCGCGCGAGTTCGGGATTGACCTTCCTTTAGTCCTGCTTGGAGTAGTTTGGGGTGCCGAGGTTAGTTCGGCCGCCGCTTGTCTGGCGCGGGTTCTTCCCCTTCCTTGCTTGTTCCCTACTCCTACTTCCCGTCTGTTTACTACTGCTTGTAGCGTAGTTTTACAGCTTTGTAGTGTAGTTTTCCTGCTTTACTACACCTGCTATTTTTTTGTTGTTGTTCCGTGTTACTGCGTATTTTTCAGTGGGGATCCACGTGACCCCTACTGAGCCAGTGACACGTGGCTCACCCTTGCTTTTCAGGTGGGGTGGCATTGTTTGTTTGCTTCCGCGTGGTTCCTGGTATGCCTGCTCGTTGCGTGCCGTTGCTGCCAGCTGGTACCTACGTCGGGCTTCCCCCGACTTCTCGGTACGTCTTTCCTTTCTGTCGACTGTACTGTGCTAGCCTTGTTGTTTTTAGCTTTGGACTAACTCTGGTGGTGTATAATTGTTAAAATTAAACTGTTAATTAAAAAGTAATTTTATTTCTGCTACTTTAGTGAACCGATCTAATGAAATTTAATTGCTCCTGTTATATCTCTGTGGCTTCAATGTACTCTACACATGCCTTTTTCCCTTCGGAGCTTTCCCGCTCTTGGGAGGCCTCGCGGGTTCCAAGTGGTATCACGTGTATTCGGTAGTTCTACCGGGTACATCTGGTATCCGGGATCCGGGTCGCTACACTATCTCTCTTGGTAGCCCCCTTTGATCTCCCTTAAGTTATTAGGGTTTTTTACCCTAATGAGATATTTTTATACAACTAGGATGGTCAAGGGACAAGTCAAGAACCAGATCCACAAATCATGGCATGTCTGGTGGCTTTGGGATTAAAAAACCCAAGAAGAAAGGCTTCCCACGTTGAAGAAATAGAAAGTCAACAATTGCTGCCTCGAGGGGTTCGGTCGACCGAAGGTAGGCGGTCGGTCGACTGGACTGTAAAAAACTATTCATTTTTGATCCCTGGAAAGTTTGGTCGACCGCCCCATGCCCTAGGACGACCGAACTGTAAAAAATTGTTCATTTTTTATTACTGGAAAAACTGGTCGACCGGCCCCTGTCCGTTGGTCGACCGAACTGTTGAAAACCTGTAAAAACGAGTTGTTAGCCTAGCAAATCATATCCATATAATCAAGGCTTGGATTGGATGTATGTTATTATTGATTTCAAGTCCATTCAAGCTCTTTTTACGCGTTTGGAAAGCTGTGAACATTTCAGCATAATTCATGATGGAATTAGATCTTGATTACGTACAGAGCTCGCTCTTAATCACTAAAACATGGCATGTGATAGAGCACATGTCCGGGGTTTTGTTATCATCAAAATTACCTGGATATACTCAACAATCTCCCCCTTTTTGATGATGACAAAACTCTAGATTACAAGTACATTGACATGCCTTTAAGCAAACTTGGAGTTAAGCAAAGCTGATAATCCACAAGGCGAATAAAACAACAATTCTTTTCTTTAGGTGAAACACCACAAAACATTTAACACCTTATTTGCCAAATAGATAGGAAATGAGAAAGAAGAGCCAACCATTTGAGATCAAATACCAAGTGCATTCATTCCATCATTTCATTAAAAAGTACATTGAAGCTCTTGAGAGAATTCAAGGCTTCTAGATAGCATTACAAGGCAAATGCAGAAGAGTGTCTGCCTTAAGTGAGGATCATTAGATGCATATACAAAGGAAAGGTATATACAAAATGAGTTAGCTCTCCCAGCTTTGGCCCCAATGACTGATTTCAACGCCTTCATTTGCTCTGCTGGCTTGTTCGATATTGGTTTCTCTGGGCCTTCTATGACATGGACCAATAATAGATCAGGTCTGGCTAACATTCGGGCTAGATTGGATAGAGTTCTTGTTAACAGTCATTGCCTGTCTGCTATACCCCAACTTCATGTGAAACATCTGCTAAGAGGACCATCGGACCATTCTCCGCTACTTCTATCTGTTGAGGAAGTTTTAGCCAGCCCTGGTCGCTTTATTTTCCAGAAAATGTGGAGTACTCACCCGTCTTTTACTCAGCTGATTTCTGAGGTCTGGCATCAACCCCATTCCTCTCATCCCAATGCTCTGATTAGGCTTTGGGTTAAGCTGAAGGCTGTCAAGAAATCTCTTGGTACATGGAATAAAGAAGTATTTGGAAATTTTTTTGAATGTAAAAGTCAGGCAGAAGCTGAGGTGGAACTAAAACAGTCAGTTTATGACTTTGACCCCTCTCCTCAGAATAGAGAAAGCCTTAATGTTGCTAATGCCAGTCTTCGTCAAGTTCTATTTAGAGAAAAATTATTCTAGAATCAAAAATCTCGTGTGGAATGGATTGATAATGGAGACAGGAACACTTCCTATTACCATGCTGTTGCTCAACATAACAGAAGGAGAAATTTTATTAAGAGGCTGAAAGTGAATAATGTTGAAGAGTGGTGTGAAGATCAGAATTCTCTCAAGCTTCATGCAGAATCTTATTATCAAAACCTTTTCTTCTCAGAGGAACACTATGTGGAGCCTACTATGCTGGATTGTATCCCTCAGATCATTGATGATTCTCAAAATTCTAAGTTGTGTGCTACCCCAGAAGCTCAGGAGATCCGTGATGCTGTTTGGAGTCTAAAGGGCTCTAGCTCCCCTGGCCCTGATGGGTTTTCAAGTGAGTTCTATACTGCCACATGGGACATTGTTGGTTCAGATGTCATTGAAGCAGTTCAGGCCTTCTTTAAAGGGTTTCCCCTCCCCAGGGGAATTACATCCTCTTTAATAACTCTTGTCCCTAAAGTTCAAGAGCCTCGGTCCTTCAATGATTTCAGACCAATAAGTTTGTGCAATTTTCCATATAAAATTGTCTCGAAAATTCTGGCCGACAGGTTGGTTCCTTTGCTCCCCAGTTTGATCTCCATTGAACAGGGGGCTTTTGTGAAGGGTAGGTTCATCCTTGATAATGTGGCTTTAGCTCGCCAACTTATGGTGGACATTAGTATGAAGGTTAGAGGGCATAATGCTATCCTCAAGATAGATATGGCCAAAGCATACGACAGGATGGAATGGGATTCTATCTTGGCAGTCCTAAGGAAATTTGGATTCAGTACCAAATTTACCTCCTACATTGGCATGCTATTATACAACTGCTGGTTTTCTGTTAATTTCAATGGTTCCATCTCTAGTTTCTTCAAATCTAGTAGGGGAATCAGGCAGGGGGATCCAATTGCCCCATATTTGTTTGTCATTGCTTCGGAGGTTCTTAGTAGAGGCCTCTCTACCCTTTTCCAATCTGGGAAATTAAAAGGCTATAAAGGTCTAAGACAGTCCCTGCAGGTTTCTCATCTCCTTTATGCGGATGATACTCTGGTTTTCTTGAATGCCAATAAGCAAAATGTAGAACTTTTCCAAAAATTCATCAAAAGTTATGAAGCCTGCTCAGGACAGAAAGTTAATACTTCTAAGAGCAGTTTTATTCTTGCTGACAAAGCTCCAATTTCCTTAAGGCAGACTATCCGAGGTATCACTGGATATAAATTTCATTCTTCTAGTATTATATATCTTGGACTTCCAGTCAAGAAGGGTAGATACCTTTGCTCGGACTTCTCATCTCTAATTGACAGAGTTCAGTAGAAATTGGAGGGCTGGAAATCAAAGCTTCTTTCTCAAGCTGGCAGAGTGGTTCTCATAAATTCAGTCTTATACAGTCTGCCAGTCTACTTGGCCTCGGTCTGCTTTATTCCAAAAAAGGTCATAAACTTCATTAATAAGCTTTGTGTCAATTTCTTTTGGCAGGGAGGAAAGGATACTAAATATAGGCATTGGGTTGCCTGGTCTGTTATTCAAAAGCCCAAGCAAGAAGGAGGTCTGGGTGTTCGTGACTTACAGTGGATTCAAATAGCCATGGCTACTAAATCTTTGTGGAATATCCTCCATGGAACTTCTCTTTGGTCTTCATATGCCAGGTGCAGATTCATCAAATTATATTTTGCTGACTGTTATAAGCCATTTCCAGCAAGCATGCCTCTGGCTGTTTTTAGGAAAGCTAAAGAGATTATTCTCTCCAACAGCAGATGGATAGTTGGTGATGGGACAGATGCATATTTCCTGAGGGATAATTGGACTGGTTCTGGCCCTGCTATTAATATTCCTATTACTGGCGGTAGCAGAGGGTTTTCAGGTATTCCTTTGGCATCTGTTAGTGAAGTCTTAAGTGTAAATTAGCATGCTGCTAAGGATTTTATTAGGAATGATTTCCATATCCCAAGAATTTATCTCAGCAACAGGAAAGATAGTTGTGTGTGGACAGGTACATTAAAAGGCTCTTTCTCTGTAAAATCTGTCTGCAATATTGTTCGCACTAAAGGCCTCTCCAGACCAGCATGGGCTAAGCTCTGGCACCCAATTTTTTCACCTAGAGCCACCCTCTTCGTTTGGAAGTTAATTCACCGGGCAGTTCCTGTGGATAGTAGAGTGGTAGACTGTGGAGTTCCATTGGTGTCAAAATGCAACTGCTGCAGCTCTTGTAGTCAAGAAGACCTTAACCACCTATTCATCTCAGGTGAGTTAGCCTCAGATCTCTGGGCCTGGGTACTGCCCCTCCTTAATAAAGAGGTAGTTCTCAATGATCAAATTACAATGAGGTGCTGGAATCTCTTAAATTCTTCCAATCGTAATTCATCTTTTAGCTTTGTTGGTACATATGCAGTAATCCTGATGTTATGGGAGATTTGGAAGCATAGGTGTGCCTCTAGGTTTGAAGGCATGACTATTAGATTAGATTCTATTAAAAGGAATACTATATCCTTAATTGCTCATTCTCTAGAGAAGTTGAGGTTTAGCATGCCTCTATCCCCTGCTCAGCGTAGCAGCTTGTCTCTGTTTCAGCTTTTTCCCCGGGTGGAATTAAAGCAGCCCATTCCAGTTTTCTGTAGACTAGCTCCTTGGAATTTCACTCTTCATGTAGATGGAGCCTCCAAGGGAAATCCAGGTCAGTGTGGTGGTGGTGGCTGTATCAGAAATCAAAATGGCAAATGGATTATAGGATTTGCTTTCCACTATGGCACTGGTTACAGTTTGCTAGCAGAAGCCCGAGCTCTACACGATGGACTCATGCTGGCTAAGCGGAATGGTCTTGGGTTGGCAGCGATTTACTCAGACTGCAGGATCCTTGTTGATGCTCTTAATCAGGGTAATTCCCCTAGTTGGATGATACTTCCATGGTGGAGGCAAATCCTTTCTCTTGTCCAAGATTATGGTTGCGGTCTACTGCACACTTTTCGTGAAGGCAATCGGGTAGCCGATTCCTTGGCTTCTTATGCATGCAACATCTCAGATAACAAAATATTTACCTCTGCAAGAGATCTGCCTAGGCTGACAAAGGGTGAATTGAGGATGGATGCAGCAGGGATCCCCGGTATTAGAGTCTTCTGATTTTTTTCTTCATGGACTCGGGGCTTTGGCCTTTTTCTCCCACCTGCTGTAATTCTTTTTTGGTTTCTCTTTACTCAGAGGAACTTAGGAGTCCTCTAGAATTACTGGGGTTAGCTCCTATGCTACTATAATCCGCCTTACCATTTTTAAAACAAAAAACCTCAGCTAATACCTGGAGGAATGAGTCCATTCCCCCTCTTTGAGGGTGGGGTGCATTCGACCGGTGTATTAACTGTTGGTTGGTTTCAATAAAAAAAATACAAGGCAAATGCAGAAATGCAGAACTGACAGACTCACAAGATGACAATGACTCAAGGAGAAAACCTCACAAATGATCATCCATGCAACACACCAGACAGGCATGCATAAATTATATATATGACCTGCATAACTACTTCTCCCCCTTTGGCATCATCAAAGGAGGGGATATACAAAAAGAGAACCCAAAAGACACAAAAACCAGTGACACAGACTGGAGGAGGAAACTAAAGGACATCCTCAGGGGCTTCCTGTAGGAGGCTAGCCGTCAGGTGGAGGAGCAGGCGCATAGCCAAGGCATTGCCGAATATCTGCAAGTAGGTGGTCTTGATGCTAAAGGCGGTACTGGATATGGGCAAGGGTTTGATTTCTATCAAAGTCATGGCGTTGCATGTTCAGGAGAACGCGGTTCATGGCATGAAAAGTCTCACAGGAATCTTCTTGGCTCTAGGCGAGGGTGGTCATGTTGGTGGAGAGAGTGTGCATCTGAGTGGCTAAGGAATCCAAAGCTGTGGAGAAAGAATCTGGACACTGTGGTAGAGATTCCAGCATGGTGCCCATGGTTGCTATGTTGCCCCCTAAGGTAGAGAGTTGTTCCCCAAAGGCATCCACCCGAGTTTCCAGCCTAGTGAACCACCTATCAAAAGTCTCATAGTCTACCCAAGAGTGTTGTCCAGCCCCCTGAGTAGAAGACTCTCCATGATGGAACTGTGGTGGAGGAGGCATCTCGGGATCCATGTGATAAGGTGAAGGTGGAGGAGGCTGCTCCTGAGCCTGAACTGGAGGGGGAACATCTCCTTGACCCTGCTACTGCTCTTGTTCCTGCTTTTCCTTACTGTCAACTTCTTCCCCATAAGCTGGTATATCTCGGCGTAGCTTGCCATCGGGACCATAGTAATATCCAAAATCGGAGAAGATTTTATGCTCATTGTATATATCATCCTGTTGAACTCGAATAAAAATTTCACTACCCAAGTGAATCCCAGTATATACAAACACGCCTGTCAGCTGTGAAGCATAGGGTAGAGATCGCCTCAGTTGGGTTCGGCATGTTCCGATCAAATCTGTCATAAGCCGACCCATGTTGACCAAGCTTCCATTCATAACATGCTAAAAGAGAAATCTGTGAACTTCTGGCACTTCATTTCTACTCCCACTTGTTGGATAGATAAGAGATGTAAACATGTGGTAGAGAATCCGCTGTAGTGGTGGAAAATAATTGGCATTTAGTGTAATCAGGTCACTAACACCACGAACATAATCACAGCTTGTCATAGCGGTGAAAGTGGCAGCAACTTCACCATGACCAAACGTCATGTTAGCACCCCTGTCTGAAACTTCTAAAGCTTGCCAAAAAAGATCGGGAGTGACATGAATCTCAACACCTTGATCAGCCGTGTATAATTCTTCCTCTCTCTCAACTAAATTTCCATAAAACTACTGCACGAGGGTGGGATAATAGCGAGTGTATCTAGTGATAAAATCTATCCAACCCTCTTGAATTTCAAAAAGAGCACATAAATCGAGCAAGATCTTGTTCACCTCATTGAAGTCGACCAGTCGAGGGTCAATGATAGGACGTGAAGGTAACCGTGGTGCATTGCGAGGAGCAGGTGCTCGCTGTGGGAGAGGAGCCGGGGCCTCTCGTCTCTGATCGCTAGCGTCCCCTTAGGCAGAGCGTCGAGAACTTCGTCTAGGCAGCATCCTGAACTAGAACACTCACCGGGAAACCCTTGAAGAATCAATCTCAACCCAAGGGAGGAAGATGGGCCAAAAGGGCACTCCTAGGGCTTGGAATGTTCTTCTCCACACTCTGGAACCTTGAAAAGATCTTCACAAACACACGAACGGCCGTGGAGATATCATCTCGGAATCGTGACAAATTGACCGGATTGTGTGCGGGTGAAGAAGGAATTGGGTATTTGGGCTAGGGGAGTGGAGTGTGGGTGTTCTAGGTTTAGGAAATGGCGTATGAGAGAGATTACGGGTGATAGAATGAGAGAATAGGGTGTTAAGTTCCTATATAAGAAGGTTCGATTGTGGTTCGACCGAACCAGTTCGCCAGGTTCGATCGACCGGACCGGGGCTGGCGGTCGACCGAAGTGGTCGACCTAGCCCTAAAAGCTCATTTTTCATCATATTTTTTTGTTTTTGTTTTCCCTTTTTTTGTTTCCTTTTTTTTTTATGAGCATCGTCAGCCGACCTTCTTAATGGAACCAAGAACATGAGTTAGAGAGAAGGAGAAGAGAGGACATATAGAGAGGATGCTTTAGCTCCCCCTCAGAAGGTGCCTCAGATCTGAAGTCATGGGTCTACAATTATTTAATCAAGGAATATTCATCCTTAGAAAATTTTCAAGGAGGGCTATATGTATAAATACACTCAAGCATGCAGGGATATAAATACACACAAGGTATCAAAAATAAATTCATACAATATGCATGTTAATCTACCCTTTATGCATATGAGTTTCAAATTTTTAAATGTAAATGCATCACTCATCCTAGTGCAGACCTAAGTATGTATGCTCTCACCCTTGCACATCCCAACTTCTCTTCTTATCTTGCTGAATTGATCCTGGTTTAGGGGTTTTGTGAAAATATCAGCTAGCTGATTGTGTGTGTCAATGAAGTTCAATTCAAAGACCCCTTTTCCTACATGATCTCTCAGAAAATGATGCCGAATACTAATATGATTTGTCTTAGAATGTTGAACATGATTTTTTGACAAACTGATTGCACTGGTATTATCACACAAGATTGGAACACATTTCATTTCAACATATAAATCAAGCAATTGATTTTTGATCTAAAGTACTTGGGCTCTACAACTTCCGGCGGCTACATATTTAGCCTTGGCCGTTGAGAGAGCTACTGAATGTTATTTCTTGGAGGCCCATGAAACTAGGCATCCACCAAGAAACTAACAGTACTCACTAGTACTTTTATGATTAACAATGCATCCAGCATAATCTGCATCGGTATATGTAATCAAATCAAATGAGCTGCCGATCGAAAACCACAAGCCAAAGTCTAGTGTACCAATTAAATACCGAAAAATTCATTTTACAGCCAACAGATGAGACTCTTTAGGATATGACTGAAAATGAGCACATAGACATACACTGAATTGAATGTCAGGGCGGCATACTGTGAGATATAGTAGTGATCCGATCATACCTCGAAATAGTGTATGATCTATTGTTTTACCATTTTCATCTTTATCTAACTTCGTGGTTGTGGCCATCAGAGTTGACAGGGGTTTTACTTCAGCCATCCCAAATTTCTTTAACAGCTCCAGTGTGTACTTAGCTTGATTTATGAAGATGCCTTTGGCCATTTGCTTCACCTGCAATCCAAGACCGAAGTTTAGTTCACCCATTAAGCTCATCTCAAATTCTCCTTGCATAATTTCTATAAATTTATCACATAAGGCATTATTAGTAGCTCCAAAAATAATGTCATCCACATATACTTGAACTACTAATATGTCTTTACCTGATTTTCTCGTGAAGAGTGTTTGGTCAACCTTACCTGTTTTGAAACCATTTTCCATGAGAAATAAAGTAAGTCTTTTATACCATGCCCTTGGTGCTTGCTTCAACCCGTACAAGGCCTTTTGCAACTTGTACACATGCTTTGGATGTTTTGGATCTTCAAAACCTAGAGGTTGCTCTGTAAAAATATCCTCTTTGATGTAACTGTTAAGAAAAGTAGATTTAACATCCATTTGAAATAGTTTGAAGTTCATTGAGCAAGCATAGGATAAAAGAATCCGGACTGCTTCTAATCTTGCAACTGGGGAAAATGACCCGTCAAAATCAATACCCATTTCCTGGCTATACCCTTTGGCTACAAGCAGGGCCTCGTTCCTAACAACCAATCCCATATCAATCAATTTGTTTCTGAAAACCCAGCGGGTTCCTATTACGGGTTGATTCTTAGGACGCGACACAAGAGTCCACACCTTGTTTCTTTCGAACTGGAGTAGCTCTTCATGCATAGCCTGGATCCAGGATTCATTGTGCAGAGCTTCCAGCACATCCTTAGGCTCTTCTTGTGAGATTAAGGCCATTAAGTCCTCTTCTTCTACTTGCCTCAGTGATGATCTAGTTCTTACTCCATCTTGAGGATTACCAATTATATTTTCAGCTGGATGATCCTTCAAGAACGTAGAGGAACTGGACAAGTCGGGATGTTGCACTTGTTGCTCTTGAAATGTTTCAATTGAAGGATCTTCATCCTTTTCACTTTTGCTGGAGATCCCTTCAGTTGGTTCGTCCTTGGCCCTTGTAAAGCTCATACGGGGTTTTCTTTAGAATGGGCCTTACCATTGCCCTGTTGATGATGTAGCACGTTGTACTTACCGTTTCGGCCCAAAAATATTTTGGTAAGGAATTTTCACTTAACATGGTCATTGCCATGTCTATCAGTGTTTTGTTCTTCCTCTCCACTACACCATTTTGCTGAGGTGTTCTGGGTGATGAGAAGTTGTGCGTTTATCTGTGCTCTTCACAAAAATTATTGAAGTCATGATTCTCAAACTCACCACCATCATCACTATGGATGGTAGTGATAAGATAGCCTCTATCATTTTAGATTTTCTTGCAAAACACTTGAAACTCCGTCAAGGCATCACTTTTATTGCCTAGAAATAACACCCATGTAAATCTGGAATAATCATCAACAATAACAAACCCAAAAGATTTGCCTCCTAGGCTGGATACCCTAGTAGGGCCAAATAGATCAAGGTGCAGTAATTCTAGACGCTGGAAGGTAGAGACAATATTTTTATTTTTGAAAGAGACACGTGTTTGCTTACCTTTTGTGCAAGCCTCACGGATTTGGTCACTTTCAAATTTTAATTTAGGCAATCCGTTCACCAAGTCATGTCTAGACAATTTGGAGAGTATTCCAAAACTAGCATGACCTAATCTTCGGTGCCATAGCCGTGCATTCTCATGATTGTTTGCAATCAAGCACACATCATAACATGAGACATCATCAATATCAACAGTATAGACATTGTTATTTCTTTTTCCAATGAATTTGATCTCATTTGTATTCTTATTCATGACAATGCAATGGATTTCATCAAAAATAATCTTGAATCCTTTGTCACATAGCTGGCTTATGCTCAAAAGATTATGATTTAAGCCCTTTACCAAAAGCACATTCTCGATAAGAGTTTCAGAATTCTTACCTATATTACCGATTCCAATGATTTTACCTTTGTCTTTGCCTCCAAAAGCAACTAAACCTCCATCCTTGTCTTGCAGTGTAGCGAACACCTTCTTGTCCCCTGTCATGTGCCTTGAACAACCGCAGTCCAGGTACCATTTGCTCCCCCCTGGCTTCAAGGCATATCTGTAAGAAATAAGATTCTCATCCAATTGTTTTCAATACCCAAACCAGTTTGGGTCCATAAGAGTTAGTCCAATTCTGTGCATATCTTTTCTTGGTCCAACTCACATGATTTCTTTATGAGTTTTGTCTGAACCAATAATGAGCAACAACATGACCAAAATGACCACAATGAAAGCAATTGACATTTGAAGACTTTCTTAGAAATTGGCGTGGTTTTGGTTGAACATGTATTGGCTTAGAGTGTGAGCATGAAGCACAATCATTTCCTTTTTCATGCATGTAAGATGTAGTAATCTTGTACTCAAAGGATTTCTTGTTCTAAGGTATGTACCCGAATCCTTCTTTTCGGAAGTTAACTTTAACTCCCAACACATTGTCTAGGTTTTGTTTTCCTTTAACAAACCTAGAGAGGGTGAACTGCAAGTTAGTCACCTCTTTATTCAAGCTCACATTTTTATTTTCAATTTCTGAAATGGATGATGTCAGAATTTCTTTTTCATTCTTAAGCTTTTCGCAAACTTTCTCAATTTCAGACATTTTACATGATAGCTCTGTTGTGACTCCTCTGTGTTGATGATGTTGACATATGTCTTATTTCATTGGCAACACCTTGTTTTGATTGATTGACAACTGTCTATGTTTTGATGAAAATCAGATTGTCTGTGACTGTCTATGGTTTGATGAATGTGTGTTATCAGATTGCCTGTGTGTTCTTTGCATTTCACATGTCTACACACTGCACACACTCAAAGTCTACACATTGCACGTAGATTCAATACACTGCTTTGTGTTGTGTTTGTGCATCGTTTAGAACATGTCTATATATTCATGTATCATGGATCGACCCCCTCCTTTGATGGGTCGACTCCGTCAGAACACATGTCTAGGAACACAAGTCTATACACTCGTCTCATGCATTGTTTACAGTCCATACACTGCAGCTCTCACATAGCATGTCTATACATTGCATCGTGGCGTTTGTGCTCCAAGTCTTTACACTGCTTGCATTCTTTTCAAGTCTGTACATTGGTCTTGGCATATGCATTCATAAATCCTATACACTCTTCGGTTGGCTTCAACTGAAGTCTGTACATCGGCATGCATTACTTCAAGTGTGTACAGAGCCGTTTGCATCATTCATAAAGTCCATACATTCACTGTAGCTCGCTTAGCTGAAGTGTGTACATCCATCGTCTCATGAAGTGTGTACATTGCATCACATTGTTAAAGTCTGTACAACGGACTATTTCAAGTGAAGTCTGTACATCCGATTGGTCATGCATCACTCTTCATAAGTCCATACATTGGACTGTAGCATGCACGAAGCTAAGTCCGTACATTGGACTGTAGCACGTATCGTTGAAGTCTATACATTGGCCTTAGCTTTCCAGAGTCTATACACTGCATGAGCATAGTCATGAAGTCTGTACATTACATTGTGCATCATTCTTCCAAGTCTATACATCGAGGTGAAGTCTGTACATCCATCAGTGATCTTCCAAGTCTGTACATCCAACTGTTCAACTTCGAAGTCTGTACATTGGAAGTTTTACCTATGTTTCCCTTCAAGTCTATACATCGGTAGTTTTACCGTCGTTTCCCTTGAAGTCTATACACTGATAGTTTTACCGTCATTTCCCTTGGAAGTCTATACATTCGCTGCCTTGCTTTGTTCAAGTCTGTACAGCCTTTCCTTTGGAAAGTCTATACATCGTGAAGTCTTCACATTGGCTGTTGAATGATGTTCAAGTCCGTACATCATGCATCTTTTAGTTGAAGTCTGTACAGCCTTTTGCTTCACCAAAGTCTGTACATTGATCTGCATTGCATTGCATGAAGTCTATACATTCATCTGCATTGCATTGCATGAAGTCCATACACTGCACTAGCTGAAGCCTGTTGAAGTCTATACATTGGTCTTCACTTCAAAGTCTGCACACTGGTAAAGTCTATACAGACTTTGCTTGCCCAAGTATATACATCGTTCATTCATCTTGGCAAGTCTGCACATCGTTAAGTCCATACATTGTCCAGTGCATTGCATTCATCAGCTGTGAAGTCTATACATCGAGTCGAAGTCTGCACATTGCTGAACCCTCATCAAGTCCATACACTGGCAAGCCCTTACATTGCCTAAGTCTATATGTTGGATGCTGAATGCTCTTCAAAGTATGTACATTGTGCATGTTTGAGTTGAAGTCCATACATCGTCTGTTGTCTGTCCAAGTCGTTACATTGCCTAAGTCCATACATTGACTACTGTTCTTCAGAGTCTGTACATTGCAATCCCATTCATGAAGTCTATACATTGCATTCGCCTTCACAAGTCTATACAGCAAAGTTTATACACTGCAATGCAAATACTTAACCTGATAATCTGATACTCTGTCTGACAGGGATTCTTTACTTGGACTGATGACTTGGCTCGTGATCCAAGGAGGACGAGGAACTATGATGGTGACACGTGGAAGAAGCCCTTCCAGGATGCTACCATGTGGATGGAATTGCCTCGGTTCTGGCGAATTCACTGGGCGGGAAATGTGGAAGCCACACGCCCCTTATCCACATGCTGCTGCTATATATTGAAGCCTTCGTCTTCAGATGAAGGCTGATCGACTGAAGAGAGGAAAAGTCTATACAGCCAGTCTGAAAGTAGCAGAGAGCCATCGATCCACAGTGAGAAGAAAAACAGAGAAGAAGAAAAAGAGAGAAGAGAAGAGAGAAGAGATGTGTTGAGAGAGTGAAATTGAGAGAGTTTAGATTGAGAGCTTTTCTGATTGTAACTCAGTCTCTTGGTTCAGAAACCAGAGCTGAGGCTTGCTCATTCTGAGCTACATTCTCATTTGGGTTTTCATTTTCATTTGCTTCTGTCTTTTATTTCCGAACTCTTGTTTCTTCAAGCTGTAAGGCAGCATTGCAGTGGAGGTCTCCACTGGACAGGTGAAGCTGTAATCCTCAGCAGGCGAGACTTGGTCTCGGACGGCTAAGCTGTAGTGCCCAGCTGTTGCAGAGGATTTGTTCCTCTGGTCGGCAAGCTGTAAAGTCTAGCGAAGCTGTGTATCGGCGGTTTGTAGGCCAAGCTGTAGTGCCCAGTAGACGCAAGCTGTACTGCGCAGTAGTAAGCCATACTCAGTTGAGTGTGGGGTGGACGTAGGTCTTTCACCGAACCACCTAAAAATCTTGGGTCCCTTGTGTTTGTGAGTTTGTCTATGAATTGTGTGCGATTGTTTTCCTCATTCATCTTCATAGCTTAAATCGCTCCTGTTCATATCTAGCACTCGAGATAGTGTTCTTCTGTGTGGCTGCATGGGTCGACCCCTTACATAGTGTTTCTTCATTTGGCTTACCTGCTGTTTGCCTATATTCCGCATTAGAGCTTATACTAGTTTTTAATTAGGCATTAGATCTATTCACCCCCCCTCTAGATCCACACTTAGTGGAGATAGACTGCGTCCATATGAAAATAACACTTGGTATCAGAGCCACACTCTTCTACAGGGACTCATCGCCCGAAGAGGAAAGGCAGAGATGGATGCTCGAGGGATGATAGCTGAAGGACAGTCAACTACAAAGCCCCCATTCTTCGATCGATCTAACTACGCATACTGGAAGAATCGTATGTAGGTATTTTTGAGGGCTAAAGATTATGAGATCTAGAAGGTTGTCAGCAAGGGACCTTATGAGCTGTCCCCTAATGAGGAGGTCTGGACCAAGGAGGAGATCAGGAGGTCCACACTGAATTGGAGTGCCATAAACGCCATTCAGTGCTCTCTGCACCCTACAGAATTCTCCCGCGTATCGGCCTGCAAATCAGCTAAGGAGATGTGGGATGCACTAGAAGTAATTCATGAAGGGACCTCTCAGGTTAGAGAGCAGAAGGCTAATCTCCTTGTGTCAGAATACGAAGCCTTCAAGATGAAGCAGAACGAGACCATCAGTGAAATGTATGCTCGGTTGACTATTATTACCAATGGTCTTAGAGGTCTCAGGAAACCTCAGACAGAATATGATGTGGTGAGGAAGATATTGCGCTCCCTGACTCATGCCTGGCATACTAAAGCTACAGTGATGGAGGAGTCAAGGGATTTGCGTAATACAAGAGCTGATGAGCTGATTGGCTCGCTAATGGCATATGAGATTAATATGCCAAGGACAGAAGAAGCTGAGAGGAAGAAGAAGCCGATAGCGCTGAAGGCTGGTTCAAGCAATTCCAACAAATCCATCTCCAGCACTTCTTCATCATCAGAGGAAAGCTCGAATGAAGAAGATATGACTCGTTCTGAGATGGCCATGATGACCAGAGAGTTCTAGCGATTTCTCAGAAAAGGAGCAGGATGATTCGGCCAAAAGAAATACAGTGGCGGCTGAAAGGATAAAAGGTATAAATCTAAACCTGCTAAGAAAACTGAACCTAACGTCTGTTACCAATGCAGGAAACCGGGCCATCTGAAAGCTGACTGTCCAGACAATCAGAAATACAAGGACAAGTCAAAGAAGAAAAATAAGAAAAGGAGAGCTATGATTAGCACCTGGAGTGATGAAGATGAAGGCTCCTTCAGTAGCAGTTCAGTCAGTGAAGCCGAATCTGAGAAGCCCATTTGTCTCATGGCAACAACAACAAGCTTAGAAGATAGAGAAGAGGAATCAGATGAGGTAATCACTAGATTCGATGATTTTACTATCAATGATTGGATAGATGCTTATCATGACATAGCTGATAAGGCAGATGATATCAGAAAAGAGAATAGGCATCTTAGAAGAAAAATTAACTCCATGCAAAATGATACAACTCTGACTGATAAGATTGCATGCTTAGATTCTGAGAATAAAGAATTGAAACTCGCATGTTCTGAATTAGACAAAATCAAAAATGAGTTAAAAGCTACTAGGGAAGAGAATGTGAGGCTTAAGAAATTGATGAATGGAAGCTGAAAATTCAGAAATGTGAGAGTGAAGTAAAAATTGTTTCTGAAAAATATGAAGTTGTCCTCAATGTAAATAATGAACTGAAAAAGTCTATTGATGAAATTCAGAAAGACAATGAGGATAAGCTGAAAACCATTGAGAAAATGACCCAAGGAACAGATAATCTAAATACTTTGTTAGGGTCAAAAGTTAATTTCAGAAAAGAGGGACTAGGATTTAATTCAAGTGCAACTAAAACCTTTGGAATGAAAACTATTTCATTTGTTGCACAAAAAGAAAAAGGACCCTTAATTAGCATGAATTCAAACATTTCTATGAATAAAGCTGCTAATCTGAAAAAGATCAGTGCTGAGGAGAAGGGTAAACAAAAAGTTAGTGAGCCTAGTAGAGCTAGCACATCCAAGCAAAATCCTAGGGCTCAGACTCAGGTTAGGGGTCAACCTACACAGTCTTATAAACCCCAGGTTAAAGTCACTAAGTCTCCACCATCATCACCACCTCTGAAGAAGACCCCAAACAAACCTATGAATAGGACAGCAGGGTCCAAGGTGCAGGGGAGACAGAATGCTGCTAGGAGTCAACCCAAACATTTTTACCAACCCAGAGTTCAGACCTATCACAATGCACAGTCAACCTACTTCAACAAGTCAGATTGGACTAGAACTCCGGGGAGGCATACAGGTCTTGCATATCAGGCTGCACAATATCAAAGACCTTACACTAGCAATTGGGTTAATGGGTATGGCAACTGGACACCTAGGAACCAACAATTCTTTAGCCAACCCAGGAACTACTATGGCCAAAACTTTATGAACACACCCTGGCCAAGTCACTGGCACAGAAGTAACAAAACTGTCAATAATCATGCTGCTGCCAATAAGAAGAGGAACAACAACAGAAGAAAATCTGTAGGATCCACTGAACAAAATTCATTTCAACAAATGTGGATTCCGAAAAGCCTACTTTCTTGCTTTGCTTCTATTTCATCTGTTATGAAGCCCAATCAGTCTTGGGTTCCAAACCTGTTTACCTAATTGTGTGTGCAGGTATGTCTGGCAGCCAAGAACAACTTGTGGTACTTGGATAGCGGCTGCTCCAGGCATATGACAGGAGATAAGGCCAAGTTCTGCATGCTGACTGAGAAACTAGGAGGCCTTGTCACCTTTGGAAGCAACACAAAGGGTAGGATTATTGGATCAGGTAAAATAGATAAGTGCTCTACCTGCTGCATTGATGATGTTATGCTGGTTCAAGGGTTAGCTTATAATCTACTTAGCATCAGCCAGTTGTGTGATAAAGGATACAATGTTTTATTTGATTCTCAATGCTGCAAGGTTTTTGAACCTGATTCTGAAAGTGTCAAATTTTCTGGAAAAAGAATAAATAATACATACATGATAGATTTAGATGACATTCAACATACTAATCTTTGCCTTACTGCCAGTAGAGAAGACTTAGCATTTTTATGGCATTGTAGGTTAGGTCATGCTAGTTACACTGTTTTGCACAAACTAAATAAGCATGGCATGGTTAGAGGACTTCCTGAAGTTTCCTTCAAGAAAGAAAATAAAATCTGTG
This sequence comes from Amorphophallus konjac, assembly GCA_022559845.1. Lineage (NCBI taxonomy): Eukaryota > Viridiplantae > Streptophyta > Magnoliopsida > Alismatales > Araceae > Amorphophallus > Amorphophallus konjac. The sequence continues at coordinate 277,483,492 of CM040122.1, forward strand.
ATGCATGCACTCAATCAAAGATAACTAGAAAGTGATTTAAGTCTAGAACAGAAAATCTATCTTCCAAACCCTATGAGCTGATACACATGAACCTTTTTGGGCCAACCAGATCTGTCAGCTTATCAGGGAGGAGGTATGGGTTTGTCATGGTAGATGACTTTTCTAGGTATACTTGGGTTTATTTCTTATCTAATAAGAGTGATGTCTTCTCATAATTTCAGGAGTTCTATGTTAGAATAAATCAGAAAATTGAAAATATTTTGACTGATCATGGAGGTGAGTTTGAAAACTCACAGTTTGATGAATTCTGCAGGTCAAATGGAATTAACCATAGGTATTCTTCACCAAGGACACCTGAGCAGAATGGAGTTGTGGAGAGAAGGAACAGAACCCTAGTGGAGATGGGTCGTACACTCCTGGTTGAAGGTGATCTACCAAGGAAGTTTTGGGCTGAAGCAGTGAACACTGCCTGTTATGTAATTAACAGAGCCATGGTAAGACCTTCTACTCAGCAAACACCATATGAGATCTTAAAGGGTAAGAAACCTTCTATTGCTCATTTCAAGGTTTTTGGTTGTAAATGTTTCATTCATATAAATGATAAAAGAGACCTTGACAAATTTGAACCTAAAGGTGAACCAGGAATCTTTCTTGGTTATTCTGAAAATATCCGAGCATATAGAGTGTACAATCTGAATTCTAAAACTGTTGAAGAATCTCCACACATAGTTTTTGATGAATCCTTGGAAGATTCTAATGTTGGTCAATGCAGGAATGAAGAAAATTGTGATATTCTGAATGAAGGAAATCCTGCAGACCAATCCAAAAATGATGAAGGAAATGAAGAGCCTAATGAAGAAGAGCCTATAGCTCAGGGGGAGGTAAATGAAACTCATGGTGATGAAATTGTTAACATTAGATATCTTAAAAATCATCCAGTAGATAATGTGATTGGAAATCTGCATGATCCCCCTAGGACTAGAGGCCACTTAAGAATTTAAAATGAATTGAATGCTTTTGCCTTTGTTTCACAAGTAGAACCCAAGTCCATTGACTGTGCTCTCAAAGATGTGCATTGGATTAATGCCATGCATGAGGAGCTCAATCAATTTGACAGGAATAAGGTGTGGCATTTGGTTCCACCTCCTGATCATGAAACAGTCATAGGGACTAAATGGGTATTCAGAAATAAAACTGATGAATCAGGGAATGTTATTAAAAATAAAGCCAGACTTGTAGCTCAGGGGTACAATCAGGAATTTGGAATAGACTTTGAAGAGTCTTTTGCCCCTGTAGCTAGGTTAGAAGCAATCAGAATCTTATTAGCTTATGCATGTTCCCTAGGAATAAATCTTCAGCAGATGGATGTGAAATCTACTTTTCTGAATGGGGAATATAATGAGGATGTCTATGTGAGACAGCCTCCTGGGTTTGAATGTTTAGATTTCCCTAATCATGTTTACAAACTCAATAAACCTCTCTATGGTTTAAAGCAAGCTCCTAGAGCTTGGTATGACAGGTTGAGCAAATTCCTCACCGACAAGAATTTCAGAAGAGGTATAGTTGATCAAACATTGTTTACCAAGGTGAGTCATTCAGATATTCTTATTATTCAGATTTATGTGGATGACATTGTGTTTGGGTCAACTAACCCGAAATTGTGTGAGGAATTCTCTCAAATTATGACTGATGAGTTTGAAATGAGCTCAATGGGTGAGCTCAAATTATTTCTTGGACTGCAGGTTATACAAACAAAGGATGGAACTTTCATCTCTCAGTCCAAGTACGTAAAGAATCTATTGAAGAAGTACCAGATGGACAACCTCAAGGAAATAGCTGCTCCATTGGGTACCTCAACTAGTTTGGATGAAGATCCTAAAGGTAAACCAGTGGACCAAAGGCTATATAGAGGTATGGTCGGATCTCTTCTTTATCTTACAGCATCTAGGCCTGATATTCAATTTGCAGTGTGTTTATGCTCTAGATTTCAGGCTAGTCCTAAAGAAACTCATCTTAAGGCTGTGAAAAGGATTTTTAGGTATTTACTAGGCACCCAACAGCTAGGTCTATGGTATCCTGCTAGGTGTGAGTTAGAACTTCTAGCCTACACTGATGCAGACTATGCTGGGTGTCGAGTAGATAGAAAAAGCACCAGTGGCTATTGTCAATTCCTTGGTGGCTGTCTAGTGTCTTGGGCATCTAAGAAGCAACACACTGTAGCATTATCTACAGCTAAAGCTGAGTATGTTGCAGCATGTAATTGTGCTGCCCAAGTACTTTAGATTAAGCACCAACTGGCTGATTATCAGATAAATTTGGGATGTATTCCACTTTTATGTGATAATACTAGTGCTATATGCCTTGCTAAAAAGTATGTTCATCATTCTAGGACTAAGCACATAGAGATAAAACATCATTTTCTTAGAGATGCTGTAAATAAAAAGGAGAGTGAAATGAATTTCATAGAAACTGAAAACCAAATTGCTGATATTTTTACTAAGCCTCTTGGGAATGAAAGATTTAAATTTCTTAGAAGAGAACTTGGCTTATGTAAATTTCAGCATGATGAATGATATGTTCAACTGCCTTGAATAAAATTTCTGATTTGGACTTGCATCTGATAGCTTGAATAAACCTGTGGATGTTGAATGTGGCATCACACTCGTGATCATCATTACATATCATTTAGTCCTGATTGTGTCTAAGCTCTCTCTCATTCAATTCTTGCCATTCATTTGTAAAATTGCATGCATATAGACAGGGGGAGTTTCTGCTAGAAATTCAGAGTGTCTTCAACTTTCTTGAATTCGTTCATCCTTTAATCCTGAATGTCGATTATTACAGTATGGCAATCTGTTAGTCAGTTCTGATTTCTAAGCAATAGAAAATGGACTTCTTCAATTGTAAGAATTTGAATTGCTTAAGGACTGACCTAATGGTTTAAATTTTATAACTTTTTGGAGTTTAAAAATTGCAATCAGTATAGGAGTAAGCTGAAAAATTGATAAAACTCTCAACCCTTATCTTATTTCATGTCAGACAAAGCTAGTCATATCTGAAATCATGTTAGAGAAGCTAAGTATGTGTATTGTTCTTAAATAAGTCATTCTGAAATATATAAAGGAGTAAAGGACAGCTAAGAAAGATATTGAAAAATATTGAAAATTATTGCACAATAAAATTGGCAGAGCAATGACTGGTAAATCACTGAGAAACTGAGTGATCCATCAAAGAAGTGGACAACACTTATGTCATGAGGTGTATCAGCTATCTCTGTATAAAATGATCAAAACAGTAGGGTGGTTTCATTGAGTACTTGGGGGTAACTGGCGTCTGATAAACGTGTACCCTCACACAAAAAGCTGTAAATCACTTTTATTGAGTTTGATCATGGCAGAATGGTCCATCATGTTGAGTATCTAGGGGTATTGGCATCTGATAAACGTATACCCCTATGCAAAAAGACAATGGCACCTGAATGCCCTTAATGAACTTGTATTGAAAATGCTACTCCACCGAAAGAAATTTCATGAATGTCAATTTGTTTAGTTTCAATACATGACTTGGTATCTCTCAATCATTTTTTTTGAGACTATGAAAGTAAGATATTTTGAAACTGAATCTCTCATGCAAATGTGATTCTGGTTTATTGTTTTATCATGCACAGAACTCTTATCTAATGATTGTAGTGCATGAACTCAAAATTTTATAGTCCTTAAACCAGAATTCTATCTGAAAGTAGTTTATAACTTCATATGACTGAAGACTCTATGCTTTAGAATGCTTATTCCTGAACTACTTGTTCAGAATGCCAGTCAGATGATTTCTTGATCTTTCCCTTGTATTCCCTTTCCCTCCTCTTTGTTGATGGCAAAGGGGGAGAATAATGTCTGAATTCTGAATTCATTCCAGGGGGAGTGTACGCATCATGCTATGGCATAAGGGGGAGATTTTGTTAGCAGGGAGTTGCTTGCATTTCGTAGCATGCATTCATAGCATCTGCATGTCAATCTGAATATCAAATCATATCTTTCATCATCTGTATGACAGATAATTGCTACTCTATTTGATAGGGGGTTGCCATCATCAAAAAGGGGGAGATTGTTGTGACTCCTCTGTGTTGATGATGTTGACATATGTCTTATTTCATTGGCAACACCTTGTTTTGATTAATTGGCAACTGTCTATGTTTTGATGAAAATCAGATTGTCTGTGACTATCTATGGCTTGATGAATGTGTGTTATCAGATTGCCTGTGTGTTCTTTGCATTTCACATGTCTACACACTGCACACACTCAAAGTCTACACATTGCACGTAGATTCAATACACTGCTTTGTGTTGTGTTTGTGCATCGTTTAGAACATGTCTATATATTCATGTATCATGGGTCGACCCCCTCCTTTGATGGGTCGACTCCCTCAGAACACATGTCTAGGAACACAAGTCTATACACTCGTCTCATGCATTGTTTACAGTCCATACACTGCAGCTCTCACATAGCATGTCTATACATTGCATCGTGGCGTTTGTGCTCCAAGTCTACACACTGCTTGCATTCTTTTCAAGTCTGTACATTGGTCTTGGCATTTGCATTCATAAAGTCTATACACTCTTCGGTTGGCTTCAACTGAAGTCTGTACATCGGCATGCATTACTTCAAGTGTGTACAGAGCCGTTTGCATCGTTCATAAAGTCCATACATTCACTGTAGCTCGCTTAGCTGAAGTGTGTACATCCATCGTCTCATGAAGTGTGTACATTGCATCACATTGTTAAAGTCTGTACAACGGACTATTTCAAGTGAAGTTTGTACATCCGATTGGTCATGCATCACTCTTCATAAGTCCATACATTGGACTTTAGCATGCACGAAGTTAAGTCCATACATTGGACTGTAGCACGCATCATTGAAGTCTATACATTGGCCTTAGCTTTCCAGAGTCTATACACTGCATGAGCATAGTCATGAAGTCTGTACATTGCACTGTGTATCATTCTTCCAAGTCTATACATCGAGGTGAAGTCTGTACATCTATCAGTGATCTTCCAAGTCTGTACATCTATCAGTGATCTTCCAAGTCTGTACATCCAACTGTTCAACTTCGAAGTCTGTGCATTGGAAGTTTTACCTACGTTTCCCTTCAAGTCTATACATCGGTAGTTTTACCGTCGTTTCCCTTGAAGTCTATACACTGATAGCTTTACCGTCGTTTCCCTTGGAAGTCTATACTTTCACTGCCTTGCTTTGTTCAAGTCTGTACAACCTTTCCTTTGGAAAGTCTATACATCGTGAAGTCTTCACATTGGCTGTTGAATGATGTTCAAGTCTGTACATCGTGCATCATTTAGTTGAAGTCTGTACAGCCTTTTGCTTCACCAAAGTCTGTACATTGATCTGCATTGCATTGCATGAAGTCTATACATTCATCTGCATTGCATTGCATGAAGTCCATACACTGCACTAGCTGAAGCCTGTTGAAGTCTATACATTGGTCTTCACTTCAAAGTCTGCACACTGGTAAAGTCTATACAGACTTTGCTTGCCCAAGTATATACATCGTTCATTCGTCTTGGCAAGTCTGCACATCGTTAAGTCCCTACATTGTCCAGTGCATTGCATTCATCAGTTGTGAAGTCTATACATCGAGTCGAAGTCTGCACATTGCTGAACCCTCATCAAGTCCATACACTGGCAAGCCCTTACATTGCCTAAGTCTATATGTTGGATGCTGAATGCTCTTCAAAGTATGTACATTGTGCATGTTTGAGTTGAAGTCCATACATCGTCTGTTGTCTGTCCAAGTCGTTACATTGCCTAAGTCCATACATTGACTGCTGTTCTTCAGAGTCTGTACATTGCAATCCCATTCATGAAGTCTATACATTGCATTCGCCTTCACAAGTCTATACAGCGAAGTCTATACACTGCAATGCAAATACTTAACCTGATAATCCGATACTCAGTCTGACAGGGATTCTTTACTTGGACTGATGACTTGGCTCGTGATCAAAGGAGGATGAGGAACTATGATGGTGACACGTGGAAGAAGCCCTTCCAAGATGCTGCCATGTGGATGGAATTGCCTCGGTTCTAGTGAATTCACTGGGCGGGAAATGTGGAAGCCACACGCCCCTTATCCACCTACTGCTGCTATATATTGAAGCCTTCGTCTTCAGATGAAGGCTGATCGACTGAAGAGAGAAAAAGTCTATACAGCCACTCTGAAAGCAGTAGAGAGCCATCGATCCACAGTGAGAAGAAAAATAGAGAACAAGAAAAAGAGAAAGAGAGAAGAGAAGAGAGAAGAGATGTGTTGAGAGAGTGAAATTGAGAGAGTTTAGATTGAGAGCTTTTCTGATTGTAACTCAGTCTCTCGGTTCAGAAACCAGAGCTGAGGCTTGCTCATTCCGAGCTACATTCCCATTTGGGTTTTCATTTTCATTTGCTTCTGTCTTTTATTTCCGAACTCTTGTTTCTTCAAGCTGTGAGGCAGCATTGCAGTGGAGGTCTCCACTGGACAGGTGAAGCTGTAATCCTCACCAGGCGAGACTTGGTCTCGGACGGCTAAGCTGTATTGCCCAGCTGTTGTAGAGGATTTGTTCCTCTGGTCGTCAAGCTGTAAAGCCCAGTGAAGCTGTGTATCAGCGGTTTGTAGGCCAAACTGTAGTGCCCAGCAGATGCAAGCTGTACTGCGCAGCAGTAAGCCATACTCAGTTGAGTGTGGGGTGGACGTAGGTCTTTGACCGAACCACCTAAAAATCTTGGGTCCCTTGTGTTTGTGAGTTTGTCTATGAATTGTGTGCGATTGTTTTCCTCATTCCTCTTCATAGCTTAAATCGCTCCTGTTCATATCTAGCACTCGAGATAGTGTTCTTCTGTGTGGCTGCATGGGTCGACCCCTTACATAGTGTTTCTTCATTTGGCTTACCTGCTGTTTGCCTATATTCCGCATTAGAGCTTATACTAGTTTTTAATTAGGCATTAGATCTATTCACCCCCCCTCTAGATCCACACTTAGTGGAGATAGACTACGTCCATCTGAAAATAACAAGCTCTTCTTGGGCTCTTTCAAAATCTGAAATTGTTTGTAGTAAGGTTTCCTTTTCTTCTGTTAACTCAAACCATTCTTGTTCCAGTTTCTCAAATTTAACAAAAGTATCATCATGTGTTAAATTATCAATTTTCTTTTTTAGAGTTTTATTCTCAGATCTGATTTTTCTGTATTTTGTATATAATTTTTCATATTCTGACTCCCATTGTTCATTTGAAATAAAATCAGGGTCAGAATTTATCTCAGTCGAATCATCTTCGTGTGCCATAAGGCACAGACTCTCTATGAGCTCCCCGAGCTCTTCTTCGGACTGCTCTTCCTCTTCGTCGCTCCATGTAGCGACCATCGCCTTTGGTTTTTTAAATTTTTCCTTTTTAAGTTTCCTCTTCAGATCTTGACACTCTCCTCTCATGTGCCCGGGCTTCTTGAATTCATAGCAGATGACATTATTGGACTTGCTCGGCTCGCCCTTGGTTTGAATGGGCTTTCTTTGCCCCTTCTGAAATTTCCTTGGAAGTTCTTCTTTCTTCTCAAAAATTTCTTCACTTGACGGGTCAGCATGGAGAGGTCTTCTTCCTCATTCCTCCCTTCACTAGACTCCTCTTCTTGGGAATCATCATCAGATTGGTGGGCTCTCAGTGCCACCATTTTCTTCTTCTTGATTTCCTCCTCAGCAGTTCTTTTGATGTTAATCTCATAGGTCATGAGTGAGCCTATGAGCTCGTCTAGGGAAAGTGTGGATAGATTCTTCGAATCCTCAATTACTGTGACTTTTGTGTGCCACGCAAGTGGAAGAGATCTTAACACCTTCCTCACAAGATCAAAGTTCGTGTATTCCTTTCCAAGACTCTTGAGACCATTGGTGATCTCAGTTAGTCTCGCGAACATCTCAGAAATGATTTCTTCAGGCTTCATTTTGAATAGCTCATAATCTCTGACAAGTAGATTGGCTTTGGTTTCCTTGACCTCATAGGTTCCTTCATAGATGAGCCGCAATTTATCTCACATCTCCTTTGCTGAGCTGCACATGGATACACGAGAAAACTCATTAGGATGTATAGCACATTGCATAATGTTCATAGCATTAAAATTTACAGTGGATTTCTTAATTTCTTCGGGTGTCCATTTATCCTCATCATCATAGAGCTTATAAGGACCCTTGTCCACGACCCTTCAGACTTCGTACTCCTGAGCCCTTTGGAAAATGTGCATTCTGTTGATCCAGTAGGAGTAATTTGAACCGTCAAAGAAGGGAGGATGATTAATGGAGTGGCCCTCAGGCATCAAACTTTTGTTTGCCATTGATCTGGATCTGACTCTAGATCGTTAGATCTGAAGAAATAGAGCATTGGCTCTGATATCAATTGAAGTCCTGCGATCAATGACACCCAAGAGGGGGGGGTGAATTCAGTGATAACAGATTTTAAGAAAACTTTAACTGATTTGAAGTTTGTATGATGAAATAGCAATCATCAAATTAGATCTGATGTAGAGCAAAATAGATCTTATCAAAAGCACCACTACAATAGCTCTTTGGTACTAGGCAGAGTTTGCACATCCGAAGAATCTCTCGCGCAAGGTGTTATCTTCCCGACAAGACTAACATTGTCAGTCCGAACTCAGCTTTTGATATACCAAAGATCTATTAGAGAATGATCAATTAATCTAGATCTAAACGAAGAAATCAGTAGATGTAATATGCTAACATGCTAGAGCAGAATTGGAGGTAGAAGATAAGGAACAAGCCACACAAGAGACAATGATTTTTAGGTGGTTCGGATGCAACAATGGCAACCTACGTCCACCCCTCACAGACTGTGAGGATTCACACACTATCTTGTAAAGGATTACAAGATCTGAACACACACACACACACGTAGGGAGATGGAAACTCCCACGAAGGTGTAAATACACCCAAACACACACAATTCTGAAAGAAATCAAGCATACACACACAGATCTAGGAAGATCCACACACACTTGAGTGTTTAAAGATTACAAGAGACAACACTTGAAGCTCAAGAGATTGGAGAAAAGAAACATGAAAGAAAAATCCTGATTTATGCTCCCCCTTAGTGGATGAAGAGGATTTTTGATGAAGCTTGCTTCTCAGCTTGATCTTCACTTGAATGGCCTCAGCTTGATCTTGAAAACCTTGATTTTGGATGGAGAACCCTTGGACGAAACACTGTTCACGGAGCTCTTCTGCGGCACTTTATCTCTCTTGGCAGCCCCCTTTGATTTCCCTTAAGTTATTAGGGTTTTTGACCGCAATGATATGTTTTTATACAACTAGGATGGTCAAGGGACAAGCCAGGAACCAGATCCACAAATCATGGCATGTCTGGTGGCTTTGGGATTAAAAAATTCAAGAAGAAAGGCTTCTCACGTTGAAGAAACACAAAGTCAACAATTGTTGCCTCAGGGGGTTCGGTCGACCGGAGGTAGGCGGTCGGTCGATCGGACTGTAAAAAACTATTCATTTTTTATCCCTAGAAATTTCAGTCGACCGACCCATGCCCTAGGTCGACCGAACTATAAAAAATTGTTCATTTTTTATTGCTGGAAAAACTGGTCGACCGGCCCCTGTCCGTTGGTCGACCGAACTGTTGAAAACCTGAAAAAATGAGTTGTTAGCCTAGCAAATCATATCCATATAATCAAGGCTTGGATTGGACATATGTTATTATTGATTTCAAGTCCATTTGAGCTATTTTTACGCGTTTGGAAAGCTGTGAACATTTAAGCATAATTCATAATGGAATTAGATCTTGATTGCGTACAGAGCTTACTCTTAATCACTAAAACGTGGCATGTGATAGAGCACATGTCCGAGGTTTTGTTATCATCAAAATCACTTGGATATACTCAACACTATCAAGACAATCAGAGCACTATACATACAACATCATAAAGATTGTATGCAAATGCCATATGACAAAAGCTTCTACTTTATTGAAATAATAATCCAAGTTACAACTGGACAATTGACTCAATTGACAACATAACTTACTAGACTCAAAAAATAGAAAATTACATAACATGACCAACTTCACCACCTATTACAGTGAAGGACTCTAAATTACAATAAATGACTCAAGACTATCTAATTTTCAAGGCTTCTCTTGTACTTCATTCGCTTTCGAAATCATCACTTGAAAAGTCTAACTCTGACTCACTAGAATTTCCTAAAAAGTCAAAGAAAGTAGGGTATGAGCGCACTTGCCTAGTAGGTATCTTCGTGTCAACATGATGGCAAGTTTATGTGTTTAATATTTTAGCTCTAGAAGGTAAGGTAAAGAGAGTGCAATAAAACATGCGAATAAAATCATAGTAACAAATAATTTAATGCCAAGACAAGCTATAGAGATATGATATATCCATGAGTATATGAGCATGATCGAGCAAGGTATAACTTGGCCTTTCAATCAAGAATGTACTATCAATAACCAGAATGTACATTTCATAACCTTGTAAAGGCTATGCTCTAGAAAGTCATATAACAAGAATGTACTAGCAAGCTTGTAAATTTCATAAGATTACCTCATGGATTTTACTCGTTTATAAAAAAAGTACTCCCAGCACAATGCGATGCCAGTAATCATTATACCCTATGGTTAATAGTATATTTTTGGCCATCTGTCGAGGAGGCTAGACTGGAGACCTTGGACACCGTCCGTGCCCGCCCTTGCATCTTCAAGTTATAAATCAAGGTACTTCCAGGAGAAATAACAATAAAGTTGGCCAAGAAAGTAAAGTTCAATAATTCATTAAGGTGATATTAAACCAAGGTAAGAAATCACATGAACATTGAGAATTGAGAGGTCAAGAATGAATTAATAGGATGTTGTGCTACGGAAGTAATTCGGCAGCATAACGGCATCTTATTAAAGTTCATAGTTCATTAATGACTTGATGAACAAAGTTTAGGTTCCAGACAGTCAAAAGAACGTCTGAGAACAGAACATAATCAACCCTTGGGTCAGACCTCGGGTTGGACAAAATCTAACAGAACGCGGTTGATAGTGGACCGCTATCTAGAGGTAGCGGTCGCGTTCAGTCTGCTATCAGGAAATGTGTCGACTCAGTCATAATTCTACTGACTGAAACATGAACGTGATCATTGACCAGCCGCTATCTGCAGGTAACGGTAGCTTTCAGGCTGCGATCAGGATAGAGTGCAGAAATCATGAAGTGCTCTTCTAGACTTGGGTTTTTAAGGTACAACCAGCTCGGCGTCCTATTAGAAATCCCAGGCTCGCGGAGACATGCGGAGGCCTTGAAATAAGATAACCAATTTCGGCAGAAGGAATATTTGACGGAGAGGCGCTCAAGTTCAAGAAAGTGTTCCTATCAAGTGCAGTGACTAATAGTAACATACCGGAGTAAGAGCTATGTACAAGTAATAAAGAAAGACAGGAGATGAGAGTGAAACGTGCTAAAAACAGAAACCAAAGTGTATAAGTTCCATCAAAAGTAAATCCTTTAAGTACAATATTATAAGGTCTATGTTTGTGAAATTGGCATATATGAAGATAGGCTTGTAACACATGAGAGTCATGAAAACATATTACTTATTGAATCATGCTACAGCATAAAGCACAACTACCACGAAATATAGTAAGATGACATTATGTATAGCAAGAAGAGTAAGACTCATGATCTGGTTACTGTTTCGGGTTAACAGAACACATATCATGGTTGGTCGAGAATCGCTATTTGGTGGTAGCGGTCTTTGTAGGACCGCTATCTGTCTGTCTCCAGACAGAAGCAAATCACGTCTTGCAGGGCCAAATTCTATGAGAAATAAACATACAACTGGTATGAAAATGAATGAAAAAGCATGTTATTTTGGAAATAATGCATGGGGTAGCATAAGTTAAGCAAAAGTTATCATCTTTGTAATTGGAGTCGCAGGGACAGTATGCAGTAAAAACCCTATTGCGTGATCATATTAAAACATGAAATATGATGTGTACGATGCATGAAAACGTGTAAGGCCAGAGGTATTTTACTCCTAACATGTTATTTGAGCCATTCACGAGACAACCTACCTCTGGTATTATCCCTAGACCTAAAATTTCTTGTTGGAAGAGAGCTCCCGTTCCTACGCGTCCTGCATCAAAACAGCACCTTCCAATCGTTCTAACTCTTTAGCCGCTTGATCTCCTAACATGAAAATTGGAAGGGAGTTAGACAACACTATGGGGAACAAAATGTTCTAAAGGACGAACTTACGAAGATGATGTTTTACCTCTTCCACGCGCGCTCCAAAATTAGGGTTAACGTAGAACGGATCTGGGCCCTATTTATAGGGATTGGCCTAGGGTTAGGGTTTTAGGTCGAATTAGGAGTCCTTATTGGAGGTAGAGTCGATCCCTATGAGTCCTAGACATGTTTCATTGCCAGATCACATCGAAATATGGTGATTGGGTGGATAAAAATCTAATCTTTCCCTTGTTTATCACTTTCCATTTTCGGAAGTAGGTAGCTGTTGGTTCACGACCGCTATCATCAGAACGTGGTCGCGTGACTGACCGCGACCTGTTCCTCTCTCCAAAATTTAAGTTTATTTCAAATTCCACTTCTAATTAGCCCCTAGTTTTCTTATTTATCTATTTTAATTAAGGAATTAACTTCTATTACATCTCTAGGGTTTGGTCTTGGGCCAAAAGCTTAGGTTTAAGGCTTTAAGACCTCTTTTAGGTGGGATTAATGACTTAATTATTAATTGGGCCTATTTATCAAAGGCCTTAACCTATTAATCAATTTAATTAGCCTATTAAGCCCTTAAGCCTAATTAAATGCTTAAATAAATTTCTAATAATTTTAGAAAATTACTAGGGGGCTCCACCATCCCCCACTTAAAAAGAAGTTGGTACCCAAATTCATTGCATTAGATTTATGGAGGTGTGCTTTACTTATAATCGAATAACTCTGGGAATCTCTTGCGCATTGCTTCTTCCGTTTCCCTTGTACTGTTCCAGGCATTTGATCCACTAGACATTTACCATGGGAATGGTCTTATTCCTGAGCTGTTGTACCTCATGATCAAGTATTTTAAGTGGCTTTTGCTTGTATGTCAGGTCCTTCTATATCACAAGATATTCATGACTTATAATAGGATATGGGTCATGAACGTACTTTTTTAACATTAAGATGTGGAACACGTCATGGACTCTAGATCATTAGGGAGGCAAGGCTATCCGATACGTGACTTCACCAACCCTTTCTAGAACTTCAAAAGGGCCTAAAAACCTCGGAGTAAGCTTGCCTTTGATACCGAATATTCCGATTCCTCGACCTGGGGAAACCTTGAGGAACACATGGTCTCCAACTTGAAATTCCATGTCTCTTCTTCTGATTTCAGCATGTGTCTTTTGTCTTGACTGTGCCATCTGGAGTCTGTCTTTGATAAGTTGCATCTTCCCTGTTGTAGTCCTGACATGTTCTAGGCGTAGAAGTTGTTTCTCCCTAACTTCATTCCAGCAAATAGGTGAAGGGCAACTTCTTTCATATAGTGTCTCAAATGGTGCCATTTGAATGCTAGCTTGGTAGCTGTTGTTGTAGGCAAACTCGACTAGAGATAAGTGGTCATGCCAACTTCCACCAAACTCTATAGCGCAAGCCCTGAGCATATCTTCTACCACTTGATTGGTTCTTTTAGTTTGGCCATCTGTTTGTGGATGAAATGCTATGCTAAAATTTAGCCGGGTCCCCAAGGAATGTTGTAGACCCTTCCAGAAATGTGAGGTGGAACGAGGGTCTCGGTCAGATATTATAGTAACAGAGACTCTATGCAGTCTAACAATATCCTTGATATACAATGCTGCCAGAATATCCACGAACCATCGCCTCTTAATGAGTAGAAAGTGTGCAGACTTGGTGAGTCGATCAATAATCACCCATATACCATCATGTCCGCCTCTTATTTTTGGCAAACCCATGATGAAATCCATCCCTATGCTTTCCTACTTCCACTCGAAAATTTCTAGGGGATGTAGTTTACCAACGGGCTTTTAATGTTCCACCTTGACTTGTTGGCAAGTTATGCAGCGTGACACAAAATTCGCCACCTCTATCTTCATGTTGGGCCACCAGAAGTTCCTTTTCAAGTCTTGATACATCTTGGTAGCACTAGGGTGAATTGCATATCATGACCTGTGAGCTTCCTCCATAATCAGCTTCTTTGTATCTGCATAATCTGGCACATAGATCTGACCTCAGAATAATAGTCTTCCATCAGTCGTGACAGAGAAATCGGGTCGTTGATCAATGTTGGTTTTGATCTCAACTAGTGTAGGGTCATTCTCTTGTAGCTTTTCTAGATCTTCAATTATGTTGGGTTGTGACCGGATATTGGCGATAATACACCTTTCACTTTTCGTGTAAATATCAAGGTTCAATTGGGCGAAGTCTTCAAGGAGTTTTGTCATGCCTATCCTGAGGCTAGATAAAGTAGCCATGGGTTTCCTGCTGAGTGCATCTGCCACAACATTTGCCTTCCCCGGGTGATACTGAATAGAGAAATCAAAGTCTTAGATATTCATGCCATCTCCCTTGCCTCATATTCAATTCCTTTTGGGAGAAAAGATATTTCAGACTTTTGTGGTCTGAGAATACTGTAATTTTTTCTCCATAAGGTAATGCCTCCATATCTTTAAGGCGAAGATAACAATGCCAAGTTCTAGATCATGCACCGGGTAATTATCCTCAGGTCTCTTTAACTACCTTGAAGCATAACATATCACTCTACCATGTTGCATTAACACACAACCGAGGCCTATGCCTGATGCATCGGTGTAGACCTTGAAACCACCACCTTCCACTGGCAGTGCCAATATGGGTGCAGTAGTAAGATGTTCCTTGAAGTCAAGAAACTCTCTTCACAATCAACTGACCATATAAAAGGATTCTCCTTTCTTGTTAGCCAGGTCAAAGGAACGGCGATCTTTGAGAAATTTTTTATAAACTGCCTATAATAACCAGCAAGACCAAGAAAGCTCCTGACTTCAGTCATGGTCGTTGGTCTACTCCAGTTCTTGACCGCTTCAACTTTAGAAGGATCCACAGTGATACCCTCCTTTGAGATAATGTGGCCAAGGAATGAAACTTCCTTCAGCCAGAACTCACATTTGTTCAACTTCGCATAGAGTTGATGTTCTCTTAATACTTGCAAAGCTATCCTTAAATATTCTTCATGCTCTTCCTGGGTCTTGGAGTAGATGAGAATATCATCAATGAAAATGACCACAAATTGGTCAAGAAAGGGCCTGAAGATGTTGTTCATTAATTGCAAAAAAGTTGCAAGGGCATTAGTTAACCCAAATGGCATAACCATAAATTCATAGTGCCCATATCGGCTTCTGAATGTAGTTTTGTGGATGTCTTCAGCCTGAATCCTCAGTTGGTGATAGCCAGACCATAGGTCTATTTTTGAGAAATATTCTGCTCCAGAGATCTAGTCAAACAGCTCATCGATGCGCGGCAGTGGATATTTGTTTTTGATTGTTAGTTGATTCAACTGCCGGTAATCGATGCATAGCCTAAGGGATCCATCCTTCTTCCTTACAAAGAGAACCGATGCACCCTAAGGGGATGTGCTTGGTCGAATAAAACCCTTCTCCAATAGTTCTTGTAGCTGCTTCTTCAACTCCTTAAGCTCAGTGGGAGACATCCTGTAGGGAGCGTTGGAAACAGGGGCTGCTCTCAGAATTAATTCAATGGAAAAGTTCACTTCCCTTTCGGACGGTAAATTGGGCAGTTCAGAGGGAAAGACATTGGGATATTCTTTTACAATAGGAATCTCTTCAAGAATTGGTTCCTTATGTTTGGTGATAACTACGGAAGTAAGGAAAGCTTCACAACCTTGTGAGATAAGTTTATAGGCGTAAAGAGAAGAGATAAAAACATGATGCTTCCTGCACTTGATGCCAATGAAAGAAAACTTTGGAAGGTCAGGTTTGTAGAAGGATATTCACCTATGGCGACAATTAATGTCGGCATAGTGATCTGACAGTCAGTCTATAGCTAAAATAGCATCGTAGCCTTCCATGTCT
Organism: Amorphophallus konjac; assembly: GCA_022559845.1. NCBI lineage: Eukaryota > Viridiplantae > Streptophyta > Magnoliopsida > Alismatales > Araceae > Amorphophallus > Amorphophallus konjac. The sequence goes on from CM040122.1 coordinate 277,499,605, forward strand.
AGGCATACGAGATTTGCGAGAATATTTTGACCTTCTATGGTTACTTCACTACTGGGATAATGATATTTAAGTTCAGTTCCAGAACCTAGAGGTGTGGTAATACAGACGCACTTTAAATTAAATATGTTTAGTTCATTCGTTTATTGGTTTTATTAAGTGCGTGGGCATGCCAGTCACAAAGTGACGATTTATTCGGGCTTCAAGGAAGCCCATGGTGCGCGCGATTTAACTAATCAGACGATTGTGTGGTTCGTGTCGGGACCAAAACCCGTTGTGCCATAAAGGTCACAACGTCATTTACATCCCATGTGAGAGGGGAACACCCTTGATTAATCACCGGGAATAAGGGCCTCATGGCCAAGAAATTATATCGGGAGAAATAGGACGATAGTGATCTCGAATCAGTCGGAAAGCCCTATGTCTAGGGAAGCAAGCATTTGAAACATGTCAGTCCCTGAGGGGACCATTTAATGTTTGGACGACTGTCCGGCTTGAGAATATCGTAATCGTCACGGAAAAATCGGAGCATATGTATGCCAGGGTACGACACATTGATTGTTCAGAGGGGTGGGAAATTAACATTCGGTTAAACCCCGGTTAGAGTGGTCGGAAATCAGTGAGTTTATTGGCCCGATGCGAGATCTAGTCAGGACCATTTCGGGGGCGCCTCCTGCGGTCCAAATGAGGCTTGCGTGAGCATCTTTAATATTTCCGGTGCCGAAGGGCAGCGGGAAAGTGTCCCGAGATTAGATTCCAAAACAAAGACGTGTATAGAGATAGCTGGCTATAGGCCTAGGATGTGGGTCAGGCAATGACCATGGTTGGGACGAACCCGAGGTCCAAGCGTGACTCATGAAGGTCTTATCGATATTCCTATGCGTAGGGTTCGGGGAGGATGAGAGCCGCCTCGTTCCATCTAGATTTTGTCGGTCATTCATGTACCACTTTATGTTCGGACAAAGGTCCGTATTGAAGGTACGACGTAAATGAAAATAAACCCGTATAAATGTATGCCGAGTTTACGGTAATTTCAATGAAAGAGCGGAAATGAATCCCAATGGGAACGAGTTCGGTTTGACGAACCATCGACCCAGGGCAATGTTGGACCACGACCATATTAGGGCGGTCCCCAAGGTCCGAACCCAACTTGAAGGGGTGGCATTAATATTCCCTTTACGTCGGGTCTCGAGGAGAAATGAGACTACGGAGCAGATCTCGCCATTTTATTATTATTTGAATTTTTATTATTTTTTGCTACTTATATTTTTGGTGGGTTTATTATTATTAATATTAAACATGTTTTTATAATATTTTTTTATTTTTTTGTTTGTCTATATATTATTATATTATTTTTTGATTATATTACTATTATTACTTATTCCTTTATTATTATTATTTATTTTTTTAAATTTCTTATTATTATTATTGATTTATTATTGTTATTTATCCTTCTTTGTGAGTTTGTTGTTATTATTAGTATTTTGTTGCATTTGGGGTATGTGTGGAAGGGTCTGTGCACATTTGAGATCTATGCAAGTTCAAACAAGGTCTGTGCAAGGCAAGGTCTGTGCACGTTGTGTATAGGGTTCAGGGTCTGAAGACAAGGCTTCCAGTAATACTCCGGGTTGAAGGTTTATTTCTTGTTTTATTATTTTATTATTTTATTTGGTATTACTTTCTTTTTTGTCTTTATTTATTTATTATCATTTCTTTTATTATTATTATTATTATTATTTTTTACTATGTTTTCTCCCTTATTATTATTATTATTATTTCATTATTATTATTATTACATATTATTATTATTATTATTATTATTATTATTATTATTATTTGTTTGTAAGTTCTTCACATATATCATTTTTTTATCTGTTTCTGTTTTATCCCTCCTTGTAATCTTCAGAGCTGCTTCATTATTGTTCATTTCATTTATTTGTTATGTCTTTTTGCGTTATTCCTTTTCCTCTATTATTATTGTTATTATGACTATTTTATTATATTAATCCTGGCAAAAATCCGGCAGTGACTCCCTTAGACCCGAGCAAGGGGGAGGGTGTAACGGGTAAAGGCAAGCCAAGAGTATGCCGGATAGAGGGGCAGATTGGGTGTGCCGGATAGGGGACTACAAAGTGTGCCAGGTAAAGGGCTGAAAAGTGTGCCGGGTAAAGGTTGAGAAAGCGTGTCGGGTAGAGGGTGAAAAGTGTGCCGGGTAAAGGTTGAGAAAGCGTGCCGGGTAGAGGCTAAAAAGGTGTGCCGGGTAAAGGCTGAAAAAGGTGTGCCGGGTAAAAGCTGTAAAGTGTGCTATATGGAAGGCTAAAGGTGTGTGCCGTATGGAAGGCTAAAGGGGGAGTTCTTTTTATTCAAGAGACCCATGTGGGGAGTTTTCTTCTACTCTTGAGATGCATGAGGGGTTAATTTGGTTTTCTTTTTATTCATGAAATGCATGTGATTAGCCTTCTTTTATTCATAGACTGCATGTGAAGAATTGCTTTTATTCATGGAATGCATGTGAGGAATTTCGATTTGGTTTTCTTTTATTCATGTAGACCATGTTCGTGGTTATGCTCGACAGTCCGTCATAATGATGCAAGTGTTCAGTTATTCGGGATCTCCATGGTTCGTTGTTATTTCGCCGAAGCCGTTTCATTGGTGTTTCATTCTGTTTATTTGTCATTTCCTTTTGTATTGTTGCCCTCCTTTTATTGTTGTTGTTATTAGGCTAATTCTGAAGAAAATTTGGCAGCATCTCCCCTAGACCCGGATGGTAAGGGGAGTAAAGGGGAACACGCCCACAAGGAGTGGCGGAACCAGACAATTGGAGGTGTGTGCCAAAGGCAGTAGCACCTTTGATAAAACTTTGGAAATCCCGGGAAAACTAGTAGACGGGAGACACTAGGCTAACATAGACTGGGGATGCACCGGGTGAATGTATCTAAGGGAAGCTATGGTACTCAGAGGCAGACAATGGGGAGCCATGAAGAAAGTAAAACAACGAGAAATGCAGACATAGAAGAAATATTTGTAGGAAGATATAGAAAATGTTTGCAAGCTTTTCTTCTATTCCTCATAAAAGGGGAGAGATACATGGGCTAATACATTGTAGGGGAGAGAGAATGAAAACAAAAATACAGTGGGGAGGATAATGGAGCATCCGCTCCTTCCTCTCTCTTTTATCTTCTTCTTCTTCTCTTCCTTTTTTCACCCAGGATCCTCCTTTTCAGCCCTCTGGGAGGCCCTAGGTATATAGACGGACGTGAAATCGTTTCTTCAATGCATTAGAAGTCCAGGTCTCCATCGTACCGGATGGCTTCTTGCAGTGCAAGGCAATGCGCTGTCATCCGAAAAGGTGAGACTACTGGTCAAACGCAGTCCTTTTGTCAGACAGGAGGACTGCTATAGTGCTCGGCCTGCTACAATGCTCGGGCTTTTCCTTCTTTGGTAGGTCGGCCTGCTATAGTGCTCAGACTGCTACAGTGCTCGACCTGCTGCAGTGCTCGGACTTCTTCTTCTTCAATAGCTCGGCGTGCTACATTGCTCGGACTGCTGCAGTGCTCAGACTGCTACATTGCTTGGCCTTTTCCTTCTTCGATAGCTCGGCCTGCGATAGTGCTCAGACTGCTACAGTGCTCAGCCTCCTTCTTCTCTGGTAGCTCGGACTGCTACAGTGCTCGGGCTTTTTCTTCTTTAGTAGTTCGGCCTTATACAGCGCTCGGACTGCTACTGTACTCGGACTGCTGTAGTGCTTGGACTGCTACAGTACTTGGACTTTTCCTTCTTCGGTAGCTCGGCCTGCTACAGTGCTCAGACTGCTGCAGGGCTCGGACTGCTGCAGTGCTCATTCTGCTACATTGATCGGACTCCTTCTTCTTTAGTAGCTCAGACTGCTACAGTACCTGGCCTACTACCGTGCTCGGACTTTTCTTCTTCTTCTTCTTCTTCTTCTCTCTTTTTTTTTGCTTCTCTTCTTCCTCATTTTGCCTCTCCGGGGATCCAGCCAACGAGAGAGAGAGAGCCCCTCTCGATCGAAGCTCAACCTCCTTCTTCTTTTTTTTCTTTTCAGGGGTTTATGTATATGATGCCATTGACCTCCGCTGGCGATAGTGGTTAGTGGGGGATTGACCCCAGTCTTGTCTCCCGGTAAAGGGATGCTTGCGTGCCTCAACAGGGCATCGATAGTTGAGCTTTCCAGCTAGTTCGACGGGAGTCCACTACGCGCCAAGGGTGGGAGGCCGTGACCACTGGAAGAGCTACCGTAGCCAACGGTCGGATGGCTGCATCGTGTCACCGGGTGAAGGGGAAAAGATCGTTGTATCGGGTGAAGGGCCTGGCAGTGTGCCACTGGAGGGGTTTGAGGAGTGTGCCGCTGGGGCACCAAAGGGTGTGCCGCTGGAGGGGCTTAGGAAGTGTGCCGCTGGAGGCAGCTGGTAATGTGCCGCTGAAGGGCTTAGGGTGTGCCGCTGGAAGGGCAGCTAGTAGTGTGTCGCTAAAGGGCACGGATAGTGTGTCGCTGAGGGCTTCAAGAGGTGTTTCATGTTCTTCTTTTCTTCTTTTCATCTTCTCTTCTCTTTTCTTCTCTTCTTTATTCCCCTGCACGTAAATAGGGGGTGAGAATTTTTTAGTGGCCATAAATGCCCCCCACCCGCAGACGGCGCAAGAGAGGGATGAGAGAGCGGGGCTTGCGGGTGCAACCCAACTGAGAGATTCACCAACACGATGAGGAGAGCGGGTCCGCGGACCGAAGTTAAGGTCGAGAACCCATGCCACGTGGGTCGGAACCCGAGAAGTAGGCTATGAAATCCCAAATTGAGGAAGCAGACTACGGAAGCTGAAGTTGGGAGATTAGTAAGCCGCAAGGGCAGGAAGTAGGCCGTGGGGGCCAAGGTTGGGCTATAAGAGCCAGAACTGGGAAAGCAGGCTGCGATAGCCAAAATTGAGTTTATTTATTATTATTATTATTTATTTCATTATTCAAGCATGTAGGCATTCGTCAGTAGGCATAACATAAGTATGAATAAGACAGCTCCCTCTACAGGGGATGGGATAGGGACATCGCCCATGATTCGCAGACACGGTGCGGGCTGGAAGGCACATCTAGGGGATGGTGCACCCACCAAGGGGATATCGCATGTCTTGCATGCATAGCTTAAATTCACGCATTTCACCCAAGACAACTCTCTGTGGAGTGGAGGAGCAAACGTGTGAGCAAAAGGCCCTAAACATAAGCATATGCAGGTTTTCTAAGCAACACTCAAGGATTACTCTAGCGCCTACGCATGGGTTTCAGGCTCTCGATTTTGGTAGCTTCGCACAGCCCCCATCTATTTATTTTGGTAGCGGATATGACCGTTCGGCACGAGTTTCCTCATTTGTTTCAGTGGGGATTCCCGGCAACTAGGATTCGTCCTTATTATAAGTCTATTGTTGATTCCACCATTTGACGCAAGTTTCCTCAGGTGTCTCAATGGGGATTCCCGGCTATTAGGCTTCGTCCTTATTGAAATTCATTTCACCATTTCGCGCGAATCTCCTCATGTGTCTCAATGGGGATTCTCGGCTACTCAGATTCATGTTTCTCTTTTTTTTGTCTCACTTTTTCCTCTCCTTTTTTTGAGTTGGGGCAGGCAGCTTTTTTCCTCACGATTACCTTTCACGCGAGTGCAAAAATTCAAGCATCCGTAGAGTGCTAAGAAGAAAGTCGGGCAATCCCTATGGTTGAAGACCATTGAACACAATAAGTGCGGAGTGGGGGAGTGTTGCCTCGGGTTTATTTTGTGAGTTGAGCTTAGCAATTCGGCCATGACTCTTCCCCTTGACGTGTGCACCTGCCATAATTGGGTTCCCTTTGAGCGTTTGCCGTGACGCACGTGCATCCGGAATCGGGGCAACATTATTTAGCAAGGAAATAGGGTCCTAGAAAATTCCAAGGAGGTGTATTATTCTATATGATAAGCAAGCATGCAAGTAGGGCAGCCAAGCATTTTTTTTCTTTTGTTTAACTTTCTTCTCTTTTTTTTTGCGTAAGAACATATAGTTGTCACGTATAAGCGTAGTGATAGTAAAGGTATTAGGGAAGCAGACCACAAAGGGCCGAAAAGATATTAGGGAAGCGGGCTACAAGCCGAGGGACATTGGGGGAGCGGGCCATAAGGGCCAAAAGATGCCGGGAAGTAGGCCAGGAAAGCCGAGGGGCATTAGGGAAGCAGGCCATAGAAGCCCGGAGATGCTGGGAAGCGGGCTGCAAAGGCCAAAGGTTGGGGGAGCAGGCTACGAGAGCCAAAAATGGGAAGCAAGCCACGAAGGCCAAAGGTTGGGGGAGTAGGCTACGAGAGCCAAAATTGGGAAGCATGTCACGAAGGCCAAAGGGAAGCAGGCCACAAGAGCCCAAGTTGGGAAGTAGGCTGCAAGAGCCAAAATTAAGGAAAGCAGGCTAGGAGAGCCAAAGATCGGGGAAACAGGCTACGGGAGCCAAAATCGGGAAGCAGGCCATGAAGTCCAAAGGGAAGTGGGCTATAGAAGCCAAAATGTTGGGGAAGCGGGCTACAAGCTAAAGTTGAAAAGCGGGCTGCAAAGAGCCGAAGTTGAGAAGCACGCTACAAGAGCCAAAATTAGGAAGCGGGCTAAAATCAACATGTTTGTTATTTTTTTACCTCTAGAGAGAGAGTGTTAGAGAGAGAAGCTCTACATCTCCCGCGTTGGTTTTCTTTGTTCTCCCGGTGTGCTCCCCGCCCTGCCGGCGATGGCTGGTGTGGCTGGGGAGGTTTCTGCTCCTCTGCTAACGAAGGAAGTTTGCGCCTCTGAGACGATACAGGCTGTGCCTCGAAGATCTTATGCTCAGATGGTTATGGAAGTCCATCGCCGTCCTGTTCCTTCTCTTCAGGTGAAATCCCCTGCGTTCACAGATAAGGGTGAGCCGGCTGTGTTTTTCTCTCAAGATGAAGTTCAGGTCTCCTGTTCCTCACTCCAGAATGCTATAATTGCCAAGTGCTCGTATGGTCGGCCTACTATACCGGAGATTAAGCTGTTTCTTGCGCAGCGGCTACACCTGAGATTTGAATTTATCATTAGTAGACTTAATGCCAGACATGTTTTGGTCAGATTGGGTTCGGAGGAGGATTTCCTTCGTGTTCTTCTGCAAAAAAATCTTTATATCAAAGGTTTCCTGTTTAGATTCTTTAGATGGTCCCATGATTTCGACTTCAATGCGGATCCATCTACTATCCCGGTATGGATTGGTTTTCCTTTAATTCCTGTTAATTTTTACCATGAGGATATGCTCCGATCGATTGCAGGCAATATTGGTCCAGTTCTTCGAATTCATGATGCCACAATAGCTATGACGAACACATCTGAAGCCTTAGTTTGTGTTGAAATGGATCTAGATTTACAGAGGAAAGACATGATTTGGATCGGTATTGACAATGCAGGATTCTGGCAGCCGATTAACTATCATCGGGTGCCTCATCTATGCTCATCCTGCCACAAGATTGGGCACCTGGAAAAGGAATGTAAAAAGAATCGAGGTACAAATCTGCCTCGGGTGAATTTGACAGGAAAAACAAATCGCCCGGAGGTTAAGCATGTCTCCTAGCAAAACACTAAGTCAAGGCCGGTAATGTCAAATCCTCCTTTGGTTGCAGAGACAGGGAATAGATTTTCAGTTTTTAATCAAGTTCTGGAGAGTTCGGAGGTGATTGATGGTGTTGCTCAGAGCAAGGAAACTACAGAGGTTAACTCGGTCTGTGATCCTGCGGATAACTATCGGATCTCAGATGCATTGGAGAATAAGGAAAATCCTGGTCCCTCACATGTTGTTTGTAGTAATGCTCCTTCGGGAATAACTTTAGAGAAACCTCCCTATAATACAGAGGCTTTGGATTCTGTTGAGCTGCCTTCAATTCAAAGTTATTATGAGACTACTCAGGGGATTTCAAATTCTTTCTGTTCAGACAAATTGGTAATAAATACAGAGAATTCGGAGCTTATTTCTAAAATATCGAAGGATGAGAATGTCAAAATGTTTGGGGGTCAGACACAAAAAGGAAAGGAGCTGCTTCAAGTATCAAAACCAATTGAAGTTTCAATTTTGCCAGGTGTCTTATTCAGTGATGCCCGGTTGACAAGGGCTAAAGCCAAAAGCCGGATCACTAAACCTATGCTTTATAACCCATGTTAAACTCTGCATTAATTTGGAATGTCAGGGGTATTGGAAATAAAGCTACTCAAAGGAGTTTGGCTCATCATATTAGTGTCAACAATGCAGGTTTGGTGGCTATCTCTGAACCTCGGATTAACTTTAATAGAGCTCTCACAATAGCCCGGAAGATCAATATGCAGTCATTTGTTGGAAATGACGGGGATGCCTCCAAGATATGAATTCTGTACAAATCAAATATTTGTTTAGATATTTTTGAGTCTCATGCACAATATCTAACTATTGGAATAAAGGACAATGATAAGGTAATTCTGTTCTTCACTGCAGTATATGCCTCCTGCTCTGTTAGCGAACGCAGAATTCTTTTTGATGCTTTAATGGAGTTTAGTCGAGATGTTAATATCCCTTGGTTACTAGGGGGTGATTTTAACTGCATTGCATCTCCGGATGAAAAATGTGGTGGTTCTTTTTCTTCCATGACTGCTATGACTGATTTTCAAGGTTTCTTATCAGCGGTTGGCTTAGTAGATGCAGGCTTTTCTGGCTCATTATACACTTGGTCAAATAATCAAATTGGCTCTTCCTCCATCAAAGCTCGGTTGGACAGGATTTTACTTAACTCATACTGGGTTAGCTCACCTAATTTTCTTTCAGTTAAACATTTAGTCCGTGGCCCTTCAGATCATGCCCCTTTATTGATGACTATGAAGTCCACTCAACATTCTCCTGGGAGATTTATGTATCAACATATGTGGCACTCTCATGAGAATTTCTTAGACTTTGTAAAAGAAAGTTGGAATAAATATTCACATACAGATGTTCACCCTTTTGTTACTCTTCAGTACAAATTAAAATGTTTGAAGGCTGACTTACAAAAATGGAACAAATAAATCTTTGGCAACATATTTCAGGTTAAGAGCAGAGCTGAGGCTTTTGTTACACAGGCTCAAATAAATTTTGATTCTGATCCATCTGTGAACAACCGAATTCAGATGCAGAAAGCTAATGCTAATTTGCGTCTTATTCTATTCAGAGAAGAGATGTATTGGTACCAAAAGTCTAGGGTGGAATGGATCTCTTGTGGTGATCGTAACACCCAATTTTTCCATCATTACACTCAAGTTAAAAGGCAGAGGAACTTCATTCACAAGTTATAAATTAATGAGGAGTGGGTGGATGATCAAATTGTTCTAGCTGATGGTGCAGTGGACTTCTTTAAGTCCCTTCTGTCCTCTGAACCTCATACAATTGAAGATAGAATTTTTGAAGCAATTCCTCCTTTGATTAATAATGAGCAGAATTCTTCTTTGTGTTTAATTCCTTCAGCAGATGAGGTGAAGAAAGCTACATTTTCTTTATCTGGAAACAGCTCCCCTGGCCCAGATGGATTCTCTGGGGGATTCTTCTCCCATTGCTGGGATATAGTTGCAGATGATGTGGTCAAAGCTGTCCAAAGCTTCTTCCAAGGGTGGGGACTACCTCAAGGCATTACTTCTACTATTATCTGCCTAGTCCCTAAGAAGAAAAGTCCCACTACATATGCTGATTTCAGGCCAATTAGTTTGTACAATTTTACTTATAAAATTGTTTCAAAAATCATATGTGAGAGGTTGAGTCCAATTCTTCCAATGATTATTTCAAAGGAGCAAAGTGGATTTGTGTATGGCAGACACCTTGCTGACAATTTTTTGATGGCCAAGGAGATGATTATAGATATTGATAAGCCTGTGCGGGGTCATAATATAATCATGCAACTTGATATGACTAAAGCTTATGATCGTTTGGAATGGGATTTTCTGTTCAAGGTTCTTAGGAGCTTTGGTTTCTGCAGCAGATCTATTTCTCTGATTTCTCAATTACTGGTAAACTGCTGGTTTTCTATCTCCTTCAATGGTCAAATCAAAGGTTACTTTAAGTCTACCAGAGGTGTTCGTCAAGGAGACCCCCTTGCTCCATCTTTATTCATAATTGCTGAAGAGGTCATGAGTAGGGGCCTTGCACAGCTTTTCCTATCTAGTCGATGTAAATATTTTCATCTCTCTAGAAGGGTTCAGCCCATAACCCATTTACTTTATGTTGATGACTCTCTGATATTCATTAATGGTGGTATGGCCTCTATAAAGCAGTTAATGTTGTTCCTGGGGAGATATCAAGCTGCATCCGGTCAATGCATTAATGCTCACAAAAGCTATTTCCTAACTGCTAAGAAAATGCCTCAGTGTTCTATTGCTCGGATAACTCAATTGACAGGATACTGCTTAAGGAATGGCAGCATCATTTACCTTGGCATTCCTCTCTTTAAGGGTCGTGTGAAGACTTCTCACTTCAAGTATCTCATTGATAAAATTAATATCAGATTGGCTGGTTGGCAAAGCAAGATGTTATCACAGGCAGACAGACTGGTTCTAATTAGGACAGTTTTATATGCTATTCCAGTATACACAGCAAATGCAGCATCAATCCCTTACACTATTTTAAAACAGATTGGAAGTATCTGCTCTAATTTTTTCTGGCAGGGCTATGAAAATTCCCACGGGAAGCATTGGGTTTCATGGGAAAGAATCTTCTGTCCGATAGAAGAAGGAGGTCTTGGAATCAGAAATTTGAAGGAAATTCAGCAATGCTTTTATGTGAAATTGATTGGGCAGGCTATAAACAGTAATTCCCCCTGGGCTATGTTTGTTAATGGTCGGCATATTTCAGAATGTAAAGTTCCTTTCTTAGCAGGGATTAAGAAACAAGACTTTGAGAAGGCTAAAACCATCTACATGGCAGGCTCTAGAATGATTATCCAGGACGGGGCCAACACAAATTTTCTCAAGGGTTGCTGGTGCAAAGACACATCCCTGGCCAATCTTTTTTCTCTGCAGACTGACTCAGATTCCTTAAATTGCTCTGTTCAAGAGGCTCTAGCCAATCACCAACACCCAGTTTGGGATAAAGTTGAAGACCAGCAATTGAAAGACCAACTTCAAGCGATGGTTTTACATAGAGGGGAAGACATCCCTGTTTGGACACTTTCAAGCATAGGTAAATTTAGTTTTAAAACTGCGTTCAGCATATGCAGAAATCAAACTCCTCGGCTGGATGCAAAGTTTAGAAATCTTTGACAGAATTTCCTCTCTCCCCGAGCTTCTATATTTTGTTGGAAAGTTTTGTGCCAAGCTGTTCCTGTTGATACATTAATTCAGAAGAGTGGTATAAGTCTGGCCTCCTGCTGCAACTGCTGCCCTTCTGTCCAGAATACTGAAGATATGGACCACCTATTTGTTACTAGTGACATAGCTACTTTTCTTTGGAGTAGATTTGGATCCCTGATCAATGCTAGATGTCTGGAACTTAGCAATATAACAAGTAGGCTGAAGTCTGCTATAAATAAGGCTGCTCTTCATAAACCAAAAGCATTTATATCTCTATTGCTTATCATCCTGATAATCTGGGAGACCTGGAAATACAGATGCAGAGTAAGATATGAAGGCAAATATCTTAGTTTTCTCAACACTGCAGATCATATAATTGCAGAGGTTGCATATGCTGTCAACAAGATAAAATTTAAGCAAGGGGTCAACACAGGTTATCTGGGAATTCTGTAGGAATTTGGCATTGCTATCAACCATTTCTACCCAAATGTCCTAAGTGTTCGATGGGTTGCTCCTGCTGAAGGTTTGGCTTTAAATGTGGATGGTGCAAGTAAGGGGAACCCAGGTTTAGCAGGAGGGGGTGGCTGTTTCAGAGACAAAAATGGGAAGCTCTTCATGGGTTTTGCTTTCTTATATGGCTCTGGAACAAATATGGCTGCAGAAGGTCGTGCCTTGTTGGATGGTTTAAGGCTGGCAAAAGTTCATGGCATCTCTTTGGCTGTGATATATACTGATTCAATGGCTTTAATTGATATGCTGGCTTCAAAAAGAGACCCCCCGTGGACTCTTCTTCTCTGGTGGCAGGATCTTCTTCAATTGTTTCCAACATTTAACTGCCCTATTGTTCATTCCTATAGAGAGGCTAACCAAGTGGCAGATGCATTAGCTAATTATGCAGTTGCTAAGGGTAGTAGCTATGTATTTTCTTGTATTCGGGAGTTGCCATTGCTGGCCAAGGGGTATGTTTTAGCTGATGCTTGGGGTTTGCCAAACATCCGCATTAAGCTTGTATAGGAGTATCTTCATTTCCCATACAAGAGGTTCTATCCTCTATTGATGATGTAACCACATTTTGATAGCAATAAAATGAGCATCTAGTGGGTGATTGGTGGAGTGAGAACATTCCCGTCCTTTGGATGGGGGTGCACTCTCCCTATTCTCTTCCTAGATGACTGGCTTTATACAAAAAAAAAAGGAAGCGGGCTGTGAAGAGTCGAAGCTGGGAAGCAGGCTATAAAAGCCGAAGCTGAGAAGCGGGCTGCAAAGAGCCAAAGTTGGGAAGCAGGCTACAAAGAGCCACAGTTGGGAAGCAGGCTACAAGAGCCAAAAGGTTGGGGAAGCAGGCTACAAAAGCGAGAGATTGGGAAGCAGGCTATAAAGCCAAAGATTGGGAAGCAAGCCGTGAAGGTCGAAATCAGGAAAGCGGGCTGTGAAAGTCAAAATTGGGAAGCAGGCGACAAAGGCCAAAGTCTGAGAAGCAGGCTATAATGCCAAAGATTGGGAAGCGAGCCGTGAAGACCGAAATCAGGAAAGCGGGTTGCGAAAGCTAAAATTTTGGAAGCAGGCTACCAGAGTCGAAGTCGAGAAGCAGGCTGCAAAAAGCTGAGAGATGGGAAGCAGGCTACGAAAGCCAAAGTATGGGAAGCGGGCTGCAAAGAGCCAAAAATTCTGGGAAGCAGGTTATAAAGAGCCAAGAGATGGGAAGCAGGCTACGAAAGCCAAAGTATGGGTAGCGGGCCGCAAGAGCCGAAGTTAGGGAGTGGGCTACAAAAGCCAAGATTGGGATATTGAGAAGCAGGCTAAAAAAGCCAAGAGATATTGGGAGCAGGCTAACAAGCCGAGAGATGTTAGAAGCAGGCTATAAAGTCGAAAGATATTGGAGAGCGCGGTGGGATGGATGGATTAATCCTGATAATGGGCCTCGGTCGAAATGGTTGAGAGGAACGGCATCGAGTAGCAGGATACGAGAGCCAAAGAGAAGGGTCCCTTCTTTTATTTTCTGGACGGGGGGAGGGTTCGAACCAAAGTGAATGGTCTATTCTTTGATTCTCTGGTCGGGGAAGGATCCAGACCAAAGTGGAAGATTTATTCTTTGATTCTCTAGCCAGGGAAGGATCCGAACCAAAGTGAAAGGTTTATTCTTTAATTCTCTGGTCGGGAAAGGATCCGAACCAAAGTGAAGGGGTTATTCTTTAATTCTCTGGTCGGGAAAAGATTTGAACCAAAGTGAAAGGTTGATTCTTTAATTCTCTAGTCGGGAAAGGATCCGAACCAAAGTAAAAGGCTGATTCTTTAATTCTCTGGTTGGGAAAGGATCCGAACCAAAGTGGAAGGTTGATTCTTTAATTCTCTGGTCGGGAAAGGATCCGAACCAAAGTGAAAGGTTGATTATTTAATTCTCTAGTCGGGGAAGGATCCGGACCGAAGTGGAAGGTTTATTCTTTAATTCTCTGGTCGGGAAAAGATCTGAACCAAAGTGAAAGGTTGATTCTTTAATTCTCTGGAGATGGCCGGGAAAGGATCCGAACCAAAGTAGAAGGTTGATTCTTTAATTCTCTGGTCGGGAAAGGATCCGAACCAAAGGGAAAGGTTGATTCTTTAATTCTCTGGTCGGGGAAAGGATCTGAACCAAAGTGAAAGGTTGATTCTTTAATTCTCTGGCCGGGGAAAGGATCTGAACCAAAGTGAAAGGTTGATTCTTTAATTCTCTTGAGATGGCCATCCTGGCCGAAGGGAAAACGTTTGTCGGCTTAGACGAACGGTCGTGATGCCGACCACATGAGAGGTCTATTTGTTGGATGACTGCAGGTAGAGGGTGAAAGACCATATATGTCTCAAGACTCACTTTCTTTTCTTCTCTTCTTCTTTTATGCGAAAGGGTGAATGGAAAGACCACGTCCGCCTGATGACTCTTCTTTTCTTTTCTGCTTTTCTTTTTATTGTGAAGAGGCGGGTTCAAAGACCACGTCTGCCTCATGTCTCCTTTCTTTTTGTTCTGCTCTTCTTTTCTCATTAATGCTTCCATACTGGGGTGTATTTCTCTTAATGTGCCCCCAGGCGGGGTATGGATTTTATTTAGTGCCCCCAAGTGGGGTGTATCTCTCATGGCTTCTAGGCCCCCAGACAGGGTGTAACTTCTTCTTCTTATGCCCGAGAGCGGGGTATCTTTCCCTCCGAATGCCCCTAAATTGGGGCGTACCTTTTACTTCTTATGCCGCCAGGGCGAGATGTAGCTTTTGCTTCTCGTGCCCCTAGAGCACGGGTGAGTTTCTTCCTTTGTGTGCCCCCAGGTAGGGTATAGTCTTTGCTTCTCATGCCCCAGTAGTAGGGTGTAGTTTCTGCCTCAAATGCCCCTAAACTGGGGTAGATTTTTTATGAATACCCCTGAGCTAGGGTGAATTCTTCATGGCTTCCATGCCCCTGTGGCGGGGTATGTTGGTTCTTCAAATGCCCCTAAGCCGGGGCATACCTCTCTTCATATGCTCCCAGGTCGAGATGTACGTCTCTTTGCTTCTGTGCCCCCAGACCGGGATGTATTCTTGCTCTCTTTTCTCTTATACGCCCCTATGGTGGGATATATATCTCTTCATGTGCCCCTAGATCAGGGTGTAACTCTGTTGCTTGTTGTGCCCCCAAGTCAGGGTAGATTCTTCTATTTCTTCTGCCCCAGAGTGGGGTATATTTCTCTTCATATTCCCCTAAGTCGGGGTGTATTTTGTTGTTTCATATGCCCCCACATGGGGTGTAGTTCTTCCTCAAATGCCCCCAAGCCGGGGTGTATTCTTTTATGGCTTCTATGCCCCTAGGCGAGGTGTATGTTTCCTCTTCAAATGCCCCCAGGTCGGGGGTGTGTTTCTCTTATGGCTTCTATGCCCCCAGGCGGGGTGTGTTTGCTTCTTGCGTACCCACGGTGGGGTGTGTTTTTTTTCTTTATGTGCCCCCATGGCGGGGTGTGCTTCTTCTGCTTCTTGTGCCCCCAAGGTGGGGTATGTTAATTTCTTCTTCAAATGCCCCTAAGTCGGGATGTGCTTCTTTTTTTGTATGCCCCCAGGCAGGGTATAGTCTTTGCTTCTCATACCCTCAGGTTGGGTTGTAGTTCTTCTTCAAGTGCCCCTAAACCGGGGTAGATTTTTTTGAATACCCCTAAGCCGGGGTGAATTCTTCATGGCTTCCATGCCCCCATGGTGGGGTATGTTACTTCTTCAAATGCCCCTTGGGCGGGGTATACCTTTCTTCATATGCTCTCAGGTCGAGATGTATGTCTCTTTGCTTCTGTACCTCCAGAACGGGGTGTATTCTTGCCCTCTTTTCTCTTATACGCCCCTATGCCGGGATATATTTCTTTTCATGTGCCCCTAGATCAGGGTGTAACTCTGTTGCTTGTCGTGCCCCCAGGTCGGGGTAGATTCTTCTACTTCTTATGCCCCAGAGTGGGGTATATTTCTCTTCGTATTCCCCAAAGTCGGGGTGCAACTCTATTTCTTCTTATGCCCCCAGGTCGGGATAAATTCTTCTCACACGCCCCCGAGTCGGGGTGTGTTCTCTTCATGTGCCCCCAGGAGCGGGGTGTGTTCTTTCTTCATATGCCCCTAAGCCGGGGTGTATCTTCATGTTTCTTATGCCTTGAGGTCGGGGTGTATTCTGCTTCTCTGCTTCCGTGCCCCAAGGCGGGGTATGTTCTTTACAGCTTCTATGCCCCTAGGCGGGGTGTGTTCCTTTTTCAAATGCCCCTAGGCCGGGGTGTGTTCTTTTTGGCTTTTATGCCCCCAGGCGGGGTGTAATTTCCACTTCAGATGCACCCAGGGCGGGGTGTATGCTTGGGAAGCTGCTCATGGAGCATCTTTTACTTCGGATAGCTTGATTATTTTTTTTATGGCGAGTCACGTCGGCCAAGCAATAGTAAAGTGGGACAACCGTGAGGCCCCGGCATCTTCTTCTTTACCTTCGGCCACCTGGACGAGCCATTCTTTGCTTCCTTTCATGAAAAGTCTTACCTCAAAAGGGAGGTGGCATGCAAACGTCCCAAGTAGGCGTGCTAGGTTGATTCCCTTTTCCCTCCCCACATTGGGGTGTTTGGTGCATTGGCGGAAGCCGGAGGATGCCCTACCGGTGTGCTTCGATAGTCAGTCCCGTGGCGAGGCAATCTTCATGCTCCTGGCTCGCGTCAGGTGTACATTGACTTGTAGTTTGTTTGTTTGTTTGTTTTTTGCAATCCCAAGAGGGGAATATGCTGCTAAGTGCCCTCAGGCAAATTGAAATTTTTTGTGAGCGTTGATTGCTCTGTTGCCCCCCTCTCCGCATGGAGTGACCTATCGGGGGGGCTATGGAGGGGGGATGCGTGTTCTCTTTGGGAGTCGTGGTCATGCTTGGCCTCATTGCTATGAAGTATTCCCCGCAGCGGGCAGTAATTCATCAAGCTATAATTGCGGCTTGTTGGATCTTTTTACAGCCACTCGAGGGACCGTCTTATGCCAGATAGAGGCAGTAGGAAGGTGGAACAGATCGGGACATTGCACCACGGACTTGGACCCACCTAGAGTCGGGCGGGATGCCGGCCTTCTTCTTATCCTTTTGGTTGGTAATGCTTGTCAACTTTTCTTTTTGTCCTTTCTTTTCTTCTCTTCTTTTTTTGTGTAATAGACCAAGGCGGGTGCGTAGGAGAGCGCTCACCCCCTCAGGGAGGGAATGAGTGGTTCGCTCCACCGCATCACTCCCACAGTGGTAATCTTTGTTCATCATGGGTCTCGACGGATATGGCCGTACAACCCTTTCTCGCCAATTCTTTATCTCACTCTTTTTTTTTTATTTCTTTCTTCTCTTTTCTCTTCTTTTCTTTCTTTTCTTCTTCTTAAGGACGGGGGGTTGATTTCCCCTCCCTTCTTCTTTCTTTCTCTTTTTTTTAGCGGCCTTCATGATTCTTGGAAGCTACAGGTGCCTCGGAGTAGCATCTTCAAGGCCACAAAGATAATTTCTCTAGTCTGGCTTTTCTCCCCATAGGGCTGACAAAGACAGCACCTGCAATTCATCAAAAAAGGCAAACATCGTTTATTAGGAGGCCATGACGCCCTAAATCCCGGCGAAGAGATGAAGGGTGGTTTAAGTCCCACCGGGCGTGCCAGACTTGTGCACGCACTTTATATTAAATATGCTTGGTTCATTCGTTTATTGGTTTTATTAAGTGCGTGGGCGTGCCAGTCACAAAGTGACGATTTATTCGGGCTTCAAGGAAGCCCATGGTGCGCCCGATCTGACTAATCAGACGATTGTGTGGTTCGTGTCGGGACCAAAACCCGCTGCGCCATAAAGGTCATGGCATCATTTAGATCCCCTCAGAGAGGGGAACACCCTTGATTAATCGCAGGGAATAAGGGTCTCATGGCCTGAAAATTATATCGGGAGAAACAGGACGATAGTGATCTCGAATCAGTC
Organism: Amorphophallus konjac; assembly: GCA_022559845.1. Lineage (NCBI taxonomy): Eukaryota > Viridiplantae > Streptophyta > Magnoliopsida > Alismatales > Araceae > Amorphophallus > Amorphophallus konjac. The sequence goes on from CM040122.1 coordinate 277,517,326, forward strand.
GGAAAGCCCTATGTCTAGGGAAGCAAGCATTCGAAACATTTCGGTCCCTAAGGGGACCATTTAATGTTCGGATGAGTGTCCGGCTTGAGAATATCGTAATCGTCAAGGGAAAATCGGAGCATATGTATGCCAGGGTACGACACATTGATTGATCAGAGGGGTGGGAAACATTTGGTTAAATCCCGGTTAGAGTGGTCAAAAATCAGTGAGTTTATTGGCCCGGTGCGAGATCGAGTCAGGACCATTCCGGAGGCACCTCCCGCGGTCCAAATGAGGCTTGCGTGAGCATCTTTAATATTTCCGGTGCCGAAGGGCAGCGGGAAAGTGTCCCAGGATTAGATTCCAAAATAAAGACGTGTATAGAGATAGCTGGCTATAGGCCTAGGATGTGGGTCAAGCAATGACCATGGTTGGGATGAACCCGAGGTCTAAGCGTGACTCATGAAGGTCTTATCGATATTCCCATGCGTAGGTTCGGGGAGGACGAGAGCCACCTCGTTCTGTCCAGATTTTGTCGGTCATTCATGGACCACTTTATGTTCGGACAAAGGTCCGTATTGAAGGTACGACGTAAATAGAAACAAACCCGTATAAATGTATGCCGAGTTTACGGTAATTTCAATGAAAGAGCGGAAACGAATCCCAATGGAACGAGTCCGGTTTGACGAACTATCGGCCCAGGGCAATGTCGGATCACGACCATATTAGGGCGGTCCCCAAGGTCCGAACCCAACTTGAAGGGGCGGCATTAATATTCTCTTTACGTCATATCTCGAGGAGAAATGAGGTTGGGGAGCAGATCTCGTAATTTTATTATTATTTGAATTTTTATTATTTTTTTTGCTACTTCTATTTTTGGTGGGTTTATTATTATTATTATTGTTATACATGCTTTCTTTTGTTTTTTATTATTATTTTTATTTGTCTATATATTATTATATTATTTTTTAAGTTTATTACTATTATTACTTATTCCTTTATTATTATTATTATTATTATTTATTTTTTGAATTTATTATTATTATTATTGATTTATTATCATTATTTATCCTTTTTGATGAGTTTGTTGTTATTATTATTATTTTGTTGCATTTGGAGTATGTGTGGAAGGGTCTGTGCACATTTGAGATTTGTGCAGGTTCAGACAAGGTCTGTGCACGTTGTGTATAGGGTTCAGGGTCTGAAGACATGGCTTCCAGTAATACTCCGGCTTGAAAGTTTTTTTGTTGTTTTATTATTTTATTATTTTATTTGTTATTACTTTCTTTTTTATCTTTATTTATTTATTTATTATCATTTCCTTATTATTATTATTACCATCTTTTCTCCCTTTTATTATTATTATTATTTCATTATTATTATTATTATTACCCATTTTATTATTATTATTATTATTATTATTATTATTTATTTGTAAGTTCTTCACATATATCATTTTTTATCTATTTTTTGTTTTATCCCTCCTTGTAATCTTCAGAGCCGCTTCATTATTGTTCATTTCATTTATTTGTTATTTCTTTTTACGTTATTCCTTTTCCTTTATTATTATTGTTATTATGACTATTTTATTATATTAATCCTGGCAAAAATCCGGCAGTGACTCCCTTAGACCCGAGCAAGGGGGAGGGTGTAATGGGTAAAGGCAAGCCTAGAGTATGCCGGATAGAGGTGCAGATCGGGTGTGCCGGATAGGGGACTACAAAGTGTGCCAGGTAAAGGGCTGAAAAGTGTGCCGGGTAAAGGTTGAGAAAGCGTGTCGGGTAGAGGGTGAAAAGTGTGCCGGGTAGAGGTTGAGAAAGCGTGTCGGGTCGAGGCTGAAAAGTGTGCCGGGTAAAGGCTGAAAAGTGTGTGCCGGGTAAAACCTGTAAAGTGTGCCGTATGGAAGGCTAAAGGTGTGTGCCATATGGAAGGCTAAAGGGGGAGTTCTTTTTATTCAAGAGACCCATGTGGGGAGTTTTCTTCTACTCGTGAGATGCATGAGGGGTTAATTTGATTTTCTTTTTATTCATGAAATGCATGTGATTAGCCTTCTTTTATTCATGGACTGCATGTGAAGAATTGCTTTTATTCCTGGAATGCATGTGAGGAATTTCGATTTGGTTTTCTTTTATTCATGTAGACCATGTTCGTGGTTATGCTCGACAGTCCGTCATAAAGATGCAAGTGTTCAGTTATTCGAGATCTCCATGGTTCGTTGTTATTTCGGCGAAGCCATTTCATTGGTGTTTCATTCTGTTTATTTGTCGTTTCCTTTTGTATTGTTGGTCTCCTTTTATTGTTGTTGTTATTAGGCTAATTCTGATGAAAATTCGACAGCATCTCCCCTAGACCTGGATGGTAAGGGGAGTAAAGGGCAACACGCCCACAAGGAGTGGCGGAACCTGACAATTTGAGGTGTGTGCCAAAGGCAGTAACACCTTTGATAAAACTTCGGAAAGCCTGGGAAAACCAGTAGATGGGAGACACTAGGCTGACATAGACTGGGGTTGCACCGGGTGAATGTATCTAAGGGAAGCTGTGGTACTCAGAGGCAGATAATGGGGAGCCATGAAGAAAGTAAAACAACGGGAAATGCAGACATAGAAGAAATATTTGTAGGAAGATATAGAAAATGTTTGCAAGCTTTTCTTCTATTCCTCATAAAAGGGGAGAAATACATGGGCTAATACACTGTAGGGGGGAGAGAATGAAAATAAAAATATAGTGGGGGGGATAATGGAGCATCCGCTCCTTCCTCTCTCTTTTCTCTTCTTCTTCTTATCTTCCTTTTCTCGCCCGGGATCCTCCTTTTCAGCCCTCTGGGAGGCCTCAGTTAGATAGACAGACGTGAAATCATTTCTTCAATGCATTAGAAGTCCAGGTCTCCATCGTACCGGATGGCTTCTTGCAGTACAAGGCAATGAGCTGTCGGTAGAAAAGGTGAGACTATTGGTCAAAAGGAGTCCTTTTGTCAGACAAGAGGACTGCTATAGTGCTCGGCCTGCTACAGTGCTCAGCCTGCTACAATGCTCGGACTTTTCCTTCTTCGATAGCTCGGCCTGCTACAGTGCTTGACCTGCTGCAGTGCTCGGACTTCTTCTTCTTCCATAGCTCGGCCTGCTACAGTGCTTGGACTGTTGCAGTGCTCGGACTGCTACAGTGCTTGGACTTTTCCTTCTTCGGTCTCGGCCTGCTATAGTGCTCGGCCTCCTTCTTCTCCAGTAGCTCGGCCTGCTACAGTGCTCGGACTGCTACAGTGCTCGGGCTTTTTCTTCTTCAATAGCTCGGCCTTCTACAGCGCTCGGACTGCTACAGTGCTCGGACTGCTGTAGTGCTCTGCCTGCTACAGTACTTGGACTTTTCCTTCTTCAGAAGCTCGGCCTACTACAGTGCTTAGACTGCTACAGTGCTCATCCTGCTACAATGCTTGGACTCCTTCTTCTTCTGTAGCTCGGACTACTACAGTACCGGGCCTGCTACAGTGCTCAGACTTTTCTTCTTCTTCTCTTTTTTTTTTGCTTCTCTTCTTCCTCACTCTGCTTCTCCGGGGAGCCAACCAACGAGAGAGAGAGAGAGCCCCTCTCGATCGAAGCTCAACCTCCTTCTTCTTTTTTTTCTTTTCTGGGGTTTTTGTATATGCTGCTGTTGACCTCCGCTGGCGATAGTGGTTAGTGGGGGATTGACCCCAGTCTTGTCTCCTGGCAGAGGGATGCTTGCGTGCCTCAACAAGGCGTCGACAGCTGAGCTCTCTAGCTGGTTCGACTGGAGTCCACTGCGCGCCAAGGGTGGGAGGTCGTGACCACTGGAAGAGCTGTCGTAGCCAACGGTCGGATGGCTGCATCGTGTCATCGGGTGAAGGGGAAAAGACCGTTGTATCAGGTGAAGGGCCTGGCAGTGTGCCACTGGAGGGGTTTGAGGAGTGTGCTGCTGGGGCACCAAAGGGTGTGCCGCTGGAGGGGCTTAGGAAGTGTGCCGCTGGAGGCAGCTGGTAGTGTGCTGCTGGAGGGCTTAGGGTGTGCTGCTTGAAGGGCAGCTGGTAGTGTGCCGCTGAAGGGCTTAGGGTGTGCCGCTGGAAGGGCAACTGGTAGTGTGCCGCTGAAGGGCGCGGATAGTGTGCCGCTGAGGGCTTCAAGAGTTGTTTCATGTTCTTCTTTTCTTCTTTTCATCTCCTCTTCTCTTTTCTTCTCTTCTTTATTCCCATGCATGTAAACAGGGGGTGAGAATTTTTTAGTGTCCACAGGTAATTGTTAAGTCTGAAGATAAAGGAACTGGTGAAACATGTAAAGTTTTTGCAAACACAGTGGAAATGAGAAAATGCGAAGCCCCGGTATCCAATAAGACAAAAGCTGGATTTGAATAAATTAGAGTAGTTCCTTCCACCATGTCTCCTTTTGTTGGCTCATCCTTCATGACGCCGTGTAGATGACCTTGCTGTCTACGTCCTATGTCATTCCTGGAAGGTTGCTCTTTCATAAGTGGGCTGTTGGGTCCCAAAAGGTGGCAATCAAGAGGGGAGGGGTGAATTGATTAGACAATAAAAATTATTTACCTAAAGATGCACACAAGTAATCGATAATTATAGGACAGAAATAATTCTAAGGCAAACAAGCACTCAATCTCACCGGAACAAGATCTCTCTCTCGTGAGAACTGAAAGAAGTCGTGAGTGAGGTATGGCACTATAAGAGATCACTCAGCTAAGCGAGTAGCCCACTCGATACAAAGAACGATAAACCAAACCACAATGGAAGCACAAGATTTTTATGTGGTTCGGGTACACGAATGTGTCCCCTACATCCACCCCTCACATGGAGGATTAATGCTCCACTATGACGTGAGCCACACACACGCTGAATAGACAGCCAACACACACACAGTAGCCTATCTTGGCCACTACACACACACACACACTCTCGTGTCACGGAACACGAGCACACACATACGAATGTGTTTCAAGAGATTCTAAGAGTACACCAGATGTTCAATACTAAACAACAAGTACTTGAGGAGTTTAGAGCAGAATAGATATTCAGAGATAGAACTCCCCCTTTCTCTTCTTCGAATGTTCTTTGATGCTTCTGCAGGATGTAGAACGAACTTGAAGCAAGTGTGAAGTATTGCAGCAAGAACAGAGGTTGGATCTTGATTTCAGACGCAGCCTTCAGTTGTATATGATCTTGGGCTTTGATTCAAGCTTCTTCCTTTCGATTTTAGCTTCATAGCAAGGTGGAAGAGGGCTTGAGAGCTGCAGCTCCGAACCTGCACACACAAAATAGAACTCCAATCAACATAAGGCAGATCTCACCTCTCATCCTATTTATTTAATGCCGCTAGGGTTTATTTAATTGATTAGGACAGTCAACGATAGCTTGGGAACCAGATCCACACTTTGTGGAATGTTTTGTGGAAGTTAGACTCGGATTGGAGGACTTTAGATGCAAGGGAACGGAAGTCAAACACGGTGGCTGGAGGTCTGAACTGAAGGGGTCGACCCATTGGGTCGACCCTCGAAGAGGGTTTTCAATGACAAGAGCAATGGGTCGACCCCTGGGGTTGACCCTCGATCTACCAACATCCGGTAGGATGAAGTGTTACAGGGGTCGACCCTTGGGGTCGACCCTCGAAGAGGGTTGAGCAACCCTGGAGCAATGGGTCGACCCTCGTGCTCACAGATTCTGGTGGGAGGAAATTTACAGGGGTCGACCCTCGCACGCTTGGGGTCGACCCATGCACCAGAAATAGTAGAAGTGAGACAGAGACCACAAAGATGTGGTGCCAACCAAGTGTATGAAGAAATAGAGAACATTCCACTGAAAAGCATGAATCTAAGGCATGAATGATGAAGACCCAATGAAATATACCTTAGAAAAGAGTGTTGCTCTATTAACCACTAAACACAAGGGTTGAAAACCAACAAGGAACAGAGGCAAAAAGAGTTAGGATGGATCTCACCAAATGTCCTTGTATCATTCAATTCATGAACTGCCTTCTTGCCCCTGTCAAGACATACATTCTGCGTTAACTTTGGCGATTGCAAATAGAAATAAAACTTCTTACCTCAAGAAGTGATTTCTGAACTCCCAAAGCTTCTCATCTCATCAAGTGTACAACAATTCCATAATTTATCAAGGCATTCAAGTTAGAACACATAGATATGGAATGATTTAGTCATCATCAAAATCTATCACGATAGTCCACTGAGAGGGGGTTCAACATGGGTAATTCAGCGTTTGATGCTCCCGGCTTCCACAGCGTAGACAAGCGCCGAGGCGCTTCCAGCACTCTGCGACAGTATGTCCAAACTTCTCGTAGAATTTGCAAGCCTCCATGACTTGCTTTTCTTCTTCTTTAACTCATGTGTTCTTGCCGTTGCCATTGCGGGACCTCTTCTTGTTGTCACAGGACTTGTAAGTTCCCGTGATACTGAATTTCTCTTCTTTCTTCTCTCTTTTGTCATGCCAACGGCTTGACTCTTCATTTTTCCCCTTGAAGTTTTCTACCCTTTCAAGGGTCCTTTCACATAAATGTGCCCTATGGACCATCTCTGAATAAGTGTGGATGTTTTGAGGGCCTAGTTGCTTGACGAAAATAGGCCTCAACCCGTCCATGAATCTATTGGCCTTTAACACCTCCGTACTAACCAGGTATGGAGCATATGGTGCAAGCCTTGAAAATTGTAATTCATACTCGGCCACGGACAACATTCCTTGCCTTAGGGAGGCAAATTCTGCCACCTTCCTCACTCAAACATGCTCCGAGAAATACTTCTCACAGAAGAGCTCGAGGAACTCCTCCTAGCTGATTTGTGCATTTGGTAGATGTGCTGATGTGGCCTTCCACCATGTACGAGCATCTTTGTTTAGTTGAAAGGTCACTAACATGACCTTCTCCTGGTCCGTGCATTGCATACCCTTGAAGATACGGTCCATCTCAGAGATCCAATTCTCTGCCTCATCAGGATTTGACGATCCCGAGTAGCGAGGAGGGTTCATGCTTCAAAAATTTTGGTGGAGATCACCCGCGTCTGCTCGTGCGCCAGTGTGAGCCACCATTTGAAGGGCCTAGGTAAGACCTGCAACTATTTGTTGCATGGCTTCCCAGTTAGCATGGTTTACATCCATTGGAAAAGTAAGGTTCTTGAGAAAATAAACAATTTGTTATTTTCCTTAGAATTCATGAGGGTTTAATATAGAAGTAAATTTTTACTAAAGAACTAGCTTATCCCGAGCTCTACCCAAATCTCACTTGGGTGGGAAAAATAAATCTTTCTTAGTTCATAGGTTGGAAATCCTTAGAACCTTGGACTTAAATCATAAGACTTGACATTTTCCTAGGACTTAATAAGCCTAGGCTTTGATACCACCTTAACTGTCACGTCCCGAGATATATACAGCGGAAACAATCGGGAACATGAATAGCCGGCAAAGTAAGCCTCGCGCTAGCAAGACAATCAGAGAGCTATACATACAACATCATAAACATTGTATGCAAATGCCATATGACAAAACTTCAACTTTATTGAAATAATAATCCAAGTTACAACTGGACAATTGACTCAATTGACAACATAACTTACTAGACTCAAAAAAATAGGAAATTACATAACATGACCAACTTCACCGCCTATTACAGTGAAAGACTCTAAATTACAATAAATGACTTAATACTATCTAATTTTCTAGGTTTCTCTTGTACTTCATTCGCTTTCGGAATCATCACTTGAAAAGTCCAATTCGGACCCACTAGAATTTTCTGAAAAGTCAAAGAAAGTAGGGTATGAGTGCACTTGCCCAGTAGGTATCTTCGTGACAACATGATGTCAAGTTTATGTGTTTAATGTTTTAGCTCTAGAAGGTAAGGTAAAGAGAGTGCAATAAAACATGTGAATAAAATCATAGTAACAAATAATTTAATGCCAAGACAAGCTATAGAGATATGATATATCCATGAGTATATGAGCATGATCGAGCAAGATATAACTTGGCCTTTCAATCAAGAATGTACTATCAATAACCAGAATGTACTTTGTAGACACGCCAAAATTGACGTTTTGTTGATCAAATCTCATGTTATTATATAAATGCCCCAAGTGGACTTCAATATTCCTATAATATGAAGTTTTTCTATTTTTGTGATTTTTCCTGCATTTTTCCTGCATTTTTATGATTCACGACTTTGGTAAGGGCGTTAATTTATAAAGTCACGACCTTTAATAAGGCGTTTTCACAGAAAGGACGACCGTGCAACAGGGCGTCAATTCTTGGTATTATACGCTAATTTCTGGAATTATCATAAAAGGCATTTTCTGAGTAACGCCTTTCCTCAAGGCGTGTTTTTAAGAAACGCCGTAATCATAGGCGTGTTATTCCAGTGTTTAAACAGAGCAGGTTTTATTTCTAAAATTAAATCCAGGAAGAAACGTCCTTTGCTAGGTCGTGTTTTAAGAAACGCCTTTGTTGCGGTCGTCAATTCATCAAGAGACGTCCTCGATTAAGGCGTGTTTCGCTCCAGAGTCCTTCCTTTTTCGAACTTTCCCTCACAGTTCACTATCGTAATTTGGTCTCTTGCTCGATCTTAATCCTTCCTTGAATGTCTCATTACCCGTTCTGATCTTACCTTGCTTGATCACATCCAATCGAGGCTATAAATTGAAGCCTGGATCGATCGGTTGAAGGGTTGAAGGGTTGAAGCGTTGAAGCATCCGTAAAAGAGGTTGAAACGTTTGTAAGAGGGTTAAGCATTTTTTTTTTTTTACGAACAGAGCCTTCTTCATCCGGCTTCATCCATATATTTCTGTCATCTTCATTCATTTTTTCCTTTACTGTCGCCAGGGACAGCAGGATTTCACCCCTTTTCATCTCTTTATTTTATTTATTCATATCACTCCATTCATCATACACGTTCATCCTTTATATTTATTCACACTTTATTGTCATACTCCCCCTCCCTTAAGTCTTGTTAAGGGGTTTTAAAAACAACCAAAAAAATAAGGTGCGCATGTGCCTTTCTTTCCTTCATTATTACATGTCTATTTGGATAGATGCTACTGCGTTTTGGGCTGACCCTTCTCTTCTTGTTTGTGTTTATTGTCCGTTTTGCAAGGTAATCAACTAAGAAGACCCACTTCATCGGCCGGCCGATTGAAGTTGGAGGAAGAAATCCACATCCATCCCGCGTCTCAAATTCCACCAGGTATACGCGATCACTTTTCTTCTTATTGAGGTAATCCCTCTGGCGATCACAACTCCTTTTAAGCACCTCGTGCTTCTTCATATTCATTTTTTTTTATTTCTATTCATAAGTGTGGATTTTTATTTCTCATTTTTTTTGGTGGCCTTCCAGGTGTCAGAAAAATTCGCAAAAATAGTCGTTGGAATCAGGGCGACGAGATGCACCTCCACCTAAAAAATGAGAAAATAATATTGAGAAATGAAAAATGGCCCTATTTTGAATATTTTGAATTAACGTCCTTTGCTAAGGCGTGTTTTAATTAACGCCTTTGAATCAGACGTGTTTCACAATTTTCCAAATAAATTCTAAAATTTGATTTTTGAATTAACGCCCTTATATAAGGCGTGTTTTTAAAAGACGCCCTTTGGTAGGTCGTCAATTATTCAATTGACGCCCTGGTCCAAGTCGTGTTTCAGTTTTGTGTTCCGAACGGATGCAGCCTTTCCCCATAGAGTCACTGCTTCTTTTGGGCTCTTGCCCAGTCTAATCCTCCCCTATTTGGGCTCTTACCCGTTCTTATCTCTTCCCCCTTTGGGCTCTTGCCCCTTCTTATCTAT